>SEMN01000762.1:0-214213 GCA_005408345.1 Macquaria australasica
AAAAATTTCCAGACTCTCGAAGCCTTTATCATCACATACTAAATAAACTGTGACTAAATTGTTACTATAAATTCCAGCAGACAACAAACAAATACGACAATGAGATTGTTTCATTTCAAATATTAAAAGATTTTTGGTTTACATGAGTGATTGTGTCGATGATGAAACACCAGATTATGTTAAAAATCAAGCATTTTTCAAGGAGTATATTTGAATTCAAGCAGATTCCTAACCTCAAATACATAACGGCATTTTCCAGACTTTCAAGACTTTGTACGAACCCTGATTATCATTTAGCTAAAGAAAGAAAGAACATGAAAGAAAAATAACTGATGATACTGTACAAGGCTTTTATCCAACAGCAGCTATACTGTATGTAGATTATGTGCAGATTGAGTTTGAGGCTTAGACCACGGGGCAGAGGATAAACTAGAGGATTTAACATTTCATAAATCTGTATTCTTTTTGATTACATGTCACGGCCGAGCTCGGGCAGAGTTCAAAGGTGTTATTTAAAGTTAGAGCTCTGTCTCTCTGGTGCGCTGTAACAGGATTGTCAGCTGCTGTTTCAGGCAAAAACGTATGATGAAACGGCCATTCAGCGGTAAATATCAAAGAATTCTATCTCATCATAAGAGATGGGACACGTCATGCTTTTTGAGACTTTCAATCTCTGAAAGAAAATCCACTTTCTGAATTTGCTGAATTGAAATTGGATTTAAGCCAACCTTGCAATGTTCAACAACACTTCAGGGCTGAGCAGAAAGAAGAAAAATCATTTCAAAGCACTACAAAGCACAGCAGCCCTGACTGTCCTGACCTCCAGCACTTCCTGCATAAAGCTCTGCTGCAGTCTGGCTGAGCTGGCACAGCAGACTGCATCAGCGTATACTGTACCACCTGTTTTTTTTTTTGTCAGTTCACTGTTTTCCTTCTGTCCTGAATCTGAAATCTGATCTGGACTTGTTCACTAGTGTGTATAAAAAAAAAAAAAAAAAAACATTAGTCAGTCCAAATTTCTCAATATCTGTCATGTCCACTGTTTGCACTGTCTGGCATCAGTTGTTCAGGTTTTGGCAGATTTGAGAATCCACATTATTCCAGCTCTCTTTCAAAGCATCTGAGACAGTCTTGTGCCATTACAGTATGTTTGGCCTTTTGCTTTTTATAAATATTCCCCAATATGTTCAGTGGTCTGGTGACTGTAGAGAAAAAGCCACACATGTCAGCACTCACTGCTGGGCTTATACTTATACTAGGCTACACACAGTATACTGGCATGGCTTCATTCTGTGTTTGGGATTAACATTTTCCCCCACAGCTGTAAGCCAGAGGGAATTACTTGCCTCTGCAGAACATAATTGTACTTCTATATGGCCAATGTGTAGTTGAGTCTGTGTAAAACACCGTCTAAGAAACAGGCCAAACCCAACACCTAAATTGTTCCACAGCCAAGGTCGACTTCAGTTTTTATGCACTGTTGCATCAGCCTTTTCATTAGCTGTCTGACTGCAGCTGTTCAAGCACAGATTCAAAAGATGGACAGATTTTGGTGTAATTTGGTCCAATTTGTCCATGCTAACTCTAGCATGCTAAACAATACACTAGCACTGCTAACATGTTACTATGCTAACTATACGCATGTTAACATGCGCTAACCTGCTAAATGTCACATGCTTAAAGTCAACATATTGATATGCTAATGTTAGCATGTTGGCAAATTAACAAGTTTAAAAGCTGAACATTAGCATTCAGCTGAGGCTCACAAAATACAGTTTAGACTGATGAAGGTTTGTGAAGAAGTAGTTACACCACACAACTCCCTCTACAACCCCAAACTGTCATATTTCTGTTTAAACAAACAAGACACATGTTAATTAGTGAGCTTTAAAGATGCTAATAGGCACATTTTTGAACTTTGGACAGAGCCAGGCTGGCTGCGTCCCCCTGTTTCCAGTCTTTAGTAGCCTAGCTTAGTATCTAGGCTACTCCATACTTTTTTCAATTTTTCATCCATTCAACAATTCTGTTTCCTGGTCTTTAATGGACATTACTGCCACATTTAGCCAAAAGCATGACTCTAGACTTGTACTCCTGTTTCAATCTGGATTCACACCAGTGACCTTTGGGTCACTTTGATGTTACCACACTTGACCGCTGCAGGCATGTTGAGTCAAGCTCAAACCAAGAAGAGCAGAAGGATCTGATTACCTCTAATATTTGAAACACAAGACTAGCAGTAAATCGACAGATGCTGCACATAAAGCAGTCACACACACACACACACACACACACACACAACACACACACAGATGAACACACGGTTTGAGGTGCTTTGGGATTTGTTAATGTGAGGCAAACTAATTAATGGGTCCAAACTGACTACTTACAGTCTGGACGGCCTCTGATAATGCTGTTTCATTCAGACATATTAGTTTGCTGCTCATACACTGCATGAATTTCCAAGGTTGCCATGGCAATACTGTTTAGTCCTCCTCTCATGTAGGTTAACAGGCAACCATCAGTTATGAATAAAGTAGAGCGCAGTCAGACAGTGTGTGTGTGTGTGTGTGTGTGTGTGTGTGTGTGTGTGTGTGTGAGAGAGTGTGAGTGAGTGAGTGAGTGAGTGGCTGAATCTAAGTGCTCGTCTCTTTATAGGCTGGAATGCATTAAGAGCCAACTTGATACGCATCATATTGATGCACTTCTTCTGTTCTGACATTTCCATGAGGGCACCACAGTCAGGAGAGCTGAAGCATCGAGGGACCCGTAATGCATTTCACCAAACACATTTGTCTGTTTTATGTAGTCATTTCTCAGTTTCTCAGCGTCCTTTGCAGTCTAACTGTTGTCGCATCCGAGCATCAAACTGACATAAATTGCCTCGGCTCAAAGTCATTTAGAAATAAACCTGTTTGGCAACTGAAATTTTATTCTGTCTGTGTTTACAAAAAGATGGCTGCTTTCCAATAGCTCTCTGATTTAAAACAAACAATACAACTCAAGTGACAAAAATATGGAAACCCCAGTTCAGTATTGTATTGGACTAACTGACAGTGGCTCAACAAAACTGGACCTGCTGACCTGTTAAAGCCGACCATGCAAACACCAGTGTTTTGCATCACGGCCCAAGGTTTATGGATGGATGCTTTTTGGACCACAAAGCAGTTCAACGAATTTGCTCCTGTGCTGGCCAGGTAATTAATGACATTTCCCGTTCATTGTTCCTTGAACCCTGCCTGGATTGTGCTGACAGTACCCATCCCCTAGAGGTTGCATAAAGGTCAGAAATGGATGCTTCACATGGCATCGTCAGTCTTAATAGACCCAGTTTATACCAGTTGAATGGCCTCCAAACTATAACAACTTACCCTCCAGCCTGTATATTTGTTTACAAAAAGCAGGTACAATGCTGGGGTCATGACCTCATGTTATTAACACCACACACTGTTGTGGTGGTTCATCTAAAGCTGGGATTCCTTAGACCAGGCAGTCTTTGTCCAAATATCAACCGTCCTGTGTTAATGTTTCAGTTAATGTTTCCAGTGAAAACCCTCTTGGTGGTTATTAACCATGGACAGGAAGGTTTCTCTGCTGTCATTACCCCCTGCAGTCTGACACAGTGTTCCTGAATTGTTCTACCTCACAACTTTAATAAGATAAGATGCAACGATCATGAAGGATGACAGGGATAATGCACAAACAAGTATCCTGATCAGGGCCGGATTAACCAGCGGTGGGGCCGGGGGCAAAAAGTGAGTTGCAGGTCCTTGTTCAGCTCGACGTGTTCACCAACTTTGTTTGCTTATAAGTTGAGTAACTGCAAATGAATATCCAGCAATCCGGCATCCCAGCCTTGATCGTGATGTACAAATATAACATTTTCCACCTCTGAGTATATTATTGCACTTATGCCATGACCACCTACCAAAGAAAAACATGTTAATAAGTACATTCAAATCGTCATAATCCATTTTTCAAAGTTAGTTCGTTGTCAGTGCAGGTAACCACGGTCGCTATGGTTACCTGCATTCTAATATTCCGTGCCCACTGACTAAGAGTTCTAAATCAGTGGGCACGGAATATTAGAATGTTGGTAACCATAGCGACCACACAACAATGCTGCTGCAATAGATTTAACGCTAGTTGAAGTGATGTTACCTGCCAATCAGAGATGAGTATTTTCCAGCGCTGTGGCATAATTGGAAATAAAGTACGATGCAAGTAAAATGTAATTTTAATTTCAGCCTCTGAGGATTACTTCATGTGGACGTTGTATTTCTGTTTCAGTTTGTGCATGTCCATCTGTTTTTGCATGCATACATGTGTTTGTGATTGAGTACGTCCAAGATATATTTATTACGTATATGCGACATGTGCAAAATCTGTTGTGTGTGACTGTCCATTCTCTAATCTGCCATCTGAATGTAGTCAGCATCATCACCATGACCCTGTCTGGACATGCCTCTCATGTGTGTGAATGCTGTGTGTCAGAGAGCTGAAGTGACCTAAATTCTCACGTCTCCAGGGGTTCTGGAAAACCAACATCTGTCCCTCTGTTTCTGTCCATCTTTCTTTCAGTCTGGCAATCCTTCCTTTTTCTCTCTCTGTCTCTCTCTCTCTTTCTGTCAGTCTGATTCAAACCATCTCTCACTTTGTGACTCACTAAGCAAAAATGTGAAAACAAGTCTTCAGAAACACTCTGAAACAACTCTTCAGCTGCAGAAAGTGGAGTGTATTTTGATGAAACTTGGAGCTGCTGAGTATTTTCCCATTCAGACAGCAGATCCTTCACCTGTCAGTGAATGAAAAATGTCACATGGGAGGTGTGTGGCACTGGCACAGGAACCCATAGAGGCCTCGGGGAACTAAAAAAGGAGAACAGTCTCACTTTCTCCATTGCACATAAACTTTTTGTTGGAGACATCTTTGTTGCAAAGAGGAATTTAAGGTACTGCAAGAAAAAATGTCAGAACTGAGGTTAAATGTACTGTAAAACTTTAAGTAAGGAGTAAATGACCCACATTTTTAAAAATCAAATGTAAGCTAAACTTTAATGGCAAAAAATAGTAGTGATTTCTCTTTAACAATTCATGACTAGAGGCTAGCAAACTAGTGTTACTGCAGTTACCAGAACTCAACTGAAGACCACCACCACCACCATCAACAATGCACCAAATGAGGGAAGATCTTTTGAAAGAACTCCCTCTAGTAGGGTTCTTGTAGACTTGCTGAATCTTTGCCAAGGAAACTGTTCTGGAGGCTTGTGGTGGTCCAACACCTTTATAAGACTTATATTAGTCTCGGTTTGTACTTCAATTTGTCACCCATCTGTGTACATTAGCTTTCAGAGTTTCACCGCTAACTCAGAAGTGACTGAACAGAAGGATTTTAGGGATGTGACAGGAAACCTGCTACAGTCTAAGTGCAGTATATTCATCCCTCTGACAGGCTACATCAAAAAACTAAAACCTTCAGTGCACTTAATTTAGCTTTTAAATCACACAGTTAAGTGCTATTAAGGTAACAGGTTCAATCCCTGTAGCAGCTTATGTGTCCATCAACTGCCATGTATTTCAAAGTGAATCCACCTGCTCACTAAAGTGCTCTGAATGAGTCAGCTAAATCATTCATTCATCCATACATCCATACATCCATCCATCTGCCATTAACTTCCAAAAAAAGAAAATCAATCCTCTATCATTTTCTGTTCCATTCACCACACATCTGCCAGCAAATTACAGGCTTCATAAACACTGATTTCTTTTCTACAGCCCTTGTAAGAGCTGAACATTTAATATGTGATTGTAATTGCTGCATGTTTATCTTTCCGTCGAGGTGTGCAGCCTGTTCACACATCTGTGCCTCCTCCCTGATGAGGTGACGTGGCCTCTTCATCACACCCTTTCTTACTTAAGAGTGAGGTTTGGTGCGGAAACATCTTGCACCTGTCGCACAGTCCAGGGCGCACGGTGTGGTGATGACTGGTGGGTTACTGTCACCATGGCAACTGGGATTACACACGCTGCAGCTTACTGTACACATACAGTGTGCATGTAAATACTGAAAGGAGATCTTTTGCATGCTTTGACATCAAAGAGGGAAGAAGAAGCAGCAGTGGTTACACGGGACACGGTGTCCTGCCCGCCTGACTGAAACCTGAGACGCAAACATTACAGAGGAATACTGCATTCCAGCTATTTAAATACACCCCTATACACACATACATCCATACAGCATGGTCGGGGTTGTCACTGCGTCAGAGCATCCTACTCTCAACATGCCTCACACACTCAGGCTGGAATGACCGACATGCCATACCAACACCTTCCTGTAACACCACAGTCACCGGCTTCTCTCCGCAGCGCGCCTCGTCCGCTGCAGACAGAAGCTGAAGTTGGTAAACAAGACGCATGACTGAATTCTTTCTTCAAAGACATTTCTGCCTTGATGAGCATTACAGAAAGGAGAGAGGCAGGAAAGGTGAGTGAGAGGAGAGAGGTGGAGATCTGACAGAGGTTAGAGGCCACACTTGAATGCTCACACACTAGCTGTGTCCCAAAAGCATACTATACTATAAAGAATACAATATATACTAATGTACTCAGCAGATAAGGGGACTTCAGTTTGCGTCTTGGACTCGAGTCACACTTAAGTAGCACACACTTGATTTGAGACTCAACTCGGACACGAGATCTGGGACTCGTGAACAATCTTTATTTTATTTTTTTGGCGCATTAACATTACGGAAATGTCAAACAAACTGAATGTAGCTCCCTCCCTTATTATCACGCGTGACCTTACGCATCTGGTGCGTGCAGCCACAGATGACTGTAAGCTGCTGCAGCAACAACACCATGGTGGGCACACCTGCTGCAGCTGTGCCATTTGTCATAACATTTGGCTATGATAGCCTCACACACGGCCCAAACAAAAGAATCGCTAAATGCAACGTCTGCGGTATCAAAATAAAGGATGCTGGATCGACCACATCAAACTTTATCAGGCACCTGAAAACTAAAGTAAGTGAAGTAAACAAAGAGAATGAAAAATATTTGTCCAAAGATTTAATGCTAAGAAAGTCCTGTTACAAAAATCCATAATTTGTCACCTACAGAAACAATGTCTCAGTTATTCTGGATAATCCAGTTTTTATTGGGACTATTTCTTGGGTTTTATTTTTGCAAAAACAGTTTACAGTGAGGTATGTGGATTATCCAGAGTAACCAGGACATTGTCACTGGAAAGACACATTGCTGTTGAATGTTTTTTAAATCAGCACTTTGAGTACAACAAACAAGATTCACATCCAATGCATGAGCAAGTAAAACCAAAACTATCTGCATGGATAACAGTAGAAGTAAATGAGAGAATGTGTAGTTTTTTGTTTTCCATGATCTCTCACCACCACCCACAATTACTTTTTAATTTTTTCCAGCTGTGAGTGGCTCATTCATTTCCTATTTTCATTGCACTGTGGGGCAACTGGGTACAACAGCACACTCAAAAATCAAGTGAATTTAGTCTAGTGGTACTTTTCCAGTGTGACCATATTACAAAATCAATACTTGGTTAGAAATAGTATATAGTATGGATCATCTGTTTTGTTCTAGTATATTTTTCTGTTGAATATTAGGCTGTTGTTGCCAAAGCAGCCATGAGTGATGAGTTGTTCACCTCCAGATGTTTTGACAATGTTGCAGAGACCATGTTACAACGATTGGCTTCCACTTGCCTCATGTTCATGAAGGCTGTCCGTGCTGTGAATACCTCAGACACGGAGAGGAAAGGCGGACATGTTATTGGCTGGCTGAGCTATCAGGACACCCAGAGGTCCAGGCCTTCAGTGGCTTTACAAGCAGTGACAGTTAAAAAAACAAGGACAAGGTGTCTGTGACATTACCCACAGGTTTCTGAGGGAATGATCTGGAGTCAACACAATATTTGTCACTTATTTGGAGCCAGAAAATAGAAAATTTGGTACGATGATGGAGTCCGGGTGAAGATGAAAATGATACAGCTAGCAATTAAAGCAGTATTCATTGATTTTTGGCCACTTGGGGGCAGCAGAACACGTTGTAACCACAACATTAAGTGCGTTTCCATCCACCTATTTTTATGTGCGTTTTCAATTCGCGCATAAAAACGCCAGAAGCTCGAACAGACTAAGCGAATTAATCATAACAAACACGAAGCATGTGACTTATTTGTCACTCGTATTTCCTCTAGAAAGACAAAAGCTAGCGGCACACGAAAACAGTCTGTGTGGAACGCTGACGAGACTGTAACGTTCCTCAAATGAATACATGAAACAAACATAAATGCCATATTTCTATCACATTTTACATTATTTTTCACTGTTTAAGGTTTGACTGCTCTTTTAATTGGGTCATCATGTTGTGCCCTCTTCTTCTGCAATGGTTTGATGGCATCCGACTGGACAATTAGCACCACCAACTGTTTATCGCAATGCAGCAGATCTTAATATTTGCAGAACAGTAATGGATGTAAACACACATTTTCTGGAAATACAGTTAAAAGTTTTGCCACATTTGAATGAAAACCTGGCTAATGAAATATTATCCCTGTATAAAGTTGTTCTGGCAAACGTGTTAAACAGTTGCCTTTTTATACGTCCAGCAGACATGGAGCAAAGTTATCATTCATTTGGAGTCATGTTTCTGTCCACCTGATGAATGCAAGTCCAAAGCTAAATACTCAGCTATGTTCACCAGCTAGTCGCTAACTGTGTACGGCTGCCGGGCATGTAGAGTACAGGAGGTTTATAAGAGGTTTTTCACTGAAAAAAGCTGCCTACTGCTGCTGGAAAATGGTTGATCCTACATTACTTTCGCTCAGGTTAAAGTACACATCTGTACACTAAAATGATGACCATTGTTAAGTGCTACGTCTTTTGTCATTATAGGGGTTTATTCTGTATGTTCCTTAAAACAAGAATCTGTTCGTGTTTATCATTCTAGTTTTTTATCGTCAAACAAAGTGGCAAGGCCAAGTGCTGAATTTGTAAAAGCTATAAATTGATTCAAGTTGAGAAGGGCTCAGAGTGATAATTAGACCCTTTTCTTGTTTTTCTTCCCTCCTGTGGGTTGGCGTTATCCCGGTGGAGTGAGGCACGAGGCGAGATGCCAGGAAGCCTTGGGATGGAGGGCGGGGAAGGGTGAGGGTGGGTCAGTGCCCAGGCTGCCCCCCGAAACCCCTGGTCCTGCATCCCCGAGCTCAGCTAACATCCATGAGGTTGCAAGTTTGTGACAGAGACAGAGTTTATACGTAGAGAGACCGGAGACACACAGAGAGGTAAGAAATGAGAGAAACAAGCAGCAAGAGATGAAAGGGAGAGTTAGAAGAGGAAAGTGAAAGATACATAATGAGAGAGTGTGAGAGCACACCAAAGACAGAAAGAGAAAGAGTTGCACAGTCACAGCCCGGTGCAACAATTTATTTTCAGACAGTGCAAAAACAGAGTTGACAGCCAGACCGTCTTTGTCAGGGTTTCGGTTTCAAGCGCTGACATCTGCCAGCCTACAACTTCCAATTACTGCCCCGTCCTGGAGAAGCATTCTCACAGCAGGAATGCAAAAAATAAAACTCTGACAGGAAAGGTTATTTTTTACTCAGCGAGGAACTATATTATTTACTGGTAGTTTTCCGATTGTTGTTGAGGCACTTGTGGTTTTAATCCTGTGGAATTAAAGGAAGAATAGAATAGAATCAGAAAGCCTCTTGTGCATTTACTGGTCTTTCCTGAATCAATCAATGAAGATATTTGTAAAGTTTACCTGCATGGTAAACTAAGTGTGTATTATAAAAAAAAAATGCAAAGATATAAAAAGAAAAATAGAAAGATAATGAAGGCTAAGATTAAAAGAAAAGGACAGGAGGAAAACAAAACCCAAAAGTAAAAATAATAAACTTTACACAAGTAAAAATGATAAAATAATAAACACTATAGTGGTGGAAGAAGAATTCAGATTATATACTTTAGTACAAGTACCAATACATGTATGTAAAAATTCTTCATTACAAAGTAAAGTACTGAAGTATTATCAGCTAAATATACTTAAATGATCAAAAGTAAAAGTACTTTTTCTGCAGTAAAATATCTCATGTGACTGATATATTATTATGTATTACATTATTAGATTGTTAATACTGATGCAACAATGTATAAGCAGCATTTTACTGTTGTAGCTGGTACTTTATATACAGTAAAGTATTTTAGTTCAAAGTGTTGGGTCATCTGCTACAAGATAAATCTGAGGGGTCGTGAGATGATTAATGAGAGAGGAAAGAAGAAAAAAAACCACAAAAAGTTCTGATACACAAATGTATATTTATTTTTCAGACTTTTATTTAATATTTGCTTTTTTTGTGAAATACTGAAGAGTTTTTGGTATTTAAATGAGACCATCTGAGAAATTTAGAAGGGAAATGTGACAAGGGGCTCCAACTAGACAGTTTTTTTGTTAGGGGTCTCAAGCCAAAAAGGTTGGGAAACACTTGTTTAAACTTATAAATGCATTGTATTTTAATAGCTCATCATATTATTTTTCTTTATCTAAAAACTAAGTAGTAACTACATCTGTCAAATAAATATAGTGCAGAAAAAAGTAAAAAGTTTTTCCCTCTGAATTATGGTGGAGTAGAAGCATAAAGGTCAAATCATCAAATTGTACTAATGTACAGAACTTGAATGAATGTACTTAGTTACTTTCCACTGCTGCCTACACATGCAAGCACACACACACACACACACGAGGGCCGACAGCTACAGTCAGAGGGATACGACACTAATGAATCTTGTCAAAACTGATTAGGATTGAGTGAGGAAGTCCCCACCCCACCCTGTAGAGACAGCTCATACTGTACAATCACAAAGCAAACATGGCTCAAACTGAACAGGAGGCTGTGATGAGTATTTAGGAGCTATAGTTACCAGTTATTTTTCAAATGAAGTTTTTACACACAGAACATATGATCAGTTTATAAAATATGACCCATTTGTTGCAGATTAAACTACAAAAGAATATGAAGTAGTTAAAATTAGCTCCACTTTGACCAAAGACAACATTTAAGTAACCCTTACATATTAATACATCAACAATAATGATCGATTAATATAAGAGTATACAGGTAACAACATACTTTAAGTGACACTTTATTAATCCCTGTTGGGAAATTTGTCATTTTAACCCCTCCTAACTACACTCAGTTTATTAGGTACACCTAGCTAAAACTAATGCACTCTAATACAACAGTCCTGCAATAAATCCTCCCTTCATGAAGGTTATAATGTTGAAACTGTTTTAAAGAGGTGCTGATTCAACTGTATGGTCATGTTGGAGGATGTAGTTTGTGGTGCTGTTGAACTGTATTGCGTTATAAAGAGAGGTGTTTCTGTTATTTAGCCCACCCTCACTGATAGAAATGTAGAACATTTCCTTTAAGACACTGCAGCCACAGTTCAGTCTGAATATTGGAGCACTGAGCACTAAAATGAGCATATTAGCATGTATTTGAGCGTCTGTGGCTGCAGTGGGAGTTGATCCATATCCACAGTATGCAGTTGTTAGTGCCATGATTTACTGACTGGGCTGTACAGGACAGGCCTGCTAACACCCTGATAACAGCGTGTCAGAAAAACACACATGCAAGTTGTAGGGGGGGAAAAGGGTCCGAGCCGAGCTTTGCTGCGGTAGGCAGACCGAGCAGTCATACCACACACATACTCACACACACACACACACTATAATCAATCTGCTGTGGTTCTTTCCCATTATTCAGACGTGTGCCGGGGGCTCTCCAGCGCTCAGCTGCTCATGCAATATTCAGCTGTGGGATTTACCGGCTGGCTGGGGAGACGGCGTAGTGAAGTGACAGAGCAGAGCCTGGTAGGGGTGTGTGTGTGTGTGTGTGTGTGTGTGTGTGTGTGTGTGTGTGTGTGTGTGTATATTGGTCATGAAGCTCAGGACACACTGAGCCTAAAATAGATTTGAGTTCAACCTGCCTGACAAGAGAAGACAGCTTTGACAGGAAGAGTATAAGTCTGTGAATGAATGTGTGCTGAAGTGCAGTGTCCACACACACACACACACACACACACACTCATACATGCACACACACACACACAAACAAATCACTTAAAGTTAAAGCTCAACATTTTGATTCTCATATCTGTCTGTTCAATATGAAGCTACAGCCTGCAGCCAGTTAGCTTAGCTTAGCATAAAGACTGGAAACAGGGGGAAACAGCTAGCCTGGCTCTCTCCATCTCGTTTGATTAATCCAAAAGTTTTCAAACTGTGAGGCTAAAATGTGGAATGGGGGCGAATATGCATATTTCGCAAAATTTCTAATTATTCCTTTAACATGCTGCTGCTGGAAAGTGACAGACCTTCGATCTTCATAATGTTAACAGCCATGTGCTCAGCATTAAACACACATTTTAGAGTTCATCCAAACATATTTTGATCATATAAGGGTGTATTAAATTGACCTAAAGTTGCAGTAAAGCAGGTAGTCCTTCATTTGGAGTTAAAACATTAAAAGCTAGGGGTGTCAAGGTCAATATGACAACATATCCCACACTATGGACCCATCCATACAGTACAACATAAAAGCACACATGCATGTACTCATACACATTCACCCCCTCTTTGAAGTGGCTGAGGTTCATACATAAACCGTCTCCCGCTGTTGCTCATGAATAATAAACAGACAACTAGAGGCAAAGTCTAAACTCCGTCCTGAACGGTGCCCCCGCTTCCTATAAATCACGCTCATATTTGCTCAATGAATCTATGTCAGTAGATCATTAAGCTCCGAAGGCCAATGGAGCGGCAGGAGATAGATACAGCTCTGCTTTAGCCTTTTCACACCTCTCCCTCATGTCTCCACAACAGGCTTTTATCGTGAAAGGAGGTGAGGGGGAAACGCAGGCTGAAGCTTTTCCACCCCACATTGCCAAACACAGGAATGCCATTACTTGTTAGGTGGAGGAACTACAGAGAGAGAAAGATACTTCAAATGTTATCTTTAAAGCACAGAGGGGGAAAATGTAGGCTGGGATTCTACTTTGGTATTTCCTAATTGGCTCTAAGGGGGGAAAACTCCATAAAAGGAAGCCAATGTGAGAGAATGTGTGCACATGAAAGATTAAAAAATTAATTCAGAAGAAGAAGAAAAAATCAACTTAGCAAAAGGGCAAATGAAAATACAAAATATACAAAAATATGAAAGACACTTGGCATTTTTATGACATGCATGCACAATTAACTAGAAGAGAAGAAGAAAACATCAGCTGCATTTTAACATAGTATTCCTGTAATTGGTTCGGTGTAAACAACCTGCAGTTGTGTGTGTGTGTGTGTGTGAATTAAATTTTTTAATTTGCACAGCGGGATAATAATAAGCACAAAAAGAAATTCTGCAAGCTTCAAAAGAAAAACCTCCGGGGGTCTAAAACATAAAAGACGACTCAAAATGAAACTGCAAAATGAAAGAAGAAATCAACCACAGTAAGATGACAAAAATCAAAACTAAATTGGGTTAGACAGAAACTAAATGACAGAAAAACTCAACCGGGGAACAAAACAGAGCATTAAAAACAAAATCCAATAGTAGCAAGTAAAAGTAAAAGGTGTCGTCTACAATGTTTCAATGTTTTTCTTAATTGGTTAAATGGAAAAAGGAGAGTTTGCAGGTTGATTTAAGGACAATGTTTTTGTCAGTTTGATGTTTTTGCAGCAATATATTAAAAGAGACAGAGGGAGGGACAGAAATAGACAAAAAAAGACAGAAAAAGATAAAACAGGGGAAGAGAGGGTCACAGACATTAAGAAGAAGTTAAAGACAGAGGGATAAAGATGATAAAGGTGAAGTGGATGAGGGAGGTCACGTTCTCCCAAATGTCTCCTGAGACCAGGAACATATAGACCCTGAGGATACAGACCGTCTCTCCTCCACTGAAACTCAACCACGAAATTCCTCACACACGCCTCCTCGACTCCCCTCCGCCCCGGCCCCGTGTTGTCCCTAACGTCACTTTGACAGCTCAATAATTGACTGCTTATCTTTTATTAATAGAGGGAGCCATTAGGCCACGGAGACACGTCTGGGGTTCGGTCTGTGTACGCTCAGAGACAAAGCACTGCCGGCCCTCACATCAGGCGCCTCCTCTTTCTTTTTGTCCCCTATTTTGGCATCTGCTCAATGTTTCACTGTACCGTGGCTTCTTGATTAGCCTCATACACAACAGAGGGGTCCTCAGTGTCGCTGTGGCGTTACCATGTTACCCACAATGCAAAGGCAATGCTGTCATCACCGAGCAGAAAATGGATGGGTTCTTTTCAAAACACCCTCCAAAAATGTCTACCTCTGGGGAAAAATATGCTTTAAACTTTTAATCTAGAGGCCTCTGCAGTCTTCAAAGAGGCTAAAGATATCAAACCATATAAATAGTTTTCTTATGATAAAAACTCGGATATCACTTTATCTCAAGATAACAAATTTGCCAAGATCCAAACTTGATTGGCTCACTGATGTTGCCTCAGTCTGACAGAGCAGAGAAAGACAAAAAAAAAAAAAAAAGACATACACGATTGATCAAAAGATCAAATTCTACTTTAATCAATCTCTGATCCAGGCTGAAAGACAAGATTCAAAGAGCTCATTGTTGGTGACAAAGTATGGAAGGCCAGAGAGGACAGAAACAGAGACGATTTCTTCTTATAAGATTTCTTGTGATTATACAAGATAATAAAACAATTATTTCTGGATAATGGGAAAACAATTATCTCATTAATCTGTTAAAAGATTCTTTAAATGCGATTGGGGAATGATTATATCAACTCAATGCAACATTTAAAAGGCTTCTTATTACATTGGCAAAATTATTTTGTAATAATTAAACAATTATTTCATGATAAAGAAAAACAAAACTTGAAATGATTACAACCACATCCTCTCTGACTTCATGTAAACAAGGCTAAGAGTCTACAGCCATGCTAGCAGCTCTGTGAGGCTATACTAAGGCACAGCAGTGCCAACGTCAACATGCTAAAATGCTCACAATGACAATGCTAACATACTGATTTTTAGAAGGTATAATGTTTGCCACTTTCACCATCTAAGTTTAGTGTGTTAACAAAGTACAGCTGAGCCTGATGGGAATGTCATTAGTTTGGTCATAAACCAAAGTACTGAAAATATGTAATTTTTGACCTGATGATGGTGCTAGTTGTCCAACAGTTGTCGAAACATTTCACTCAAAACCACGAAAGTGAACCTCATGGTGGTGCTATTGGAAAAGTCAGATGATCACCAAAACCATTATGATTCATCCTCTGGGAACGATGAATGTCTGCACCAAAGTTTGTGCCAATCCATTGTCCACTGTGGTTAAAAACAGAAAAGCCAAACTACAACTCCCTGGGTGAGTTTGTCATAAAAAGCACAAATGAATCTCAATAATAAGATATTATGAGATACTAAGAGATAATGAGATGAGAGATAAAAGATATGGCAGCAGCCTAGTATTACTAAATATTGCATTACTTGGCATAAAACACATTTATTGGATCCACATTGACTAGTTTCCCAACTGAGAAAAGTCAATAAACTAATGTCAATTAGTGAATCTAAATAACAGTATTGAGCAGGCTAACTTCTCTGAACTGTGGAGTGAAAACACACAAAGATCAACAGCAGTGTCCCTCACTATCGCCCAGTCTGTGTAAACTGGAACTGAGGCTGACGGTTTACAGCCCTTAGTACCTGCAGACACCAGAGCTGCTGAACGAAATCCCACTAAAGCAGAGGAGGGAGGCTCATCCTCCTATAAAAGCCCTGCAGGGGAGATAAGAGTTATTGAAAGTGCACTCAGGCAAACACAGACCTTCAGCTTTGTGTTTCCAGACGCTTGTTCTGCAGAGACTTTCTCAAGCTGAGCAGATGAACAGCTTTCTGCAGACGGAGGATGAGATTCAGCTGGCTATGAATAGCCAAAGGGCTCAATATTAAAGTTTAATACATAGATTTTGGTAAACAACTGCTATGTGATATTCACTGTTGACTGTTGTTTTATAATATATCATCTATCATTTGGCCAAGCTAGCAGTGGGCCTCTATTGATGGCAATATCAGACAGTCAGTCCACAACTATTGGATGGATTGCCATCTAACACACCAAAACACCTGCACCCATTATTTTCTCTTTTTTAAATTATTTTATGGGGCATTTTATGTCTTTATTAGATACAGATAGTGGAGAGATGACAGGAAATTAGGGACAGAGATGAATTCGAACCTGGGATGTTGCAGCTCATGGTTGGCGTTTTAACCCCTAAGTTGTAGGGGAGCCACTGCTTTCCACTGAAGCCCACACAGCGACATTTTGAGGTGATTTGACGCGCGTCAACTCATCGGGATTGTTCTGTTTCACGGGGTCGACTCGCATCAACTCTCCAGAAAAACAGCAATTTTATCACATTCGCTCCCCAGACTGACACATCCAGGTTACTGTACCTCGACTAATTCTTCTGTCTGTATAATGTATCTGGTGTGTGCTATGGGCGTTACGCTTCACATTACATGGACACGCATGAACTCAAACATCTGAAGCAGAAATTGAAATTTGGGTGGAAAGATTATATTATAAATATGCATCCCTGCAAAACTTTTGGCTGCTCTGTCTGCTTGTCAAAACCACACATTTGTGACTATAAAGAAAATAAAAAATAAAAGCAGATTACCTTGAAACCTTCCGGTTTAGTGCAGTGCATAAACGCTGCCAATGCACTCAATAGCTTTTTCAATTTTGTGAATCGCACTGTGTATGTATGAATGAATGGTTCATATTTATTAAAAGGAACCAATTATCTAAAACTTGTCTGTGACAAAATTAGACAAAGGTCGCTCTCCAGCCTTGGTTTTGTTGTCATAATTGTCTTTTTATCTGTAATACCCCAAATCATCCACGTTCATTTCCTGTGATGATATTTTCATTTCACACACAGCTGTTATTTCTGAAGCTTACTGAAGACAGCAAAGTGTTTTCGGCACACAGTGGGACACACAAATAACAAGCTGTTGAATACTGAAGAGCCATCGACAAAGAAAGAGCTTAATAATCAAATCTGCCCACTTCTGCCCTGTGCCAGATATCCTTGGCCATGATGTCTGAAGGCAGAGTGAGGGGAGGAGAGAAAACACTAGAGAAGCACTGACGTAGAGCTACGTTCACTAAACCAGAAGAAATCTCTTTTTTTATGTATAATGAATGCAAACCATTAAAAATGCAGCACAGAGATATGAATTCCATTTCCTCCATCAGCTCAGAGTAAGAATGACCTAGAAACAATTAAAACCTCAATGGATACTGAAACCGATTTTATCTCCGGGGAGATTTGAATGTGTCTGTATGCGTGTTTGCTAGAGTGGAAAAGAGAGGTGAATGTCATAAAAGAAAGACAAGGTAAGTACCGGTATGTAGGTTATGAGTCGGCACTGGGGTCTGCGGTTAAACCAGCTGACGCACAACAGAGGCGGGCAAAGAAACATCAAGCAGCCAGCCGAGAGGCACATCGCTGTTTTATGTTTTGAACCAAAGTGCAGAGAATCTAATCCGCTAAAGAACACAAAATGATCTGTGCCCTCTGAGAGCCCAGGGGGGGGCTGCAGCAGAAACTGGAATACAAATGAGAGCTTTGTATGCAGCGATCTGCAACACGCCGCTCCACCCATGAAGGCTGCTGACTGCTGGACACCCACTTTAAATCATCTCTATGCTAAAACAGCAGCATTTTCAGCTAGTCTGCTCCCAGGGTTAATATCCAGGACTTTTGAAATGATGTGTGGTCACTTTGTTCAACCAGAAATATTCAAACTGTCGATGAAAATACTGATGAACATTTGCATATGTTTGTTTCCGAAATACAGGATGGCTCAGTCGTGCACACTGGTATATGTCTGACAATGAATATAGAAAGTGTATGTGTGCTATGGATGACTTTACACTACAATACCAAAAGTATGTGGACACCCAAAAAATACAACCAAATGTGATTGTTGACAATCCAAAACCATGAATCTTAAGATGCTGCAACAGCCTCCTCTCTTCTGGGAAGAATTTGCAGAAGGTGATCAGAAGCAGCAGATTTCAAACTACACAATGCAACACATTCCTACTTTCCAGTGTAGACAGGAAATTAGAACACAAAATAATGGAGTCGGAGCACAAGTTCAATAGTGTATCTTATCAATTTAAACAATACAGGGTTTTTAAATCACCCCTGATTTAAATACAGTTTTAACTTTCCAAAAAACAGACCAAAAATTCCAATAAAAGGCCAACAAGGATCCCTTCAAGATTTATAAAAACTGGTTAGGTATCTCCGAAGTTTGAAATTTGTAGAGTGTAGAGCTGAAATGATTCATTGATTAATCTATGAGTTGATCGACAGAAAAAATCAGCAACTATATTGATAATTGATTTATTGTTTCAGTCATTTTTTCAAGCAAACATAGCTAAAAAAATGGCAGGATTTGCTGCTCATCTTTGTCCTATATAATAGTAAACACTCAGACAAAACAAAACGTGAAGACGTCACTTTGGCCTCTGTGAAGTGGCATTTTTGTCACAATCTTTTTACATTTACTGGACCAAACAAGTACTTGAATAATGAAAAGATTAATCTGCAGATTAATTGCTAATGAACATCATTAGTTAGTTAGAACATCATTAGTAATCATTAGTTGCAGCCCTAAATGTACCATCTCCATCAGGCCAATCAATACATTTTTCAAAAGCTAGGACACCATGTGAAAACTGACCATCCTCTCAAGTTTCATTGTGAGCTGTGGTGTCTGAGTTAAAAATTTACATTAAAGGTGGATTAAACAAACAGCCAACACTTCAGATCCCATTACAGCAGGATCTGAAGTGTCCTAGATAATGATTTTCATACCAGTCGAGTTTGTTAAAAGGACTTATGATTGCAAAACAAAAAAAACTCTTCTGTCTGAGTAATTATAGAGCAGTCTGCAAATTAACAATGCAGTCACAACAGTGAAACCACATCTGCACATATCTCTGTGTTGTTTGGTTGAAGAGCCCTCAGGCAGGATCTCTCATCGTTGCTCTGACAGGTTTTTACATTATAGGGCGGCCAAAAATGGACTCTGTCCATTTATAAAAGTGTTTATTGACTAAAGTGGCTGAAAGGGTCACATTTCAGCCACCTAGACCTATAACTGTTTTAATGTGATGGTCTGTTAAAGGTCTTTACGAACTAAATGTGAGTCTGAATTTTGTGGCTCAAGTGGATGTAAAGCCCATTTTCAAGAAATACTCAAAACCTATGATTTGAATATCAAATTTTCACCACCTGTAAGTTAGAAAGTGGCTCTGAAAGGTTTGTAGCTTGATCCTTCATGAAAGACGGCAGCTGTATATCACAAGCCAAAAAACATCCGGTTTCTAGTGCATGTTATTACGTTTTTTACGCGCTAAATCTGAGCAATTTCACCATGTTTACATGTTCATTTGTAATGTCTTAACACGTTTAAAAACAAGAGCGTAGGTTGGCCTTTGTGTTCAAAGGAGGATGGCATGGAAGCATCAATCAAATTGAGTACATTAACGTGCTAAAATGCCAGATTATAACCTGTTAAAATGCTAAAAATTAGCATGCACGGACATAAAGATCTCCTGTGATAACATGTAAGAGAAATTAGATGTTTTCCAATCGATTCCAATAGCAGCTTAGTTAGCAGTATCTCCAGAAACCTTTTTAAACTAGTACTGCAACATCGTCCACTTCTCCTCTGTCAGTCTGTACGCTCAAATATGTTCCAAAAAACTCAATCAGACACATTTTGGAAATGTATACTATTTTGAACATACTAAGCATACATACGGACTGCAGTATTGATTTAGGAAGTTTCTATAGATAGTTTAATAGTATGTTTGTTTTCCTGTAAAACAACCTCAACATTCGATAACCAAAGAAGCAGCATAATCCACTGTCCATCTGTACGCTCAGTATGCTCCAAACACTTCTATTTTACCAAAATATGATGAAATATAGCTAAATTCACAGTTTCTGTTTGTCAGTGGGACAGTTAGCTGATTACAGTTGTCATTTTTCAAACCACAGTAAGCTAACGCAACAAAGCTAAACAGCTAACTGCAATAGCGACAGTTGGAAGCTGTGTATTGAGTCATATTTTGTCAACAATATCAATAATTTGAACATACTGAGCGTATATGTGGACAGCAGAGGAGTGGATTAATCTGATACTGGTTTGACACTTTTTCACTGTGAAGCTTTGACATCCATTGTAACGGTTTTGAATTCAAGCTAACGAAACAAACTTGCCAGAGACACGTTTCAAGTCCACAGGTTTGCAGTGGAGTATTCCTTTAAAATCTTGTTTTTAACTTTATTCAGACACCTTGAATTGTGGTGAGTTACATGTGATAACCACAGGCGTGACCGTTAACCACAGCACCATTTCCGGACAACCAGCTTCCGTGTTTCTGGCCGGTTGTACGGCTGCAGCTCAGCTCCCGGGGTCACACATTGCACGGTAACCCATTTTTCCTTTTCTCTTATCTAAGCTGTAACTGAAGCTTTTAATATCCGCTGTCTGCTAAAACAAATATGGATTAAAGAGACAGTGAAGCCCTATTTTACAGACAGGTCAGATGCAAAACAGCCCTCCTTTCTGGATTAGATTTATATAAATAGAGCTATTTGGGAATTATACACAGTTACCAGACTTGTGAGTGAGGTTTGTCTCCCTGTCTGACGAATCATTTGACTCACTTACTTTCATTATTAAAATCTCTACAACTTCAGTCGATGTCTGTATTGCGGCAGATTAGCTGGACCACGCTGCTGCGGCTTGCTCAGCATCAGGGAGGCCAGAAAGGTTATGTTTACAGGCTTGTAAAGCGATGCTTATTTCTGACTGGCAGCGATAATGAATGCTCATTTCGTCATCCAGGGGCAGAGATGAAAGGTTTTAGTTGTCGATGCCAACTTCAGGATTTTCACTGTGTCCATCTGTCCAGCCAATACATCAGGGAGGAGTCTGGTGGAAACACAGAGGAGGTCATATGACTCAGCCAACAAGGAGCAGGATGCCAGACGTGGCACAGCAGCTTTCCTAATGACTACAATATGTTAAACCTTTTAAGCTCTCCTCACGGCCGCAAGTTTTCTAAAAAGGAACCTGACCTACATTTCTCCTCCATGCTCTGAATTCAGAAAAAGTTCTTTAAGCCTCAGCAAGGGGAGAACTGAAAACGCAGCTCCCTTTTTTCATACTTGCTGCTGCAAGAGGCAAGCCCGCAATCCAGCCTACGGGGACTTCCTGCAATTAACCAAAACTACAAGAGTGAAATGGTGTATTCATGGGAGATTATACAATATGCACTGAGATTGACGAGGAACATTGTCAAGGATGAATTTTCATGAAACAGGCATTTAAGTCATTACTTTGATACCGAATCTGTGACAAAAACAGATGTGCACAACATTAATAATCAACAACCAATGCTAGATATACCGGATGCCATTACCGCAGCCTAAGGGCAAAGTAATTCAAACACTGTTGCTATGGAAATCGGTGACTAATGTATTACAAGGATTTCCCTGGAAGTCAATGTTTGGACACGCAAATCATAACCACAGCCATACTGGCAATATGACTGTGTCAAGGAACAACAACTCCACTCAGTGCAGGAATTCACATTTCCAAAGGCCAGAATAATCAATGTAAGAATGAGGGAACGAATCAAGATGTCAGGAAATAAATCAAAAGGCGGCACTCTTAAGTCACGATGAATAATAATGCCAACTAAATGCCTCCAGTGCAAAATGTAAATACAAATGTTAGAATTACTACACATAAATGAGGCTGATAATATAGCAGTTGCATCACTAGTGAGGCAGAAAATTTAATTTTAGCCAAAGACAATCATCCAGGAGAAAGTATTCATTTTCTGCGCATTGGTTTGACATTAAATTAAAAAAGGGTCATTTCTGGCAATTAAAGACAGCAGTGAACGTTCACTTGATTCATTTTCACCTTTCAAAGACGGAAAATAACGACATTAACGAAAGCTAATCTTAATATCCATAAAAAGAGTTTAAAGTGAACAGAAGAACAGTTCTCAAAAATGTATTATTAAATCTTCCCCTTAAATGCGTCACTGGACTACAAAGACACCTTGGAACATTTTATTTCAGGGACGGATGATTCAAAGAGGGACAAGGCGGCCAGCACACAGCTCTAGAAATGTCGCTTTTCCTTTTGACTACACTAAGCCTCGATATAATCTCATCTACATCTGGCACAAAGTTTTGACAAATCTCTCTGCCTTTTCAGCCCGTTAACCTCATTTTTCCTGCATTACCTCTGAAAGTGCTGGAACATGTGACAAAGTAAACAGGTCCCAGGATGCCTAGTGTGATCACGGAGCTATTTCAATAATTTGAGCTCCATTTAGAAAGAAGGCCACCTCTGCAGCAAACAATCACAGAGCACACAGTTTCACGTCGTGCTCTTTACAGATTGTAGCTGGTTGTGGATTTACTTTAATCAATGAGGTGGACATTACAACTAAATTACACATAATCTGTAGTTATGTCAGTGGTTATATTGTTGATGAAAGTAACAAGCAGTGCATAACAACTGTTTTAAATTGATCGGAAAAAAGCACTGTAAAGTTTATTTTTGACATTTTAAACAGTAATATGAAAAAATAATCTTAAATTCCAGATTACATTTCTTTTCCAGAACATCTCATGGTCTTTTGAGCCAATTCCATGACAACTGAGCAAACCCATTCACTAATGAAGATAGTGAGATGCGTTTGAAAGCTCTGGAAAAAGCTTGTAAATGAAGCTTACCTACATGAAGTAGTTGTTTTTTAGGGCCGCAACATAGGACTACTTTCAATATTAATTATTAATTAATGAGTTGTTTACTCTTTAAACTGAACAGGAAAAGTGAAAATACCAGAAAACTGAAAAAACTGTGCCCACAGTGATGTCTTCAAATTGCCTGTTCTGTATGACGAACCGTTAAAACCCCAAAATATTCAATTACAATGACTTAAAAGACAGAAATGCTACAAATACTCACATCTGAGAAGATGGAACCAGCGAATGAATGTTTGGAACTTTTGCTTTATAACTGACTTAAAACAATTAATCGATTCACAAAATTGTTGATTATTAATTGTCTGTCAATCAACTAATCAATAAATCAGCTAATTTATATCAAACATTATGCTTTAAACCTGTATTAATATACTTTATGTAAGTCAAAATGTAAGTCAAATATTCACTCTCCTTTTAACTCTGTTCTGGTCTCCACCAACTCCTGAGGGAAATATCCGGCTCTTTAGCTGCTAAATGCTTCGTTATGTTCATCAGCTATAGTCGCTAACTTTGTCAGTCTGTCGCACAAAAGGTTTTTATAGCTTTTTCACAGAAAATAAAACCGTTGCTTGCTGCTGCTGCAAAGTCGCGGGCCGTAAAAACCAAAACAATGAGCTGAAAGATGCAAAAAAGCTCCGTAGAGCTGCAGAGACGGGTGATAATTCTCTGATCGGTTCATCACTACGAGCGACGCATTTCACGTCACTTTTTCCATTTTGAACATAAAGATTTTGATTTAACTGAAGAAACATAACACTTTGAAGGCTTTCGACACAACAAGGGCTCGTTGCATTTACAGGCCAAACAATAATCTTTTAAACACTGAGAATGAAACGTGAGATTTGTTTATTTAGAGAGATTTATCACTCCCTGCTAGCAAACACTGAGGCATTACATTTTACTGAGCCATTTCTGCTGATGAATGAAACCTCACCGTTTGATATCTTGTTGGTAAGCCGTTCTTATCATGTGTCGGGTTCAGCTGGATGCCATTTAGTCTGCTCGCCGTCACCCTGAGGTCTATTTAGACTGAAAGAGCCACCGAAGAGGACGTTATGCCCCCTGGACTGAACATTTACAGTGACACACGAATTGGCCAAGGTTGGTTTAGCTCTGCTGCATCAGAGCTGACATTTTCTTCAAGGAAGTGAACGTGCTGCTGAATTGAAACAGAAATGTCATTCTCGACTCCATATCTCAAGCAGCACATGTGCTTGTCCCATTTTCCAATTAGCATGAAATTAATTTGGGGCGCGTGTGCTGATAAAACGTCAGCGCTGTAGATCCATGTAGAATATTGCACAGTAATAGAGTTCTAGCTCCTGAGCCCAGAGGTATTTAACTTCTCGAACACAAAAGTGGTCTTTCTTCTTTTTTTTTTTGGTTGCAATTTTCACAACTTTTATTCACCCAAAGAAGATTCACTCCTTCTATTTTGCTGTGCTGTTTCTTAGTGGCTGCTAATATTTAACTGAATACATGAAAACATCCTTGACACCACAGACCCGGTTTAAACCAGGCTATTTACAGTAATCTGGTGTTTATGTCTACACTTTATCAGCTGTATAATATCCGTCAGACTGCTGCAGGTTGTGACTTCTCACTGAAGTCCCCGTCATGGCCTTATCCCTTCTGGAAGTTCAAGTGCACCAGCTAAACATGTTCCTAAACTCATTCTGCAGAAAGGGAGTGGATTAAAACAAACAAGAGCTGAGCAGATATTATCAACTATGGTTCCTTAAAATCAAATATTGTCTGTGGGGAAATAATAAGAGAACACAAAAAACAGGCAGTCAGGCATGGCGCTGGGCAACGAGGCATGAGGAGAGTCAGCTGGAGGCTAAATTGATCGGCCTGCAGAGTCACAAAGCATCTCAGATGTGTGTGTGTGTGTGTGTGTGTGTGTGTGTGTGTGTGTGTGTGTGTGTGTGTGTGTGTGTGGAGTGAGGAGGCGACTGCCCTTTCCCGTCCTGCCCAGTCTGTCCTCCAGGACTCGCTGCATCAGCAACATGGAGGAGGCTGGATATCTTACATAAGGCCCTCTGACTTAACGTTCAAAGAATATGGCAGGGAGATTCACTTGACAAAGACATCTGTGTGAAAACAACGTGGTTTAGGACTGCTGCAGAGGTCCACCACTTTAGTCCAGACTGAAATATCTCAACAACTATTGGATGGATTTCCATGAGATTTTGTACAGATATTCATGATCCCCAGAGGATGAATCCTACTGGCTTTGGGGACGTTTCCTCAAGCACCACCATGAGTTTGACATTGGCGGTTTTTAGCAAAATATTTCAGCAACTACAAGATGGATTGCCATGAAATTTGGTACACACATTCATGTTGCCCTCAGGATGAGTTGTAATAACGTTTGTGATCTCTTAATTTTTCCTCTAGCGCATCATCAGAGTTTTAATTTGTCCAGTACTTTGCTTTTTGACCAAATACCTGCAAAACTAAAGACATTTTCATCAGCCTCAGGTGTACTTTGTGTTTAGCGCTAATTAGCAAATGTTACCTTGCTGACAAGCTAAACTAAGATGGGGAACATGGTAAACATTATACCTCGTTAGCATTTAACTCAAAGAACCACTAAGTGCAGCCTCACAGAGCTGCTGGCATGGATGTAGACTCTTAGTGTTGTTTAAACTCCCAAACATTGGTACAGAACAGACACTGAGTGCAGGACAACAAGAACAAGAAGGGGAACATAAAACAATGAGAGGCTTTAACTGCCTCTCATTCATCCTACTCTAAATTCTCGCAGTGTGAGCATCTCAGGCGGCCAGGGGACAAAAGAGCAAGTGTCTCCCTGCTGCTCAAAGCGACATCTCAGCACTCTCGCCTCCAACAGGCCCAAATATGACAGCCTACTGGGTCCAGCTGCCACTCGAGGGCCCGTTCAATCCCGGCTCTGTCTTGGAGATTGGCCCCATCTCTTGCAGCACTTAGCTTCACGCCTGTGGGCTGATGTGCATGGAAACTGATGCCCACTTCAAAAATACCAAGATGAAACATGGCTTCTCACCCTTGGCTCTTAAGAGCAGAGAGGCTTAGGTGGTAACATCGCCGGCGTGACTGATTTTGCACACAGGATCGAGGGCTGAAGTGGCTCTTAGAAGACACGTCCACCTTTAGGAATAAACGTGCAATTATTGGTGCTCATTCAAATGCCTCTCACGATGAGGTGACAGAAGATAAAAGTACATTTCACATTCACACTCAGGATGTCAGACAGACACTTAGGCAGGCTGCTGAGGAGTAATAAGGACAACCCTCTGTGTACCCTTCATGTACTTCATATCCTGACTTAACATTATGAGCAGCTGCAGACAACATCCTTACACTCTCTCTGTGCTGCCCTATAAAAAGGTGCACATGACGACATCTGCATTTCAGCAGCCTTTTCTTTTTTTGCATCCAAGTCCGACATCTGGATTTCCAGACCACAGGCAATTATCCTTCAACCACCCTCTAAAATAGGTGATTAAGGGCCCTCCCCTACCTATGATAGGTGATTATTAAGCACCTAAGCAAGGAGCGGCATGTGTCCAGAAGTGACTCTTGTAAACGTGAGTCCAGTGCCGAGGCAGCACTTCTATAAGCCCCCCAGCCTAATAGCCTTGGGCTTCAGAGACCGCCGAGCCACAGCAAGCGGGGGGTTTATGGAGCCATGAAGAAATTACGAGATTAATTGATATAATCAGGAGAAGAACATAGTGTACCGGTTCAAATGAAAAATGTTACTTGGTCCCTTAAGACCTACAGTAGTTTGCCTGAGTGATGAACCCATGCAAGGTCAACAGATTAAGACAAAAAGTTTATCATGTATACAGCATGGATCACATCTAAACTCCAGAACCAGTTTAGGTCTAAACCTGGATCATCACAAGGATGGGGACATGTTACTAGCCCTCTACACTTTCAACCTGGAATATACTGTCTCATGTCTTCCCATCTTATCGTATCAGACTCATTAGTTACTCCACTATCCAGCTACTCAAGTCTTGGTTGCCTTTGACTGCAGCCTTAAAACACAGTCATTACAGCCTTATGTTTACTTGTATACTAAACTAAATCTATCTATATTCCTGATGACCTGACAACTGGCACTTAAAGGAATAGTTAGACATTGTGGGAAAATTGATTCCACTCTCATATCTATCAGTTAAATATGAGGCTGGAGCCAGGAGATGGTTAGCTTAGCTTAGCATAAAGACTGGAAGCAGAGGGAAACAGCTAGCCTGGCTCTGTCTGAAGGTAAAGGCTGCGTACCAGTGCCTCTAAAGCTCAGAAATTGATATCTTGTTTGTTTAGTCCATACAAAAAACAAAGTGTAAAAACGTCAAGTTGCAGTTTTACGAGGGGTCATGTGCCGGACTTTTTCTTGGCCTGGAGCAGCGACTATCTGGAGCTAATCTAACCGCCTATCAGCTCCAACATAAAAAAAAAAACAACTCTTTTTTTAATGCACAAATTGAAGGAACTGGTGGGATTACATTTCACTGTGATTGTACCTTTTTATGATTACATGCGACAAATAAACTCGAAAATCGATTTTCTCATCCAATTTTTGGCAAGAGGGCGAATAAGCTTATTTCCCAAATTGTTGAACTGTTCTTTTAAAAACAGCAGCACAGCACTTATCAACGCTGCTGCTGGCACAAACTACACTCTGACATAATTAAATATGACTCAAGATATATTTTTGCAGTTTTTTTTGTCTCATTACAAACTAAAGAATCAGCATGTTGAGGGCAATCTGCTTCTGATGAGTATCCATTTGGCTGCGCAGGACCGTGTGAATCATAAACCTAAAACTGATTTTAGAGTAAATGAAATGTGTTAAAACACTGATTGGGCATAATTTTCATGAATAACTAATAGAGGTTTTGCTGAAATCTGCAAAAAAGATTCTCCCATGTGTCTCCTCTCCTCTGAATTCCTCTTTTCTAACTTGAGAAAAAAATCTAATAATAAAAAGGTGCCCTGTGGAGTTTTCTCAAACAAATGTTAAGTTTACATTCAGTGTTACTCAACAAAACGAATTGTGTGCATCCTTGAGGGCTTACAAACATGTTGAATGCATGTCTTCCAAAGCCGATTTTTTAAAACATTTTCAATCCTGTTTTGTTTACATCCATGTTTGCTAGCTAATCTGCTTCTTCCCTGCCTTTGTTGGCTCACTGCTACATTTCTTGGCAGATTACCTCCACATGTAGATCAGTGGAATAGCGTGAAGTCATTGGCGGGAATGTGCGCGCAAGTGCGCAAAATAAACAAAACAGAGACCCACTCTCATAAAAACTGACTCCACAGGAAACCTTTAAGAGAAGCGAGCAGACTTCTCTGAACAAACTGCCCTCTGAAGATCGACAGCAGCCAGTTTGTTTAGCCACCTTGAGAGGCTGATATCACTGAATGAGACAGTTGATTTGACATCTGGTTAACAAGCTAAGTTCCTCCTGTCTAACCTCTAGCAGACAGCGGTCAATAGAGAGAGCTGCAGTGATCTTGACTGGCAGTTTACTTCACACAAGACGAAGTGAGGCGACTCTGCTGAGCCTCCGTTCACACCAACTCACCAACACATTAAATAAAGTAGATCTTTACAGTCGAGCAGCTTCCCATGACGACCTACATGCTGCACGCAGGGTCACGGGGGATTGAACCTGCGACTGTTTTAGTTACAGGAACCTTTTTATCTACTTGTCCACTCTGCTGAACAACATCACAGCTATGCCATTCCTGGAAATGAATTAGTCTTATTTCAGCTAAAAGCCATGCAATGCAATGCATGAAGGTATTAACTTAAGAGGATAAAGAGAGGCTAAGGAGAGATAGCCATCAGTTTCAAATAAATAAATAAAAACACAAACATACTCTCCCCATACTCCCATATTAATTACAGCTTCTCCACAGGCTGACAGCTGCTGACCAAAGTCTGACAGCAGGAATTAGTCAAGAGGAGTTTAAACCAAAAACTCCTGAAAATGTATTTCTGTCATTACATCAATGTGCATTTATGAATATTTATCAGATTTCAACATGAACATGAAACACTTCTTCTAGTCTTTTTTTTTGCTGACCTTTTCCAGTGAGGTTTTGGCTACATTTATACTGCTGAAGAAGAAGAGGAAGATCACATGTAGCTGCAAGGTTATTGGAAGAGTCACGCCTGCACACTGACTCCAAACCACCCAATAAATTGCTTCCAAAAGACAGTGTGAACCGATCAAAACACATTAAATCTCAGGTTTTCAAATTAATGTCTGATGTGTGGCAATGTAACCGGTGTCTCATCGAAAAATAATGAATGCAACTTTTATGTCATTCCAGAGCAACTTTTGTCATGACTTTATCTTGCACTGAAAAATAAAAAAATGGACAGTGGAGTGACAGTGAGGTGATGTCCTCATTCATTCATTCATACTGTTGTCGATGAAAACTAAACTTGTGACTTAACCACTCTGTGTCTGAAGGCATATGTTTTTGTTATTGCTTAACAAGGTTACAGGACAATGTGGCTGCAATGTCGTTACAAATTTAAAACTAATCTTTAAAAAGTTTCAGATAAAACTTGATAAATGACGGAGACTATTTTATGCAATAAACCCAGAGTATATGAGCTAGGGCAATTATTCTCATTATTGATTAATCTCCTGGTTATTTTCTCGATTAATTGTTTGGTCCATAAAACCTGAAGAAGGTGAGAAGTTCCAAGAGCCCAGGATGACGTTATCAATTTACTAGTTTTGTCTGACCAACAGTCCAAAAATGTCATGACAAGAAAACAAGCAAATCTTCACATCTGAGAAGCTGTAACCACTTGACGTTTTTGCTTAAAAAAATGACTTAAAACACTGAGTCTTAAAATAGATTATCAATATAGTTGATTAATTTTCCGTCAATTGACTACTCAATTAATTGTTTCAGCTCCAATCTGTGATTACATTTAGACCAATATCTGTTATAGACCACACTGACAAACAATTTAAACAAACGCTGATGAAGAAAAAGCTTGTAAGAGGACCAGAGTTAGGTTTGTTTTGTCAAACTACAATTTTCAAGGTAAAGAATGAACTTCCATGCTTAAGTTATATGCCAACAAAGACAAGAACAAGAAGTTGAATAATAGATGGAAAGATAGTTAATCAGCAACTATTTTGATAATCAATTAATCGTTTAAGCCATTTATTAGGCAAATATTCCAAACTTCTAATAAACCCAGCTTCTAAAATGTGAAGATTTGCTGCTTTTCTCTGTAAAATGAATATTTTGGATTTTGGAGTGTTTTGGTCTGATAAAAATAAGTAATTTGGAGATGTCTCATTGAGCTCTTGGCAACTATGATGAGCATTTTCTGTTCTTTTCTGACATTTTAAAGAATAAACAGTCAACAGATTTTAACAGCTTCTGAGCTCACATGTTAAAAAATCCATTTCCATGACACAGATGAAGGCCGAGTGATATGGTTGCAAAATCTGGAAAAAGCTACTAAGTGGACCTGGAGTCTAATAATACAAATCTAACCTGAGCAGTAAATCAAAATTTGGCAGCAGGAGCTTTCAGTGTGAACACAGCCTCTGAGTCTCTGGGGGTCACAGGAGCCAAATGGTCTCCATGGTGCAGCCTGGCACAATGATCTGGCATAAAGCTGGTTATCTATTTTGACAGCTGAGCGGGTGATTATGAGCATTCAGGGCTTTTACCCCATAGAATAAACACCTTTATAGTCTGATTCAGCACTACACCGAGGCTGGAGCTGGAGGATTTGTTTATGAGTTGGTATTTGTTTGCGTCGGTGGCTGCCTGCCAGATGGTGCTCACCAACCAGAAGCCATACAGGACTTTACCCACCTTTGTATTTACCAACACAGCAAAAACAATGCAGATGGCAGAATGAGCGTTACCCCGTTGCAGGGCCTGCATGGGCATCCACTTGGCATAATGATACAGCTAGCTGTTGGCAAGCCGCTGTGCAGCTGTAACGTTAGCAATCTCACAAATGACAGCCTGCACGTCTGGCGCATTGGAAATGCTGGCTTTTAAAGTTTAAAGGGACGGTGCGGTGCCATGCGTGCAGTGCCTTACCTCGGGATGCAGTTCGGGGAGGATCCATCTATCTCCCATGTTGCAAACAGGTTCATGGGCACCGGTCTGTTGAGAGCCCCGCTCCCGGGGAAACTCAACCGGCCACTTCTCTCCGCCATGGTCCGTGCTGCGGGTGGGACTGTCCTACACCGAGCTGGGGATTTATAAACAGCAGACCGGTGCGGGTCTTCTCTCTCTGTGTGTGTGTGTGTCCGTGAAGTAGAGCCGTGACACGCTCACGTTAGTGCGATGTGAACGGCGGAGGACGAGCTCATTTCTCCGTCCTTGCTGAGCCGGGCAGGTCGGTGTGGTCCTCTGTGCCGCGGAGGAACTGCAGTGGGAGCAGCGCAGGAGCGAACGGACCCGACCGCTGAGCTTGTTGTGCCTACCACGCTGCTCCGAGGGTATGAGGGGTGATTAGTGCCACGCAAGGCGAGAGGCAGGAAAAGACAACATCACACTATGTATGCAGTGGTTTAAAAAAAAAAAAAAAAATCTTGATTAAATTTAAAGTAACTTTGTTTCAGCGGTTTCCAATCATCATGTGACAATCTAATCAAATGTTCTTCTTTAATTCATTGCTATAATTATGCAAGTTTTTTGCAACTTATGCATGGAGACCCTAAGCGTTCAATATTAAAAAAATAAATCTGACATGGTGAAAAAAGTAATCACATTAATAAATACTCACACTATTTATAATATAACCATGAAATTGTGAGAGAAACCAATACATTTTAAAAACTCAGTTAAATATTGTGCTTCTTTTCACAATAAGAGTTAATAAGATGGGCCTTAGGTCTTCTGTTTTATTGGCATAATTACACAAACCCAAATCCAAGGTTACAATAATGAAAATTATCTCAACCAAGTCTTTTAGATAACATCACATTCAAGGTTAAAAGTAGTCACTTATATGAACAGTAAGCTTTTACAATGCTTTTATCACCTAGCTGAAGTTTCATGCCATTTGGTTTTGTCTGCGAAATCAGTCAACACATGACAAGCCTAGTGAACTCATTGCCCTGTCAATCTCAGTGTTACAACCTGAAGAGGAGGGGTCAATTTATTGAAATATAGCCTAAGTTTTATGTTGCCCAAAAGTAGCCCAGATTATCACGAACCACCCACAGCATTTTTATCTGCTGAACCAAATAAAAACTGGGCAGACTGGGCACTCATTATAATGAGAAACTAAGCAGATGTTTTTGTTTTATGGTGGCAGTAATGTTCTGTCATAGGTCCAGGTTCATGTTACTGACACGGCTGCGCATTAACCACCTCCCATATCTTTCTCCCAGGAACAACGTCATTGAAGGTCTCTCCGCGCTGCATTTTGCCGACTTTGTTGGCAGGTGCAGCCGGTGCAGCCGGTGCAGGTCTGGGCGGATCCGTGGACACAAGCCGTGCCGTGAGGTCGATTCCCAAATTGTCACTGCACAGTATTCAGAAACACAGAGGCACTGCTGCCAACTAAACCACCTTTATATGTCACAGTGCTGCTTGTAAACGTTTAACTTTCTCCCCTTATTATGCACTTTGGTGTATTTTACTCAGCCACTTTTACTCAGTGTTTTTCTGTCACCTGTATTTTTACTTATTGTTTTTGTGACTGTGATTAAGGGACCATATTTCACTATTTTCACCGACCAAACCACATAATCAACACTTTTCTAATTATGAATGAGTAAATTAATATGTATTATATTATTAAAATAATGAATATTGATGATCATATTCATTATGCACAGTCATGTATTCTCCCAAATATCCATCTAGTTTCATGACATCTTAAAACAAGCAGATACTGCCACCATGTGGTTGAAGCTGAACATGCTGGATGTACTGAATGACTCCTTTTTCAACAAAGCTTGCAAACAAACATGTTTAATTTATGTTAACCTGAAGAGGAACCATTCACCAGCAAGGATTTCAGGGACTTTATGGCGCGGACTTGGTCACTTTGAGAATTAGTGTGAGCTAGCAGATGTTATATTAATCCAGATATCTTATCTGTAATTATTGTTTTATCAACGACTATTCGTAGTAGTGTCCTTGGTGACACAAATGTGTTTCTTAAAAGACAGACTTGAAAATGTTGACCTATCAGATTCCCTTCATGTTCACTTTACAGTCCAAATTCTTTTACTGATTTATTTCCCACTGCAGGCAAAGAAAAACATTCCCTTAAAAGTTATTCTTTCTGAAACTAGCTTTCCAAAATATCAGAGAGCTCCTCCAGGTAAGCACTAAGCTCTCACCATTACAGGATATTAAAAAGGTATGTCATCTGAGCACATCAAAGTACAATAACTCACAGTGCTTTTCATGTCCTGCATTGCCTTGTTTTATATTTCATTCAACTAGTGTAGTTCAGGTTTGATGCATAGTCAAAATATTAATAGTTTGACTTCTTTGCCGGATTTGTAGCTTGTCTTTTTATTTTGGCATGCGACTTGTTGTCCATCACATCCACAGAATATTTATACTCCATCAGGCTTGACATTTAATATACCATCCATCCATTTTCTTCCGCTTATCCAGCACATGTAATATACAATTAAGATAATTTTTCTATAAACCAAAGCCTGTCAATCTTGTTTTTGTCTTGTGAAATGGAAACTAAATAAATATGAAAACAGTTCAACATCTCTAAAAGGTAAAATACATATCTAACTTTTCACACTTTGATCTGCATTATTTGAGCAGACTGACAATATACACCTCAAGAATTTCATTTGTGTTTGTACTTGGGAGTTTAACATTTGTGCCGTTATCATTGCAGGACAAAATAAATTTAGGCAGACAGATTTAACAGTTTGTGAAAGCTTTATTTGGTTAAATTGCAGAGACTATTCAATATGTAAGTCTCTTGACCCACATTCACAAAATATTAAAAAAAAAAGTCACCTTTCTTTCTGGACATTACTAAAAAATTAAATGACAATATGCAGTGAGTGTTTTATTAGTATCAAATTAATAAACTTATTTAGAAACATTTCTTCCTGCTGAAATAGACACTTGTGTTCAGACCCAAAACACCACACAGGCCAAGGCTGGAGATGAAGTAAAAGCAAAGAAGATTAATCACCAACACGAGACAAGGTCCTGATACAGCAGTGTTAAACCAAAAAAAAAAAAAAGCGTCAGTCCAAATTAATGCCGGATTCCAACATCATTACACAAGTAAGCTGAAACAAACCACCAACTGAGATGTTTGCATTTTTATGTTCACATATCAGGGCAGTGAATGCAACACATGCCTTGTCAGAAGCAGAATCACAGTTTCACGGCAATGCCAGGAGCTCGCATTACAAACAAAAACATACTCGACAACATTTTGGAGAATGAATACCATTCCCACCTAACTTTGAACTGCTCTGAACACTCAGGCAAAGCACAGGGGAGCGGATGGAATCACAACATGGCAGACAGCTAGGACAGGCTGCAGGACTGTAACGGGTATCATCACTGATCAAAATGTTTTCTGTCGTTCGGTATTTCATCAAAATAGGGAAATGTATAAATCATTAAGTAACATGAAAACAAAACAAATTTTTTTTTTTTTCCCATGGAAGAACATTCAAACTAATAAAAACAAACAAAAAACTAATCTAAGCCAAAGTGGGCACATTAATGACTGCAGATCTTATTTCAAAAGAAGCCATGTAAAAGGCAATTTCCTCCCCTTCATTAAAAAAAAAGAAGAAAAAAAAAGAAATCACATGCCACCCTTCAGGCCTATGATGAGCTACTATCAGTCTATTTTACAGCCTACAGGTGACCCAATCTCAGTGTTTGCTGTCTGCTGAGGCGGAGCGGGAACGTGAACGGGACCGAGAGCGGGAACGAGAGCGGGAGCGAGACTGTTTGTTCTGAGCGGGAGCAGGTGAGCGGGAGCGAGACCTGGAGCGGGACTTGGAGCGAGACTTGGACCTGGAGGGGGATCTGCCTGCGGCCTTGCCCCCTCCTGATGTCCTCCTCTCTGGGGTGCGACTGGCAGACCTGGAGCGGCTCCTGGAACGGTTGCGGCTCCGGGAACGGCTCTTTGAGCGGGAGTAGCTGCGGGAACGGGAGCGGCTCTTGCTGTGACTGTTGGAAGACGGAGATCATTTTTAAGATTCATCCAGTGGAACTACGCAGTTTGACTATGTATGGAACAACAATACTAGAAACAATAACATGTTAACTTCAAACTGCACTGGGCAGGATCTTTACATAAAAATAAGAGTCTGGAATTCAAAGATCTGTCAAATTGTTCCAAATTATGTCAGGTTCTGTTTGGTCTGTCGGCTTCGATCACTGGTGTGAAATACACAGTGCGAAATACACAGTGCACAATGAGCGAGTGAAGTATTTAAGCTGAAGAGCAAATGAGCAAGAACTCCATCCAATATGAAGCTAGAGCAAGAAGGCATTTAGCTTAGCATAAAGACTGGCAGCAGGGGAAACAGCTAGCCAGGCTCTGTCGGAAGGTAAATTCATCTACCAGCACCTCTAAAGCTCACTAATTAATATATTATATCTAGTTTAATGCATACACAAACAGAGATGTAACAACAAAGTTGTGGTTTTGTGGGAAGTTACATGCTGGAACCATTTCTCTGTAGTAGAGGTCTTAGATGTGCTGGTAGGTGGCTTTTTTTTTTTTTTTTTTTAAATAACTTTGAACTGAGCCTGGCTAACCGTTTCCCAATGACTGCCGTTTTTATGCTAAGCTAAGCATCTGCAGGCTCTAGCTTCATACTTACCGCACAGATATCAGAGTGGTATTGATTTTCTTACTCAACTCTTGGCAAGAAAACAAATATGAAATGTACTGCTCCAAAGAATTGAGTTGCTCAGTTTACTGATGTTACAGGTTTCTACATCATTTTTTGCCTGCTACCATTGGGGTCCACAAAAGTGCAAACATGTAATGTAATATTGACACGAGTCTTCACGAAAAACGGTAAAAACAACTCACCTTCTGCTGTCCTCAAAGATCTTCAGCTTGCGTCCATTCAGTTCTGTCCCATCAAGCTTGGAGATGGCATTCTTCATGTCACTGCGGGATGCAAACTCAACCACTCTGTATTGAGGCAGAAACACACATCATTAATAAGGACCAAACTCTGAAGAAAAAGACCATTTGAGGAGTTTGACTAACAGAAGAGCAACTCACCCTTCATTTTTGTTGGGTCTGTGAGCGTCCACAAAGGTAACTTCGCCTGCTTTTCTCATCAGGTCTTTCAGGTCCTGTTTCAAAGCATAATATAGGATTAGTGACAAAGAAAAAAACACGAGGTGCCAGTGAAAGCCTTTTCAGACCTGTAGGGAGAGAAGTGAGAAGGCAGCAAGACACCAGCACACACTGAAACTTGGGTTATCTAATGCTGACTTTTGTCACTTTGTGATAAGCTCCCATTTCAGTGGAGGGCATGTAAACAAAACAGCCACTGAAAATGCTTTGTGTGGACAAGTGTTGCCTTTTCTCAAACTGTTTTTAAGTCCCATTCATTGGCTCCATGAATTTGCTTTTGTTTTTTTATTTTTTTTAGCTCATAAGCAAAAAAACAAATTCAACTCCATAGTGAGACGCCTGACAGGTAAAACAGCAGTTAGGGTTTTAATGCATCTAAAGGTTAGAACTCGATGCATTTTTGCATACAAGTTAATATTGGATTTTGTGTCTGAGTATGTGAGATGAAGCTGTGCATTTATTTGGTGGTTGGATGACAATAGTACTATGGGTAAGTGGACAGAAATCTGATCTAAATTTTCTCTATGTTCATATGACCTATAAGAATTATTTAAGTCGTAAAGTGTTTACATAGTAAAACTGCCTCCTCCCCATTTGAGACTGTAACTACACCCCTTTACCACCCGACCCTGAACAAACCCAATCACATGAGTTTTATGCTACTTACCGCTCCATACCCAGGAAGATATTAGCATAGAGCCACTTGTCCAAATAGCAAATGGGAACCAATGCAGTGTTAAGCCCTTGAGAAACGACCTCGGCCTTGACTCAGCATCCGGCCTCCACAAGTAAGGAACCACCAGAGAGCAAGTAGGGGGAGGGGTGTGCGCCCACCCCCCCCAGCTCCATCAGCAACAGAAAAAGACCCAAACGGGAGAGTGTAGGGACCGTGGATTTGAGGGGGGTTACAGCAGTCGGGGATGCCAGCCCACAGAACCTCCAGACTGTGGCTACGGACCTCCTAAGGCTACCGTATCCTGCGCTAGACCACTTTCACCCGCTACGGGGCCCAGCCAAGACTTTAGACCGGCGGCAACTGCGTGTAAGGAGAGGCACCAAATGGACACTATTCAGAAAAACAACCAGGAGAGGGCGCTACACACTTCTGACACCTCCGTGGAGGATGTGCATTCACCTCTGATACAAAGGAAACCATATCAGAGCAGCTGTTAAAAAACAGTTCAATGTTTTTGGTTAGAATACCTATCAGCAGCAGTAATGTGCTTTTGTGTCTGGAAAAAAAATGTAGATGGAGGTTAAGTACAAAAAAAAAAAAAAACACTGGGGGCTTTCTATTGTAATTGGCCAATTAATTTCTGATTTTTCTTATGTAATCTGATTAGAGACAAAATTGATCCAGCCCGATCAAATGAATGCTGCTTTACTTTAAAAGTATTAAAAGGGTGATATATACAATTGAAAAAAAAAAGCCTGTGTTGTAAAATACACAAGAAAGTTTAGTAATCTCTTACCTGCCAGCTAATCCGTGAAGAGAGGTTCTCCACAATGAGCCTGTGGTCAGTCCGCACAGGAGGGCCATACCTGTCCAGTCAACAAATTAAAAAAAAAAAAAGATTCCTTTAATACGACATTTTCTGGGAAAAGGTGGACAAATGTTTCACTGTGGAGGCTGTAATTGCATCCAAATCAAACTGGAAAGCCCTTAGTATGTTTTTTTTTTTTTTAAAACAATTGCCTGAATTTATTCTCACAGCTGGTTTTGCTTCATGTCCAATGCTGCTGTATTTACTCTGCCAGCCTGAGAGCTGTGTCAATATTTGAATTTGATTCAGAAGTGGAACAACTGGTTCACATTAATGACTCGACTTCATCTTGGTTAACACTGCCTGCAAGGGTATATTCATTCATCTTTTTGTATGTGTGTTTTCTGCCACATGAATGCAATTATATTTTTGTCAAGTAAGCATTTTAATTCATCGATTTGTACAATTTGTGTACATTGTGAACACACTGGCCCAGCTGTCATAGTTCACTGCACTTTGACGTTGGCACAACCAGATAAAATGAAAGAAGATATATGAACTCATGTTACAATCAACTGAAATGTAGGATGACTAATCAGAACCAAAAGATGAGTAAAATGAACTGTTCTTTTTATATGGGCAAGAGAAGATTAGCTTCTTTGTGCCATATTTAATTACTTTGTGTACTCAGAATATATTTTGGCTAATACAAGTCTACTACTTTATTTGGCTGGAAAACGGTCTCTCTAGTTTCTTTATAATTTATTTGTAATTATCCATGCTCACATACAATAAAACAACAATTCAACAATGTGTTCTCATGACAGTTCTATAAATTAGACACAAGATTTCACCTGACTGTATGTGAACATCTTTAGAGACATCACTGAAATATTCAAACACTGGGATACTATGATGGGGTAAGAAACCTGTAATTCTGGTTTTATTGTACTGGAAATTTGACAAAACTTCTTGGCAAATTTACCTGGATCCACTGCTGCGAGACTGCCGATAGCCGCCGCCGCCGCCACCACCTCCACCACCGCCGCCGCCGCCAAAACGGCCCATTCCAGGGCCGCCACCTCTTCCTCTTCTGGAGCGAGCATGCTCAATAGTGACCCTGAAAAGAAGAGCGAGAGATTTTAAGGATAAGGCCGATGAATAACAAAGTCAGCTGGGATTGGCTCCAGCCCCCCGCGACCCTCTAAGAGGATAAGCGGTATAGAAAATGGATGGATGGAATAACAAAGTAAATGTTACAAATACATTTATGAAGGAGGAAATGTAGGGTGTTGATTGCAAGCCCATGATAGATATACAGTCAAATAATTTAATGGATTAAACTTGGTGTTTTTAGGGGGAAATACTGCCAGCTACTTGACTAAAGAACACAAAGAAACCATCTAAGATTCGATTACTACCTTTCACTGCACAATTCTTTGCCATTCAACTCATACACAGCATCATCTGCATCCCTGTGGTCATCAAATTCCTGAGAAGAGAGGAAACAAAAGGTTATTTTCTAAAGACGAAAAACAGGACAGGATTAGAACTAATTTACACACAGAGGGGTCAGTCACACTCACCACAAAGCCGAATCCATTCTTCAAGTTGATTTCCCGAATCCGTCCATATCCCTTGAAAAACTTCTCCACATCTCTCTCTCTGGCGTGCGGGCTCAAGCGGCCGATGAAGACACGACAACCACTCATTGTTATCTGCTGAAATGGGAAGACGCAATATTTGATAAACATTAATCCAGGGTGGGAGGAAAAGTGCAGTGTAGTTTAATATTTGACGTTCGAAGGTCAGTTGGTTGGCTTCACTTAGGCAATAGTTAATTTTAGACATTTCACAGTATGTGCAGTCCAAGCTTAATTAGTGACAGATTTATTACTGATGAGAAATACAGACAAGGTGGCAGACGCTGTGTTCATGACTTTTAAAGTTGTGCAGATAACATAGATAAACAACCAAAAATCTAATTTCGCATCTAGAATGATCTATTCATTAACATTCGATATACGTTAGATTCTGGTTTGTAAAACCTTTTTTCTGCTGGTAAAAAGGGTCAGAATAGTATCACATTAAACCAGGTCTAGACTGAAAACGACTCAAGCGAAACCGAGCAAACCTTAACAGGATGAAGGCCACATGATAATCCAGATCTGGCCGAACCAGTTTCATCGTTGTCGTTTACTTTCAAACACAGTTTGGTTTCACAAAAAGCCCCAACACCTACATCACTAGGAGGTGCTCCTATTATTTTGTCTTCCGTAATTGATATAAATAACATATCAGACAGTACATTGCAGTTAACAGCACCACAAACTAACTTACAGCCTCAAGAATGACCATTACGTTAGTCCTGCGCCTCTCTAAAACTGTGTCAAACGACGTTAAATTAGTCCAGTCGGTATTTTTAATAACTCTAACGCTGGTCAAATTTGCAATCCTTACCAACCCGAGTTACCTGGGTTAGACTCGTCGCACCAGTCGACCGCCTGGGCCCAACTTCAGCCTGCTAACGTTAGCCCTTTCCTACGAGGACACGCTCTTGCTGGGTTCAGGCTTAAAGTCCTCGATGACAAGAAGACGCTTAAGCGGTGACGAGTGACCATCTGCCAAATGCAATTCCAACGTAGCCGTCTGCTATAAAGCTAAAAGTGTGCCGTCTTTACCCGGGTTAAAAAAAGACAAATCCGTTGCTTCCATAACGGCTGTGGGGTTAGCTCGCCTCGAGGTCGACTTCAATTAGCCAAGGCGAGCTACCCGCCGTTAGCGACGAAGACACGAACCCAACGGCTGGCCGTTTTAAAACCCGTGAAGCTAATACGATTATTTGACAGATTCTCACCAAATTATCTTCCCCGGAGCGTCTCCGATTGTGTTGTTCGCGTCGCTGGTTAGCTGCACCTTGAAACCGGATCGTCTCGGCCCTGCTCGACTGTAACAAAATGGCGAGTGAGTCCAAAGAGCGGGGAGCAGGAAATAACGCTGCTGCTGCTACTACCTTTACGTTGCCAGTTTGGGGTTGGTTATTAACCGCCACAGTTAATACTTAACTCGATTAAAGTTGACGACTTTGCCCCTTTGTCGACCAAACACGTAGTGTGCCGATTGTATTCGCTTATCACGGTGAAATAAACAGCAGCTTCACTAGATGAAGTGCACTAGAATGTTTTTAATTATGAAAATAAAAAATAAAAAAAAATAAGCGGAGCTACTTGGAATCCTCAAAGGGGGATACAACACGGATTTGGCAACCCACTTCGGAGTTTACATTGCAAGCGAGCATAAAGTAACGCCAGGAATCCAGTATATTTTGCTTTTATGCAAATATGTAGTCATAGTGATGCTGTCTGCTTTGATTTCAGCATTATATTGTTTTCTACATGTTTTTACATTTACTCAATTGTCACCACCTACAATTTATTTAGGCGTATATCAAGACTGAACCTGGATTTTGGAGGCAGACACCAATATTGATATTTAAGTAACAAAAATCAAATAATTATACATAATAATGATACGTGATGAATACATAACATAAACAAACATCCTTGATAAGGCACCAATACGTTTGTTTTTTAAAGACTTGTGATGAAGCAAGACATTTTACAGTTAAAAGATAAACTTGTCAGTGCTCTTTGGTGTACAAAAACATGCTTTTGGCATTTCTCTACTGCAGTTAATTTCTTGTTAGTTATTGGCCAAAATGCACACTGATAATGAAACATCCGATCCATGATTAGCTGTTAATGGCCAGTATATTGGCCCGATTGATATATCTGTCAAGTTATATTTAGGGATCTGGAATCTAGAAATTGTTAATGCATATAGTAAAGTGTTAAGTTTGTTGGCTTATTCTGTGAAAGTAAAGATAAATACCTGACAAATCAAATAACTTCATCATATTGCTGCTAAAAATATTATCCAATAATACACAGAGAGATATTTTATGTTGTCACACATTATATATCGTCAAATTGCCCACATCTAACCATATTTTAGGCTACAACAGAAGAAGCAAAACAGTTCTTTGTTATTCTGTCTCTTTATTCTAGTACTATATCATCATTCATGAAATTGTCTTGGGTTAGGAAAAGGAAATACAAGGTTTAGGTTGACACAGTATGATAGAAAAAAATACCTGTCTTGTCTGCTCTGCAGAAAGTGTCAAATACGTTTGAACATGGAATACTGACCACTGTACAGCTCCCGTCAACTCAAAATATACCAAGAATCTGAACACAATACACTTGGTGAAATGTAAGACTACATCAAAAATAAATGAGAATATAGCTTATTTAAGAACATGAAGAAGAAGTCAAATGATTAATTTGCACTTTCAACCCCGTTTATCAAGGTGTTCAGCAGGAATGAGATGACTATCATTTTTACAAGTCATGTGATTTCCTTCCTGAGAAAGGGTAGCTGTCCACGAACACACTACAGCAGGAGGGATGGGAAAAGTTAAAATCACATGTGGCCTGGTTCACTGAGCTTTAGCATTTCAAAAAAGCAAGCAGCATGAATTAAAATGAGTAAAACTACAAGGAGCCGGTGTTTGTCATCATCATTATCATCCTTATAATCACCGCCATCATCAATATCAGACGGGGAAATAGCTATTAATGGAGTTGTCTGCTAAAACCACAATGATTACAATTAACTTTATGACATCATATTTTCCCTTTATGAGAATCTGATCTTCTCACTGCCACAAACACAACCTCAGAAGTAGAAACTTCTTGAAAAAGCTGGTTTACTATCATTCAAATACTTTGTCTCTGTAAACATGTCACAGCTGAAATAAATCAAACCTATAAAAATGGCCTTAAAGGAATAGTTTGACATTGTGGGAAATGCACTTACTTGCTTTCTTTCTGAGAGTTAGATGAGAAGATCGATCAGTCTCGTGCCTCTGAGATAAATATGAAGTTTCAGGCAGCAGCCGGTTATCTTAGCTTAGCATAAAGACTGGAAACAGGGGGAAACAACTAGCCTGTTGTTATTTGCAAGAAAGCAAATAAGTGTATTTCCCAAAAACGTAGAAACTATTGCTTTAAGCACTACTGTAACTTAAAGGAGGATACTGATTTTCTGCTTTTCTTTGTCATGGCAGCTCAGTCTTTATTGGTTTAATGGTGAAAAACGTTGTTGTGACCAGTATCACCCAGGAACATTCTCTGGGTGTTAATGTACATTTCCTATCCTGGAAGTTATCGCACCTTGATAATATAAAGACCATTTGGATATAAAAGCGTAGACAAAAATTGTACTGGGTCACAAAGTCAGTAATTGTCAGTGTAGCAGCTTGACTTTCTTTGTGTTTGTGTCTCTGAGATGTTCACAGATAGCGACTGGGCTGTATGAACAGTATTTGCCTTTGATTGTTTACAAGCGCCAGTTTACTGTTTAGAACAAGTCCCAGGTTACATAACTCTTTTACAAAAGGAAAAGGAGAAGAAATACTTGATGATATGACCAGAAGTGTGGCATCTCAGTTTAGTTGGATGTTTTGTCAAATTCTTTAAACATGCAACATTTTTTACGAGTTCAGACTGAACTCGTAAAAAACAATCAAATCCTCTCTAACCCTCTAAAATGGCCAAAGTTAACTACTTAAGTTCCACACAAAGAATGCAGAGTCAACAATATCAACCGAAGGCCACATAGAGGTTATTGAACGAGAACTTGTTGAAATTGAGCAGATTAGCATTTTCCTGGCAATGTCACTAAGTAAGTAGCCTCAGGAGTCTATCTAGTTATTCTACAAAAGCAGCTCTGAAGGCAGGGAACAAGGCTGACAAAGGTTTAAAAGTTCATGGAAAAGACTTATAATAACGTACTACAAACTTCAGATCTACAAGTGGTTGTTGTCGAGTCTGAGCCACGCTTCAGTGCTCATGTCAAAGTTTGCCTTTGTCATCCTGTCGTATGTAGAAAGGCGGGCAGGGTCTCTGTAGGTCTGAAGTCTCTGGCACCAGCTCTTTCCATGAAGAGGGAACTTTTTCTTTTCCTGCCTCTTTACTCAGAGGACAAACAGTATGAGGTCAGGTGGTTGTTCAAGCCTACTAATGCCACTTGAGCCACAAGCAGAGGTGGCAGGAAGGTCCAGAGGTCAGTGTGTGGGGGGGCAGTTCACACTCTCGTGTGGCGACAGCTGTGGGAGGAGCCGGTGGCAGCCGCTCCAGACGGGGACGAATGGTCCTCGTCGCTTGACTCGTTCTGATCCTCTTTGTGGAGGCCGAGGCTGATGTGGCTCTGCAGGGCGGCCGGGGTTAACCACTCCTTGGGTAGGCAGCTCTGCAGGAAGGGGATGCAGGAGCTGAAGTACGCCAGTCTGTTGACCCAGCGAGGGATTTCCCGTCCACACAGCAACTGAAAAAAGGCAGAACATACATAATTTTCTTTAAGTATATAATAAAAGGCCATTCCAGCAATTTGGTATTGCACTTCCATGAAGTTGAGGGTCTCACAAGAGCCAGATTTAAAAAAAAAAAAGGAAAATCAAAAGCAGCAGAGGCCGAGATATCCTGACTTTTAGACTCTACAATGGGTCAAGCTCCAAAATCAGGATTTCCCATAATGCAACTCTGTAGGGTCTTTTGCTTCATAATGCAGGGTAACAAGAATAGTGGTCTACAGCTGTGCTAGCTGCTTATGAGGCTGTGCTAAATGCTAACGTCAGCAGGTAAAATGTTCACCACTTTAGTTTAGCATGTCACCATGCTAACATTTAGCAATTAGCATAAACAAAGTGCAGCTGAGGCTGACGGGAATGTGACTCGTCCTGCAGGTATTTGGTCACAAACCAAAGTATTTGACAAATAGAAATTTTAACCCGATGATGGAGCTAGATGAAAAGTTATTACAGTTCATCCTGAAGGGGACATGAATGTCATGGTAATCCATCCAATAGTTGTTGAGACATTTTAGTCTAGACCACAGTGGTGGACCAACATCGCCATCCCTAGAGCCCTGCAGCTAGTATGGCTAAAGATATGTAGTGTTTAACCCTGATGACATCAAGAGTTATTTTTCCAGACTGTAGTGGACACTTATGCTTCTGTGGACAAACTTTCACGTAACTTTTCGTCTTACTTATTTATAGTTGTTACTCAGCACTGTTGTGTATCTTATAGTTTCTGAACAATACGTACAAGGAGGAACAAAAAATAACTAAAAACATTTGGCAGTAAAAACGGTATCAGACTGACCTCAGACAACGAGGAGGAGAAGTGGTTGCAGTTTTTGTGCATTAGATGATAGGCGTTGCCTTTGAACTCTTTACCAAGCTCCTCCATGATTTTATCTATGTCCTCCTCTGTAAAGTCTGTGGTGCCCAAAACAATGGCCTCCCTGTTTGAAAGCAGAGAAAGAGATATCAGCGGACTTATCTCCAGTGTTCACATTAACAGCATCAGTGCATCGTATGCTAAAAGTGGAGCACGCTCACTTGAATTTGAATGTCTCTCCCAGTTCCGCAGCGTTGCCGGGGTTGATTTCAAAGATGCCACTGAAAGGGTATGGATGACCCCCGTATGCAAATTCTGTGTGGACAAAGATGCAAAACACAGGTTAACTCCTGGAAGCACTAAACAACTGTAATTACTCAGAGGCAGGCAATTAATCACTGACACGCTGTACTTAAATCATTATGCCTGGCTAATTACAGGCCTCTCTTCCCTGTATTTACAGCAGTACAACAAAGTGATGAACACTAGAGGCACAGCATGTTGAATAGAGCGCCTTGAACTGTTAGCTATGTCGCTTCTGAATTTAATTTGAGTTTAAACAAGTACTCGAAGATGAAATAAGTATACAAAGTAATTTAATCAATAATACGTTAAAGCAGTTATTTGTGCTTTAAACTTAAGATTTAACTGTTGCGATATGAAAAACAGTGGTGAAAAGTAACTAAGTACATTTAGGCAAGTACAGTACTTAAGTACAAATTTGAGGTACTTCTACTTTACTTGAGTATTTCCATTTTATGCAATTTTATACTTCTTCTCCACAACAATTCAGAGGGAAATATTGTATTTTTTACTCCACTACCTTTATCTGATAGCTTTAGTTACTTCACAAATTAACTATGACATACAAGACATATGATGAGTTTATAAAATATGAAGGAGATTAAACTACCCACCAGTATATAAAAAAGTTAAAATGAGCTCCACATTGACCAACGAACACAGTCAAATGCTACTTACACATGAATGCATCTGCAAAAATAATCCATAATATAATATATCTGCTGAAGTCTTTTGATAAAATCCACATTTAAAATATTGCTCTTTTTCTAAAACATGTAAAACTGTGGTGCTCTGTCTCACAAATTGCACAAATTCAGTTCAAATGTATTTTATTTTATGATATCCATTTTGTGTTTTAGCAACATTTGGAGTTGGAGGTTTGTACCTGACAGTGATGGTATATTAAATTAAAAATGATAAAATTCATGGGGTTATTATGCCAAAAATATGCTGCAAGCACAAAATAAAATGCAGAAATTCCATAAAAAGGAGTGAGTTCCTGCCAAAGTTAAGATTGTATTTTTACTGTCATCATATTTCACAGAGGCAATATTTCTGGTTGCAAGGGCATAATGGAATTCCAAGTGATCCAGTTTCACGCTGGTTTCTGTCTATTTTTCAAACCACACACACACGCGGCGCACGCACACACACACACACACACACACACACACACAACACATAGTGAGTCAGTGGTGACTCAACCCAGAGAAATGGGGTCGTGTTATTAGGAACACAAGTCCATATTCCATTTTTAAAACCAGACTTCATCCGTGTCTGTGAAAGCGGCCTGGTACAAACCTCCCGATCAGACGGTGAGGCACAGGTCAGAGTGTGTGGCCTGCTGTGATTCTGCTCTGATAAACTGTAATGGGATTTCACAGACATAAAGGAAAGAAAGGTCTTACCTCGGCCATAAATCTCAATGCCTGAGTGGAAGACTCCAATCCCCAGATTGGAAGTGTATTCGTTTATCCAGTACTGCAGAGAAAGAGAGGCAGAGGAAGAGGGAGTCAAGAAGAGGGCTTCATTTAGGATCAATATCAAGAGTTATTTTGTGTTGTATCAGGTAAGAAACAATGCGGCAGCACTACAGAAAATACTGTAGTCTTAAATCATCATGTTGTACAGTCTCAGAAGAATACAGTGTTACAGTAAGTATTACTAGTTACATATGGTCAATACATAAACATATAAGTCTTTGGAATTTGGGGATCACAATGATTTTACTGCACTTTTGCTAAAGAACTGTTTTTCACGAAGCTATATAGTCAGGAGACGGTTAGCTTAGCTTAGCATAAAGGGTTATTGTATTTACAAGTTTTCTGCATGGTTGAAACAAACAAGATATAATGTGTTAATTAGTGAAATTCAGAGGTGCTGGAAGGCAGATTTTTTACCCATGGTGTTTTGCCCTGTTTCCAGTTTTTATGCTAAGCTAAGCTCACCACCTCCCAGCTCCAGCTTTATATATTTAGCGTACAGACATGAGAATGGTATCGATCTTCTCATTTAACTCTCGGCAAGAAAGAAAATAAGCGTACTTTCCAAAATGTCTGAATCTGTACTGTAAGCACAAATGTGGACACTCAGATATACAACCAATCGCACAGTGAGTCTCTGATCTATCTGACCTGCAAGTCTTTAGATTGTTGGAGGAAAATTTCACACATAAGTAAAGATCCTGGTGATGTATGAGCCACCCTGCCGCCCTTCACTGCAGACAATGAAGAGATAATTTATGCCAGGACAACAACCCTCCCACCCCCACCCCCACCCACTGACACTCCTGCACCCTCAGACACCCCTGAGGAAACATACTAAGAGCTATCCTCACTGCCCCAGCTGTCCCCTATTAATAATAGAACAGGTTTCCGGGCTCAGAGAGATACAATAAAAGCATATCCACCACTTTCCTTTGTGTCAACAGAGTCTTCTCATGTTTCTGCAGTGACCTCTACCCTTTTTGGCTCTCTAGCTTTTCCCATTTTACACCAGGAACAAATGATGGAAATCATTTAACCAGTTCTCAGCTTCAATCTACGAGGACAAATTCTTGCACCTCAGTGAAATCAGATTGTGACAAGCCGACTATTAAATGATATGACTTTCTCCAGAGTACATAAACAAGTGAGTCCTGGCAACATTAGAGGAGCTTTTCCAGTCACTATCTGGCAGATATAAATCACACTTCTCTGATGATGAGCCTCAACTCTCTTGCTTTAGTGCAATCATGCTGCATGCCAACACTGCTGCAACGATCCACACAATCTCCTGCCTGTGCAGATTCAGCATGCACCATAAACGCATCTTCCTGTCACATTGATTTCACATTGAAGATGATCGATTTATCATCATCCCGCCTCGCATGATGCACTCTCAGGCGGATCTTGCCGCCTTCTCGGGTTTAATTCTCGGCAAAAGTATTTAAGGCTGACTCTGACTGTCGCCGCCCCCATGATCACTTTCTCCCTCTTCAACAGCCCCCTGCACGACCTGTTAAGTCCCGGCACAGCAGAGGCACACTGGAATTAATTCAGCTGTTTGAGCAGCTGTCACTTTCTGGCCCCACTGAGGTCCTCATCTGTAAGACGGCTTCAAGACACCAAGAGAGAGCTGACAGTCCAAAAACTGCACCTGTCTAGTGTGTGATTATACATTTATGTGCAAGTATTCCTTAAATCACAGTCTCATTTTTGGCAGTGTGTATATATCGTGTCGTTGTTCTACATTTGTACAATTTCTCAAAATATGGAGTGAGCTGATTCACGTCTGGAAAGCTAAAAGATGAGGACACTTGTTGAAATACTTGACCTTAAGTGAGTCAAAAAAAGCACTTGGAGAATTCAGCTCAACAACACTTTAGTGAATAAAAATAATGGCATTAAGTTGATCACCTCTAGATGTCCAGCATATAAGAGTTTTATTAGATTTGACTTTCTATAATTATTTTCATTATTTCATGGGTTTAAAATGTCCTTATAAGCACATATAAGGACATTTTAAATGTTTATTAATGTATTTGTCAGCAACTATAGGCTAACCCCTCTCATGAAGCATCTGTAGCCTATGTGTTTAAACAATATAACACAGTTGCAATCATAAAATGTGTCTTTGTATTTTATATGAATATGAAATATTAAGTCTTTATTTGTTTTATTTGTTAAAGTTCTTCAAACCCATTTTTGGATAGTATTTATGGTGGGCATAGAGAGCCAAAATCATGATGTCACGTCTGGGCTAGGCTCTGTTGCACTAGCATCTGGACACTAAAAAACATCAATATTACATAAACAGCAATATAAGATTTACTACCGTCCTTATCTAAACATGTGAAGCGAGCCACATGACACATACTGCTGAGAAAGCCTCTGCTCCAAGGCTGTATTTATTTTTAGTTACTAGAGTTGTTACAAATGTCAATGGGATTTTGAATGAGGTTTTCTCACTTCTGGAACAGAGCCCAGGAGATCCGGTTTCACTTCGGCTCTCTATTTTGTTTTTTTTGTTTTTTGCTATAGCCATTAAATGTATTTACACTCATTAGTAACCTCTCTACATAGTAGTTTTCATCCCCGCACAGGATCCAAATGGCGTGCACACAAAGTACTTCTACACATGTACATGAAGTACTTATTATAATTTTATTTTATATTTATTATGAATATGTAGGCTATTCATAAATACTTCTTCTTCACTCTCATGACAAGATTCAGCTGAAAGCACCTGAAGAAATCTAGTAAGTTGACCTTGAGTTAGGAATTTTTTGTCCAACTGCTATTTTCAAGGTCAAGAATGAACCCTGAAGCTCAACATGTCTTCATGGGTTTTGAACACATAAACAGTTTTGGACCCACTTGTGAGTGACTTTTACATGTCTATAAACAGTTTATAAATGCTTTATAATACACAGTAGAGATGTGTGTGCAATTGTATATCATGAAATATGATTACAACTATGTTATAACATGTATTAACTGTTTATTACAGATTGACAGAAGTTAAAATTGTTGACAAATGCATAGTAACGTCTGCATATCTGCTTACAACAGCATTATAATGTGTTATAAACAACATATTGAATGATTATGTACTGCTTATAAATGCTAAATATGCAGAGTTTAAGTAAAGTGTTATAAGTATGGATACACTCCACAATGTCACAAATGTTTTGCTGTAAATGGAGTAATTCTGTGGCTCTACAGCAACATGTTGCATAATATTCACACAGGAGGCTGTTCAGCAGTACAGTATGTGAAGACCAGGCAGTGGGCACATGAATGAATGAAGACTCTTGTCCTTTACTGATGTGTGTGGGTTTATGTGAGTATGTGTGTGTAAATGTGTGTTTTTGTATGTGTGTATGCATCATGTGAGCTGTAGGCACAGTGACAGAAGGCAGACGGTTGAGGGAAGCTCTTGTTTCATAGGCTTGAGGTCGGAATATGATATTTACTTTCATATATACATTCTTCTCTACTTTCTTCTGTTTTTCTTTTTTCGAATTTACCTTACTTTTTCACAAGCCAAAGACAGTGATAGCCTACTGCTAAATAATGGAATAAGTAGATAGACCAGAATTTGGCTTCATAACACAATGCATGTCTGCAGCGAACCAGATAAGGCCACATACACTATATTCAGGCCAGGCTCTTCTTCAGTCTTTGACGATGCGTGTGACTGTGCTCACCGAATTCCATATATAATTCTTTTAATTTAACACAGTTTTTAGAAGTCCACAGGAGTAGAATTAAAGTAGCAAAATCAACATTTGTTAACATTGGAAAAGTATTTATACACAAATATAGATTTAGATAAACAGACGTTTGCTGCAGGCACAACACTGCTTGTTTTTCATGTAATACTTGAGTCCAGCTGGGCTCTTTTCCAACATTAAAATAGCTGTGAAGTGCACATGTGAAGCAGGTGTGTAGTGGGCCTGCTATTTTTAGTGGTGCATTCACTTCCTCTGCTGGTGTCTGATTACAAACAGCCCTGCCAGAAACAGAAAACATTGACTAAAACTGACTAAAAAGTAAGTGTAGTTTGGTTGAGATGGACCCTTACCATATCATACACGTTAAGGATGACAGGTTCATTGGCCATGGTTTAAACCTGAGCTGGAAAGGCAAACGTCCCCACCCTCCACGTTTTATGGTTGTCAGGACCTCCACACCCCTCTGAAGTCACAGGGCCACACAGCGGAGAGCAGGAGCAGCGGGAAGGCTTCTGCAGGAGGGACGGAGGCTGCTCATACCCCCGCAGGGCAAATACTGCATGGACACGGCTCTGCTGGGTGGCTGGAAAGGCGAGTAAAGCCAGGAAAATGTCCCAAAAGAAACAGGGCAACTGAAGCTTAGCGAGATGTCACAGGGCCATTATCGCAAGTGAAGTCGGGAAAGCATGAAACTCAGATCCCAGCAGGGCAAAGCGAGGTGCAGCAGTGGACGCGGCCCATCTCCCGGCTCCAGAAATATCTGCTGTGAGGCGAAATCGATGCTGGCAGGAGGTGTATTTGCGAAACAAAAAGCAACCGCAATATCTCAAAATTTCACATGAGGTGCTTTAGAGGTGATAATATGAGCCAGAGCGGACATAGAGGGCCTGCAAGTGGTGGAATCTGAAGCAGGCGCCCTCCTCTCATCACAGGCGAAAAGGCGACAGCTAGGGCGGACCGATGTCAGCGATGGAGGCGGGGTGCGGGCCATCTTCACACGGAGGGTGTTGGAGCAGCTGTGGGAGAGGACTCCTGAGCCATGGCGGTTGATTACAGCTGATGCACGGGGGGTGGGGTGGGAGTCAAGTTCACCAGCAGCATCCCCGGCCGGCGCTGCTCCTACTGCTGGCCCGCGTCCAGCATCCTCCTCGTCTGGAGGGGAGGCCAGTCGGCACAAACCTCCGCGACATGGCTCCTCCAACAACACGGAACCGTTTAACCCAAATCCGCTCGATGAAGGGTTTTCAGGTGTATTTCGGAAAAGTACCGGAGCAGCCGAGATCCAGCCGAGATCGTGGGGTTGTTGTCCAGCTCCGGCTCTGCCTTTCCTTTCTGGTCTCTCTCTCTCTGGCTGGGACTGAAGCGTTTGATTACATCATATCTGCCTCCGAGGCAACATCCTCCAACAGCTGACGGGAGACGGAGCTGCTGGTGGGTGTACAGGAGCACAGTTTGTTACAAAACACACCACTTTCACTGCCGAAATATGCTTCATTTTCCGCCTCTGCGCTTTGTATCGGCCACTAAAAGCGACCGTTAAAAACCGTTACGACACATTCAAAAATACACTTTTTTTTTTTTATAGCCGTTGGCGTCAAATATGCTTGTTGTTTTGTTTGTCAAAGTGCATTTTTGTGACTGATAACCACTCAAATGGGTGCTACACTTTAGTAAAAAAAAAAAAAATCTATATAAAATGCAACAATACAACAGGTTTCTTTGTTTTGTTTGTGATATCAAATTAGCTAAAAAAAAAAAGCTAAAGGACAGTTATCAATTATCCATCATTAAGTTATGTTTTTTTCCTCATTGTATCGTGTTAATAGGCTAAGCAGTATTGTGCGTATGGTAATGATTAACTGTATTCAGAAAGGACCCAGTTTTTGTCAAATTCACACGTGTCCTTTTAATTTGAAGGTAGACTGACAACATCCGGTGTGGTGCTGTCGTCGGCCAGCTAACTTTACAGATTAAAAAAAAATCTGCTAAATCAGCGTTATCAGAGGCATTAAATCAAAATTCTGACATATTAAGTCAACATTTTGACTTATTGCCAAAATTATGGGAAGCATACTTATTGTCTCATAATTTTGACATGTTAAATCAAGATTTTAACGAGTATCTTAAATTGACTCAGTAGCCTATCCCATGGTTATGATTTAATACCTCATGATTTTAATACATAAATCCCAATTTTGACATGGTAAATGAAGATTTTGAGTTACTATCTTATACTTTTGACTTAATAGCTCATAACCTTGATTTACTATCTCATAATTTTGACCCGATACCTCACTATTTCTTTTAGTAAATCTCAATTTTAACTAGTGAGTTAAGATTTTGACTAATAATTTTAATACCTTAATCTTGATTTCTAATTTCGACTTGATGCCTCATAATTTTGACTTTCTATCTGATAATTTTGACTTCAGTAGTTTTATTTCTTTACCTTTCCTAAATGTTCATCTATTTTTTCATCAGCACCAGTGGTATTTACAGATTAATGTGAAATATTCTGTATTTCCTGCTATTAAATGAAAAAACCAACAACAACAACAACAGGTGAATTCAACATGAATTTTAATACAGTAGGTGCTTGGATGTAAAACACAAAGTATTTGCATAATTTATTAGTGCTTCTGACCGACTTTTCTGGCATACTGCCCATATTCACAACCCCACTCAGCAGAGCGACATGAAATGCACTTAAACAAGAGCCACATACAGTCAGAAACAATTGCATGATAGATACGCTGCTGTTTGATGTGGACAAATACACCCAGCACACACAACTCACTTATTCATCTGCTCTATGGCCGTTACTGAAGGAGTTCCATGATTGTGGCTAGTGCAAAAAAAAAAAAAAAAAAAACATTTTACGTTGTTGACAGCAAGTCATTTCTTTGATCCTTCACACAAATGAACAACTCATGTCCTCTATCACAACATACTCCATATTTCATATTCAACCCACAAGACAAATCACTTAGCAGAAGGTGCGGTATGATTATTACAAGCACGAGCCTCGATGCAAAAATTAGTTGAATGTTTAAAATGGACCAACATCGCTCAGAGAATCTACAGCTGTGACTGAGGATTAAGAAATGAGCTGCTCACCACATGATACATATGGAAGGAATGATTTGTTTGTACGATAAAGATTTAATGGTTCACCCTGAGTGACCATTTATAATATACACTTTACAATAAACTCTTCAAAGTGAAACTGCTTAGTGTATTTTGCTTTGAAAGGACAAGTCTGGTGATAATCTATATTTTTCTTGGTGTCAACAAATCCCATTAAAAGACCAAAACCAACAATGAATTGATTTTACTAACAAGTAGTGTCTGATATATCTTATTCCTCTGTGCCAGAGCTCCAATGTTGTTCCTTCATTACGATGAACATGTGCACTGTAGTTTATCTTGATTCAATCCCACACACATGATCCTGCTCCTGGAAATGCTCACTAGAGCACCGAATGTGTATTAATCCGCAGCTGAAAATGCACAAATGCATTCTTTCCTCCTGTTTGAGTAACGTTTGTTAAAACCTGCAGTGCTCAGCTGTTTTAGGAACCTACAGAGCCATTTTTTGAAAATGAAACTATGTATTTGTGACATGTTTTTAAGATTTACGTGTTGAACAAATGGGTTTGCGGCTGAGAGCAACAAACAGGCTAAAGAAGTCAGAAAATATCGGGAGACGGACTAACTCACTGTTGGTTTGGGGCTTTTTACGGGATTTGTTGACAGTAAGAAAGTTCACACCATCGCCAGCCACATCCTTTAATTTAATGTATTAATGGACGTAGTGGGTTGATTTTCATTTTGATCATGATAAGGAGTCAACGAGAACCAAACACCACCATTACTTGGAACAGACAGAAAAGGCACTTTATCACATTAACTGCTGGCTTTTTCAGTCCAACAGCTCAATCTACGCAGCACGGCGGGATGCCACTCCTCCCATGATTCTGTGCAACGTTTCAAAAATGAAAATCAAACCCAGTCGCATGAACACTAACAAACTGAAAGTACAGTGGGTTCCTCTCAGTCGCCCCTCACACAGATCTGCCATTCAGCGATGGAGGTACAGAGAGGCCTACGAGTGACTGCACACAACACTGTCTTTCAGTTTGTAAATGGACCCTGAAGTCAGCCGGACTTGACCCATGGATTTAACAGTTTTCTGCATATACAACCTCTGTGTACGACAGCTGCTGAGCTCAGCCCAGCAGCAGGAATGTCATGTGTACATCCTTCTTCTTCTCCTTACAATCACAAAGTTGTCTATTACAAGTAATCTCTGTGGTAAGAGAGCATCCTTTTGCATAGGAAGGGTGTCAAGAAGCTACCATTAATCACATAACACACATGAACATGGAGAAACTCATCAGCGACACCAACACCTACTAATCAAAAAAAATAATGTCTACTGTTTTGAGTTTGTTCCCTCTTTCACTTCTTTGGCCTTTAGCAAAGTTTTTGAGCTTAAAAATGACATGCAGACAACGTCGGCGTCGTTAAAAGTGCTTCTTATGGTGCCGCATGTAAAAGAAAGCAAAGATGGCTGCAGCTCCCGCTAAAGCAGCCAGTATTCCCAGAGAAGACAAGGAAGATCCGCAGTCAGGTTTTGAGCCTGCGGGTCCGTTTATGTGATGGGGCAACTGCAAGACACAGATATAAGAAGTAAATATTAAAGCCGCACTGGAGGTGATTTTTACGTAGAAATGCACCTGTTCTTATCTGTTTAAAACACAAATGGAGTTGGACACATGAAATCTTCTAAGAAGTGATCAAATTAAAAACTTTCAGGCCATTCTGTTTATTTTGTCTCTGGTTTCATTTCATGCCAGTACTGCACGAAAATCAACTTGCACATACTTGAAACACTTCTCATTTAGTTGGATTTATTTTTTTGCTCTAACGTCATGAATGTAATGAGCAATAAGTAATACCGCTCACTGCATAAGAGCAAATGTGAATTCAATAACTTGTTGCGCTAACAAGGTCACTATTTAGAAGCAGTCTAAAAGGCAGAAGTCTACTCAAAATGAACTAGTTTGTTTGATCACCTTGAGCTGAAAGAGTTAATACCTGTTCTGAACGGCCACTCTCAGCGGTGAGACGCAATAATTATTCGAATGGGGAAAACGATGCACGCTTTTGGACAGTCTTTCCTCAAAGGCATATACAAGTAGTTTTGTACAAGTTTGTACACACAAAGAGTCACAGAAGTAACGACGCAGTCCCCCAACTCCGCCACTGAAAAGATGTGGGGGGGGAGGAGGTTTAAGACGCTGTTGGACGATTCGACAAGAATGTCCTTTTCTGCATTCTGGCTCCTTTACAAATCGCTCTACTTAGAAAACTGTCTGCCTAGAAATCAATTTACTTTACAAACCATATATGTCAGGCTTTAGAAAATGGACAGCTAGAATTAATATCTACACGCTTTTTTTTTTTTTTTTTTTTTTTTTTTTTACAGGCGTGCAGCTGACTTTTATCTCCGTAATCTTAGTGGTAAACTATATGTTTGCTCACGGCGTGGCAGCTGTGAACAAATATCAGGTGTTCAGTGGATTTCTTTTCTTGAGGAAATGTTGCTGCGAAGCTGCACTGTTGGTCAGAAGAACCACTCTGGTACGGAAAGTGGAACTGGATGTTACCTCTAATCCTCAGTTTAGACGTAGTTCACTGATATTTCATTACATGATTCCTCAGGGCTTCCCATTGTGTTTTATAGCAGACGTGGGCCACCTCGCCTGAAACAGACCACCTCCAACACCATCTCTAACATCACAAATAATTAATACACTTTTATGAAATAAAACCTTCAGGGGAAAAGAACAGAAGCGCTATTTCACATAGTCAACGAAAGCCACTTTATTAAGTGTGGCTATTGTTTAGGCAACCGTTTCTGCTTTGGACTGCCACAGAGTGAATTTGTCTTCAGCTTTACCAGTTGTGACTTGTATACGATCAGGGCAAGAGATAAGGCTATGAGCAGCCTGAAAAACTGTGGGAGGCACAATAGGGCAACCACAAATATTTTTAATAAATCTAGTATTCCAAGTGCAATCAGCACATACTTTTAATTTTTTTTACTAGTGTACTCTGATTACTTACTTTGATGATGTTTCACTACCATATTTGTTTTATACGTTGAATGTTCTTGTGGTGCTTTTGTGTTTTGGTGAGCTAAGGACAATTTTCGATTCCGGTTGGCAAAATAAATAAAAAGCACAAAAATCAACAAACCACTCAAACATCTGAATACTAGGAAGAGGCTCCGACCTTTTTCCGAATACTGAGCTCCACGTCCTCCCCTGCTGTCCTGAACAGATCCACTGCAGCTCTGTGTGTCAGGTCCTCGAGCTTGACTCCGTTGATCTAATGTACACAACCCACATGAAACAAACACAGTGACAAAGTGCTTTTTCATTCATCATCAGCTTTAATCAAATGACTGAACTTCAGTTAGGGCAACAGTTAAATGTTCATTTTCACTTTTCGATTAATCAGCTGACTACTACTGTAATCAATTAATTGTTAAATACATAAAATGTCAGACAATTGAGAGAATTGCCCATCACAATTTCCAAAGGTCCGACCAGCACTCCCAAAGGCAAAAAAGTTTCAGTTTTTCATTTTAAAACAAAGAAAAGTTGCAAATCTTCACAATTGAGAGGCCGAACCAAGGGAACGGGTGGCATTTGTGCTTTAAAAATGACACACGCGGTTAAAAGGATTATCAAAAATAGTTGCTAGTATCAGTTCTAATTTCAATATTCAGTTCAATCAGGGGATAAATCAAATTGTAACGAGTGCAATTGAAGAGTGTGCTTCTCCACAACAATCGACATACACAAAACATCAAAAATACTCTCCTCTACATCCTTCACCCTTGATAAAAGTCAACATTTGTTACCGCCAGGATCTTGTCCCCCTCTTGGAGTCTTCCATCCAACCCTGCAGCTCCATCTTCTTTTATTTTGGACACATATATGCCACTGTCATTCATCACAAACTGCTGGTCCACGCCCCCGACTATGTTGAAGCCCAAGCCTAAAAAAAAAAACACACAGACACAGGCACGAGATAAAAGGTTTTTGAGTACAATTCAATAAGCACATTCACTGTTATTGTCATCCAGGGCCAGAAGTCGCTGATCCACTCATTTCATTTATCTCAGCGGATCAAAGTACAACATGAGCCCTTCCGACGTTGTGCAGCCACTTCACACGAGGTTACACAACAAGTGTAAACCGTGTGAAGACATTACTCTGCCGTGAAGCTAAATAAAGCTTTTCCAACTGTCCCGGAGCCACCGGAGAGACGCGGTCCGACGGGCCGAGCAGCAGCGCCGCTTTTAAAGCTTTTCAACGCCGCGTCAAAGCGCATAAATCAGTTAAAACGAGTCGAAAGAGCTCGGCGGGCTCCCACAACTCAGCACCCCTGCTCGTACTACACGGCGTTTTTGTTGTTGTTATTTTTGATTTCGCAAATTAGCCATTAGCTTCACTGGCGTTGATTTGTCTTCTTTTTGCTTTTGCTGCTACGTAACGTTAGCCAGCCCAGCTCAGCTAGCAGCGTAACCGCCGGGCGCGTCGAGCTATTCGGTCTTCTTACCTGCCGGTCCTCGCTTCAGTTTCATGTCCACCACGTTGGGCGAGGAGTGCAGAGAGCCGTTCATTTCGCCAAGAGGCCAGACGATTAAAACGAGTCTTCGGAGAAAGCGGGGAGTCGGCGGGGGGGGACCAACTATTTATCTGAAGGTGAACTCATTGAGGAGTTTCGATTTGCTTCCTTCGGCACGTTGGGTGGTTTGTGGTTGTGCTGCCCCCCGACGGGATCGGGCGGAACTGCAGGCCGACCTTTGAATTACAAACCGGGGAGGCAAATCAGAAAACCCGGGCGCAAAATACTACCGATAAATTGATCCCACGGTGACGTCACGTAATGTTTACTACTCCTGCCGCTGATGTTGAATCCTCACCAGTGGTGGAAGAAGTATTCAGGTGTTTTACTTAAGCAAAAGTAGCAATAACACACTGTGAAAATACTCCACTACAAGTAAAAGTCCTGTATTCAACAGCTTACTTAAGTATTATCAGCAGAATTTACTTAAAGTATCAAAAGTAAAAGTACTCATTATGCAGAATAATGGTCCCTGTCAGGGTTTCTGGATTAATATTACTGCTGCATTAATGTGTATGTTGCATTTTACTGCTGTAAATGTTTAAGGTTGTGATAGTTTTAACTACTTTATACACTGTTGGGTAGTTTAATCTACAGCAATGCATCATATCCTATAAGATCATTATGTGTTTGCAGCGTCGCTGTCCTGTGAGAAACACAATTCTCTAAAAAAGTCAACTTTTCAGGAGCTTTGTGACGAAGTAAACCCATAAAGGAACACCTAATCCTTCAGTTTACCAGAAAAATCAAAATTCAAAATCACCAATTTTGGAGATGCATGGTTTTTCACTGGACAAGAAGGGTATGAAAAATTGTAATCTGAAAAGTAATGCTGTCAAACAAATGCAGTGAAGTAAAAAAGTATAATATTTGTACTCTGAGATGTAGTGAATTATTAGTTTAAAGATGCACAAAATGGAAATATTCAAGTACCAGGGATTTGTACTTAAGGACAGTACTTGAGTTAATGTAATTAGTCCACCACTGTTTTCAGTACATATATCACTCATTTAATTGTCCCTTCTACTTAGATTGTTATTAATATAACAGTGAATTTGCTCCCACAGTAATATAATGTAATTTAATACAAGTACTAATATTAATTTATTACAGTGGTGGAGGGAGTATTTAGATAACAGCAATACTGCACTATAAAAAGGTCCTGCATTTAAAATGTTACTTACTTAAGTATAAACATGTACTTGAAGTATCCAAAGTTAAAGTCCTTTTGATACTTTAAGTACATGTATCTCTAATTTTGACAATGCAGTCACATTTTAAATTCTAGACTGTGTTCTCTTAACATTTTATTTTATCCTGTGTTGTACTTTTTCATTTATTTCTAATTCATTATTATATTATTTATTCTTTATTTCATGTTGTCTTCTTTTTTGTTTAAAGCACTTTGAGCTACAGTCAATGAATGAATGGTTTTATACAAATAAAATGATGATATACATTCTACCACTGTAATACACCAATGCACAGGGGTAGCAAAGAACGGGAACAGGAAAACTAGCATTTATTATGTGTACAGCCAGGTAGGTCATGAAAAGTGTACAATATTCTGAATCAAACAGCATTATCAGTCATTATTTGTTTGTTGCCCTTTATTTATAAGCATATAATCTCAAAAAACTGTACCACTCATCTTTGGCAACAAATCAGAGAGCTCATCCCTCCTCTTCTCAATGTTTTACTTTAATTTGAGCCTCTCTTTTTTTTTTTTTTGCTATTAGATTTGACTTCAACATGAAATCATAATTCAGTGTGAGAGCTCAGGAGGATTAATACTGCAGAGGGGAGGAGCTCAAAGTCGGTATATAAATACATGTTAAGAAACTTCATCAGTAGCCTGCTGTGTGTTAACAGGAAGGGGGTCTTGGGGGTCAGCCAACACTGAAGACGGTGAAAAGGAGACCAAGTTGATATGCAGCAGCACACTCTCATGCATTACAAAGGCTTATCAAGATTTTGATATAAAGGACAGAATAATAAACATACATGTACTGTAAACAAAATACAGAATACTAGTGGAACATGTATGAAATGTTTGGGACAGCACATACTTTTCCACTTGGCCTACAATCTTTTCATTAGGTATAAATTAGTATTTCCTTACAAGATGCACTTTATCTCATTCACTACTTGGATACTGTTATGTTCTAAAATATATTGGATTGTGAGTAGCTATAACATGATATCCAGACAAACAGAAAAGAAAAGGATTATAGTGCGCAGACCTGGGTTAATCAGCCATCTGTTCTGTAATAAATGACGTTGAAGTGCCAGGTGGGCAAAGATTGCACTTCGCTGACTATTGTGCCTCAAAAACTCCATCAAGGTATTTGAAAGGATTTCAAATACGGTGGTAAAGTTTGAGCTAGGTCTCCTGTACAGCATGTGGTTTTAATAGCTCTGTGATTCAGATCATGCTCGGGGCTGCACTGTGGAGAATGATGTCTCCAGTCACTCGCACCAGGGTCACTTCCTCCAGCCCGCCGACTCTGTGCTCGTACTCCAGCAGGTGGGTGCCGTCCACCGCCACTTTAAACATGTCCTCCTCCACAAGGATCTTCAGCTGCAGGGAGAGCAACAGAAACTTTCTGAATGGTGATGTCCCAGTACTTACCCAGGACTAACAGTCTAGTATGAAACATAAAATGCTGGTTACACCCGTGTTCAATATGTTGTGTGACACACTAAGTAATCACTATCAAGCTGACCAACAACTTGGAACAAAACTCCCTTGATCCAGCATTTGCCTGAATTGGTCACTGGTCTTGTGTTATAGGCCCCGAACACTCACACAGGTGTTCAGAGTTATCATAATTAGAGATTCCGACTTATAAATAGCGTTCATGTCAACATCCATGTCTTAATTACGACAGGGAAACTCTGCCCCACTTGGCGCTTCATAACACAGAAGTGCCCACAAATCAAGGAAATGAGGACGTCTGTGGTTCAAGGTGATTAAACTCCAATTTAAAAGACATTGTGTTACTGTCGATCCACATTATTTTTAACCCTCACTTGACCAATGCTGTAATCATACAATCATCTCGCTCGCAAGTTGTTTACACAGGAATCACCCAGGTGATGTGAACATAGCAGCGAGTTGGGCGAATAAGGATGATAAAGGTGATTGTTCCACATCCCTCCTTCAATTCAGGACCTTTGTTGCATGTCATCCCCCATAAGTCTTATGTATAAAATAAAAAGGGAAAAAAAAATAACCCTAACAGGAGAGATGAAATTCTGCATTTTGTTGTCTCAGTACTTGTACTGTGTGCAGTGACAATAAAGTTAAAGCCTGTGTGGGTGGACCAAAGGTGTGGCATTGACATGAATAAAATTGTAATTGCATTATGAATAAAATAAGCAAGTTTTTGTGCTTTCCAATCCATTACTGTAACACTATACTGTAACTTTACCTCAAAACGTTGTCCCTGAACAAATGGGAAACCTGCTTCTCGCTCCTCTGGCCCCCAACATCCACCTAGGTTGGAGTTTCTGACAATAGTTTGCTCGTGAAATCGGGGATTGAAGTGAAAGATGACATCTGGACCTTTGATGAAGTCAACTTGGAACCTGCAAGAAAGAGATCAGGGCTGAGTGCTGCTGGCGACTAATCATTCTTCCACTGTTCAATTAATAAATGTGGCTTGAACAAAAAAAATAAATAAATAACAGTAATGATAATTAATTCATTTCATTTTGCAGAACAAAAGCTTCATTTCACTGAGAGTAAATGGTGCAGAGTGGAGGGGGGCCAGGTGAGTTACTGAAAGGCATCCAGTGATGTTCCTCAAACAGAAAGCGTCACTGACAGCAGAATCAGAGCATAACTGTTGTTTTATACCTGTCTGCACCGGGAACGGGCTCCCCAACTATTGTGATTAAAAGTTGTGGCATAATTCCAGCATGAAGTGGGAGATCATATGGCACCATCTGTAAGAAATATTTATATTTTAAAATCACGACAATACAGTTACCATGCTCCATTTATAAATTAAGCTTAAAAAAAAGTATAATGAGAAATGATAATTTACTGTGTTTATTAAACAAAAACACACAAATGGAAACAGTGTTTACCCTGTTTATAATATCCAGGCAGAAGCAGAATTGTTCACATTTTATCACCAATACTCTGAACTTAGTAATATTTAGCTATGTGCTTAATTACATAAAGTAAAGACGGAATTTTTAGTTAAACATTATTCAAAACTTTGACCCAGCCCACATTCCTAATGCAACACACCAGTGAGTCATCATCTCCTTCATTTTAACACTCTCACGCAATTCACAATGATTAGTCAAGACAATGACAGAAAAAATAATAAGAAAGTAAAATCTGGAGTTTTCAACATTTTTACTACAAGGCATCGACTGTACAAACCGACTTCTGAACAAAATGAGAGAAAACAAAAAAGACCTTTGAATTATAACCATGTGACAAGGTAATGTGGAAATAGAGATAAACATTGTACACAAATTGTAATCAAACTGTGATTTTATCATAGTATATAAAGGTGTCTTAATACAGAAAACATGAGTTTCGTGTAAAAGTGTATTTTTAAATCATATTGCACTTGATTAAAACAATACATTCCCCAGGCAGATTGAGCAAAAACCCTAAATGTGTTCTGTGTATATATCCAGTCTTTGGCACATTTTCTTGTAGCCTAATCAAACCACATGTTGATTCTGGAAGTGATGTCCTTGTCCGACTGAAAAGTTGCGTTCATTGGTTTCAATTATATGGTGGATTATATCTGGGCTGAAAGACAAGAATAGATTTTTGATAACTACTTTTGAAGATTTGTTGATTCTGCTTTATGTCTTGCTTTGCACCCCAGCAGAGCCCAAGATACATAAAGAAATAATCCAAATGCAGAAACCTGCAGTAAATCCCAACAAGGCAGGAAACAAACTTTCTTTTTCCACCAGTAGCAGCAGACACCAAATCAGTCACATTGAATATTTTAGAAGACACTCTGTACTAGAGTAGAACTGAATATCTATATGGTGACCAGCTAAAGAGGCTGGCTGTGTAGATGTACATTTAGCTGGTTGTAATTTCCCACCCTGAATACCAAAGACTGCCACCTGAAGAGAGATGCTCCACACCAGAACAAAAACACAACAGCAAAGAAATGCAGCAAGCAAGCAACACAATGTTATTTGTAAACAGTGCTAGTACTCACCAGCATGCCTCCTGGAGCGGCAGGCCCACCGTATGGACCCATAGGCCCAGGGCCAGGACCAAAGGGGCCAGGGGCAGGAGGGAAGCCTCCACCTGCATGTGGTCCCCATGACCCAGGGGGTATTGGGGGAAAGCCTCCAGCAGGAAATGCAGGGAAAGAGCCAGGGCCAGCTGGAGGGGGGAATGCACCTGGACCACCTGGTCCGTACATCCCATTGCCTCCTCCTGGCTGACTTCCTGGGAAAGGCACATTTGGATAAGGCCCAGGGGGAGCTCCAGGGCCAGAAGGGAATGGTCCAGTTGGGTAAGGAACAGGGCCTCCGGGTAGCTGTCCTGGAGCTCCTTCAGGTGGGTACTGCCCAGGGAACTGCCCAGGAAACTGCCCAGGGAACTGACCAGGGAACTGACCAGGGGCTCCAGGGCTAGAGGGGAACTGCCCTGGAGCTCCTGGTGCCGGTGGATATTGTCCAGGTATCCCAGGACCAGGGGGGAACCCACCAGGTGCTGAAGGAGGACCTGGGTATTGCCCTGGTGCTCCAGGACCAGAGGGAAATGGGAACTGCCCTGGTGCCCCTGGGCCAGATGATCCGCCAGCGAAGTCACCCGGAGCTGTGGGCTGGGTGGGAGCTCCTGGGGCTGAACCAGGCCATCCTGGGTTTGCAGGAGGTGGAGGGTTTCCGACAGGGGCAGACGGGTTAGTGTTCCCCATTTTCTTTGCCTGGCTTTGACCGTCATCTCCTAAGGCGTCTGCCAGCTAAAGTAGAAGAGAAAGTAAAGTGACTCTCTCTGCCTGCAATAAAAGATCTGTTTAACCAGCGATAGAATCACAAAATGGTGTAAAAGTGTGCAATCCTTTGAACTCACCGAGAAGTCTGACATGATCTAAAAGAAAAGACGAGATACAACTTTCATTAGTTTCATTAGGAAGTTACAACAACCGATTACATCAAGCTGTCAAACACCGGAGGGCATGTCACAGAGGCTCTGAGTAATAGCAGACTAAATGTTTCCATCCCCGACTGGTGATCAACAAAACCCGCTTGGGCAGAGTCGAAACAGCTCGACCGAACTGAAATATTATTACAACAAGCCCCACAGACGCCACGCTGACTTTAGCTGCACACCGACGGGGATGTGGTTTTCAAAACGTCTAGTAAAACTGATGCTACACAGTTGGCTAACGACCTAGCTGGCAGAAGCTAACTGGCAGTTCACTAACGTTCGGGCGGTTGGCTCGTTTTTGTTTATCTCAGCTTCACGGTGTCAAAACACCGTAAGTAAAGTAGTAAAAAACAACAACACAAAACTGGTATTTCACGCTACCTCGCCAGAAGATGGACTCCTCTCAAACGACAGCGGGTAACGGTGATTATTTGTCCAGCTGCGGGAGCCAGTTAGCCAGCTAATTTAGCCTCCCGAAGCACAGAACTACAAGCTGACGTCGGGATCCGCCCTCAAAACTACAACACGCGAGCTCCAGTGATGACGTATTCTGAAGGATGGGCGCGTTCCGGAGACGTTACACGCACTAATATACTAACAAAACAAGTTATATAAAAGTATAAAGAAACGACCTTGTGAGACAATTGTTTTAAAAGTCATAAAGTAACATAATAGATTAATGTCAGTTTATTAAAATTAATTGATTTTATGATAAAGTTTTGAGGCTCTTGATTGGGATTGGTCCATCCAGTCACGAGATGACGTGAAGTAAAAAACAAAAAGCGTCTCTGCCACCAGAGCAGCAGCAGCAGCAGCTTCAGGGGATTTATTTTAACTCCACAACAATGGTGAGTTGCTCCGTGCTGTGGCTGTCGTCCCTGCTTTTTGTTTTTTAATCGTGTGCTCTTAACAAACGCGAACTCGCGGAGGCTGTTGAGGAAAAGTAAGGTCGCAGAAAGGCGAGAGTTAGCCTGCTTAGCCTAGCACTAGGTCCGCCCTCTGTCCGTTGTGTCGGCGTCAAGCTGGCGAGAATGGGCGTGTCGAATTTCCGGTTACGGATTTCAGAATAAAATGGTGAAGATTTTGAATTACAGTATTTTATAATTGAACTGCCTTGGCTCAGAGTTTCAGTTCGCAAAACTGTTAACAAGATATGCTGTAAAAACATCGATAATGTGTCGGGTAATGTCTCGCACACACGTTTGTCAGAGCATCACAGCATTGTATATGTTCGTCACGGCGTTTTAATCATAGTTAGATTTTAAGACAAAATTAAAATCAAATAATGCTGTTACACAATAGCTAAATGTCAGTATTTTATAGTAATTTACTCATAATTATACAAATAACACCAAGAATAAAAGTGCGTACACAGAAGTCAGTATTTAACATTATGCAGAGTAAGACTGGCTTTTGACAACTTTTATTGCATTTATTGAACTTGTTGCATTACTGTAAATATAGGTAACTGACTTTACACTGCAGTAAATCCTACATTCATTCAAAGCAAAATGATGATTGTGATTGTAGTTCACAGTATTGGTTTACTTTTTCTGTTTGTATTTTATTCAAAACACAAAATATTAGATGCTGCAGTCATTTGTAAGTTTAGTCATTAGAAATACAGTAGACTACTGTAGTATTTTATTGTAATATTTGGCAGTAATCAAAAGGAAAGAAAAGGCACTTATTTCCTTTTTGTAAAAGACTGACTATAATTTTGCAATGCTGCTCACCAGAGTAAATTTGTGAAAACAAGGATAAATACTTGCATCACGTTTATTTTATTCAGTGAACTGTATGTTTAGTAATAAGCATTGGAACTTGTACTAATATGAGGTGGATGTATTGTGAGGATTTACCATGTGATTGAGTGTTTTGTGCTATGTATGTAAGCACAGAATTTCTTTTTAAATTGAAGAATTTAGTAAGTCAGTTTGGCTCTTTGCCCTGTTGTGAAAACTGAGCCAAACAATGATAAAATACTGTAAATCAGCAGAGATCACAGGGTAAAGGTATCAGCTCTTATTAACTAGTTATATGATTTAGGACGACAACTAATGATGATTTTTTATAATCGATTAATTTACAGATTTTTTTCTGGATTGTTTCTTTCTGTAAAGTAGTAAAATATGTCCAAAGGGACATCTTCAGATGTTTTGTTTGTTATCATATCTGAAAGAGAAATCCTCACACCAGAGACGCTGAAACCACAGAATAAACCGATTATGAAAAATGTTGCTGAATGATTTTCTTTTGATGGACTTGTCTGTCGTTTTAGCTCTTCACACGCTGCTTCTCGGAATTTTCCGGACACGCTGTATGCTTTTATTTTGAAGACCAGCCTAGCGGGCTTCCTGTCGTGGTGTCGCTCTGTGCGGGCAGCTTGTCGCAGCAGGTCGCGGTGATGCGTTTCAACACGTCTGGTTTTCGGGAGACACCTTTAACTCCAGCTCGCCTCTCGTTGTGAACAGTGTTTCCCTCCGGTGTCGATACACTCAATTAACTGGATAGTTTAAGTTAGCCGGCTCTCGTTTCCTGGCTGATTTAGCAGCCAAATTAGCAACCTAGTTGCCAGTGGCTGGAGGAATTTAAACCAGAAGTAAACCAGTGGCCACCTCCGGCTTTTACTGTCATTCCTGTTTCCCCATCATTTTCCTAGGCTTCCTGTTTTTCAACTCTCTTACTCCCAACCGCAGACACTCCAGTCTCTTTTCTTAATCTGCAAAGATCTCTCTCTCTGAGCTCAGTGAAATCCTGACTCCCACCAGCCATCTGTTCAGGAAGGTGTAATTATAGAATTCAGAGACTCTTAGAGAGTTTATGTCTTTGTGGTGGAGTTATGTAATGTGTGTGTGTGTGTGTGGACGTGACAGAGGTTCAGACCAATAAAATCCTGTTGAGACTGGTGTATTGTTTTCTGTCTGAATAAAGGTTGCGGGTCAGATTGGACTCCTGCACAAAGATAGTTTTAAGTAAAGGTTTTTATTTTAACATTGGCTTTTATTCAGAATACTTACTAAGCAATAAAATGCATGGAATCTACAGTCTGTGGCTCTGCAGTTGTTTTCCATACATATAAACCCTCTGCAAATATCCTTAAAAACATGAGGCCAAATTAAACATGTTTTATTTATATTCTTCTTATTATAAAAACAAAACATGATAAATCAACTACTATGTCCATTACTCATATGTGTCTTTATATGTACCTACAATTCATTTTGTCCAGTATGATTTTGTTGGAGGGTATAAGCTACTTGCTCCATTGCTAATAAGTCCACATATCAATACTGTAATAGTTATTATTCTGTGTTTTCCAGTTCATTAAGATATTGTCAGAAATACAGATGTATTAAAGGCTCTGTTTCAAGTTTCTTTCTGAGTAAACATGTGGCTGAACAGGAGGGAATCTGTACATTTAACATGGATGACAGTAAATGAATTACATCAATTACATGGTGTAAGATACATTCTATGTAAAAATGAATAAATATTCATGTGTAATGAGGAGGACGAAAATTATTTCGTGGGTTTTTAACAGAGAAATAGAAATGAGGATCTCTGCAGGAGTTTTTCACATCTTTGTTTCATTGTATTATGCATAGGTCTTGGAAACGTGTGTGTGTGAAGTAGGTGGAAGTGAAAAATCTTGATTTAAATGACAGTATAAACTTCTTACAGGCTCTATAAATTTTGTGCTGTGCAGAATAAAAGCATCATATTACTATTATATCTATAAATCAGACACATTAGTTTAGTCCAGGTGAATACTATGATCTGTGTGTGGTGTCCTTTTTAGTTTTAAATCCAAAAATCAAGGCTTGGGTTTGTTAACTATGTACAAAAACACACAAAAAAAGAACATAAAAAATAAATACAGAAGGATTGTGTGGTTTAATCTGTGTACAGTGTCACTGCTATTAAAAACAAAAACTACTGATGTATTTGCATGTTTCTCCTGTTTTGTTTCTGTCAGAGTGAATCACTGGTGGTGTGTGATGTGGATGAAGATCTGGTTAAAAAGCTGAAGCAGTTCCGTTTCCGGAAGGAGACCAATAACGCGGCCATCATTAGTGAGTATAAGGAAACACATTTTCTGTCATTCATTTTCTTCTCTTGCATGTTTTTTAGATAATGTGCTCTAGGTCAAACAGTAATAGGGAAGACGGTGTGAGGAGTCCAAGGTGCAAGTGGAGTCTAGTAGAAACATTAATCCCTCATTATGTGCTGTTAGTTTTTATTTTTGTGTTACAATGTGACTCTTTGTTGTTGTCCTTGGCAGTTTACATAAACCATAAGTCAAAACTTGTGGGTTGAATGTACCATTAACGCTCACACTGCTTCCTGCTGTGTGGAACAAAATGGAGGCGGACACACTGCCTCTTTAAACTCTTTAAATGTGTGTGTGTGTGTGTGTGACGTCGAGCTCTTTCGTGTGTGGTTAGGACTTTAAGAGTCTTCCTAGTGTGTTGCTGGCTTTAAAGCCAGCAGTTGAAGACAGATGTTGTGTCATCAGTAAACACACTCAGTCAAACCGACCTACGTAATGAAAAATAAAAGAAACGCAGAAAAAGTTACATGATATTAGAGAGGGAAACGTGAGCCGGCTACAGTATATATCTGGAGAAAGTTATTTCCAAATACAGCAGGTGGTGTGACAGTTTAGTGTGCATCAGTTTGCTTTATCCTCCTATCTCTGGATTAAATGTCATTGCTGCTAAATTGGATTAGGAGTGTGTTTGCATGGCATGGACCGACTCAAAGGCATACACACTTTTTACTTTAAAGTACATTTGTAACCGTAAATATGAGCAAAAATATAATATAGCTTGTTTGTTTTTGGTTGAGTTTTTTTAAAATTATTGTTAGTATTTTATTATTTTTCATACAAAACTCTTAAAATGTGTTACTTTTGAACATAGCCACTACTGCTACTTCTACTAAGAAACTGTTGACTTGATGTTCTTTCTTTTCTTTTTTTACACCTCAGTGAAGATTGATAAAGACAAGCAGCTGGTTATTCTCGAAGAGGAACACGAGGTAAGTTAGCTATTAAACTTTATTAAACATTATAATATGATGTACTTAATTCTTGTGACTGCACATAATACAGTGCAAGTTCATATTCAATTTTCACACTTTAAATTTAGATTTAAAGGTACCAAACGGAATTCTTTAATGATTAAATTCACACAAAGAAGTGATAATGAACTTAATGAACTAAGTGTGGTTAAACTTGTTTTGGCCTCTCAGCTGTTTAATGTTAATGAATAACTGCTTTTCTAGATAAAGTGTAACAGAGTGCCTTACTGAACTGTTCATTACATATGTGCCTTTTTTAGGATATTTCTCCTGATGATCTAAAGGATGAACTGCCTGAGAGACAGCCGAGATATCCTTTGAATAAGTGACCTGTCGTATTTTAACAGAATTTAAATGATGTTGTTTTTACTCTCTTGCACATCATCAGTCTGTGATGTTGATGCACTCCAGCAGTTACTCTTGTTTACGATTAAGTGTTATAATAAATTCCTCCTGCAACATGGCCTGTGTTTTTTAAATAGTTTTAAGGTAGATTTTTATTTGAAATATTATCTTAATTCATTCCTGTTAAAGGAATTAGAAAGTCAAGTCCTTTTTTAGTTTTGCATTCGTTCTGTCTTGACCGTGCTTTATTGCAATGAGTGTAATCTGTGAACTGTCCTTAGCACCAGGAACATTTATCGTCTACAGTTACAAATACCAACATGATGATGGACGTGTTTCCTATCCTCTCTGCTTCATCTTCTCCAGTCCAGTGGGTAAGAACACCTATGGAGTTACTTTGGAACGAATGGTACATATTGTTCACTGCACTGTTTTATCATTCAGGGACATTTTTGTTAATGTTGGCATATTTGTGTTTTCGGCAGGTTGCAGACCAGAGCAGCAGATGATGTACGCGGGAAGCAAAAACAAACTGGTGCATACCGTTCAACTGTCCAAGGTCGGTGAGCAGCTTCTAACACTGATGCTAAGTGTCATAATACATTAGTACTGGTACTTAAACAGTACTTGAACATTATACCCACTTAACATCAGCATTAGCATCGTCATTGTGAGCATGTTAGCATTCTGACGTTAGCATTTAGCTCAAAGCACCGCTGTGCCTAAGTACAGCCTCACAGAGCCGCTAACATGGCTGTAGACTGTTAGTCTTTATATTTGTGGCAGTTAATGTAGTGATGGCATGTAATTTGTGTGATTTTTCACCCATTTATATGGGTATTTTATTACATTATTTAACATCTATTGCATTATTAGCTGGTCCCATGCTTTGCACTAAACTGCATCCTAAGACTTTCCTCTTATTGTATTTAAAGAAAATTCTAATCCCGCTCTTTCTTTGCTCCTTTTTATTTATTTTTTTAACCAGGTGTTTGAGATCAGAAACACAGAGGACCTAACAGAGGAATGGCTCAGAGAGAAACTTGGGTTTTTCGGCTAAAGTCGTCTCATCCAGTGGTCTGGGATGTGAGGAGGATCCAGATTGCACAACATGTGTCATCTCTTCGGGAGAACACACCACAGTTAATGTTACCCTCCTCTGTGTACCAGACCTGATTTAAATAGTGTTTGCAAATACTTTCTGTTCTCAGTTTTAGGCCTCTTTGGTAGAGTTTATGGCATATTACTATTCAGTGTGCCAGAAGTTTTAGACAATCACAGGAGTTTGTTTACTTCTCTGTGACTGTCGACGTGTGTGGCACTGACTAAACCTCACCCATCAGCCTAAAACTGAAAATACTATTTGACGCAGGTCTCCGTTTGTGCCCCATACAATCTCTCCATGTGCCAGTTATGTATCTGTATTAACACTCCCATAGCTCTTAAAGTGGACAGAAATTGCTAGTACTCATCCGCCCTTCCTAAGCATGTTCATTCAGGAGAATTTAAAGGCATTACAACAACGGTTTCTGTTTCCTTAAGTAGTTTACACTCCGCGTTAACCTCCTGAGTTTCACCTTTTTATGTTTAATAATTTTTCATAAATTGAGGGATTAGATAGATTTATTTTTTTTTTTTCTGGTGTATGTAGGGTTATGTAAGCGTATATTTTATAGCAGTAATTAGCTTTTGTTGTGAAAACAAACTTCCTGCCAGCACATCTGAATAATCATAGATAAAATCCAGAAACCAGTATAGAGTTCAGCTTTAGTTAGTCTCTCCTTCAGTATTAATTTATGGTCAGTAACAATAACACTAAGACCATTTCACAAGTGGAACTCCTAAGACTTATATATGACGTGTTGTACTTTCTCCTGTGCACATGAACAACCTGGCAGAGGCCCTCTGGTGCTTATCACCCGTTAGTCCATCCTCAGATCACATCTTTTCGTCTCTGTTTAGAGAAACAAAACGGTGTGACTCACGGGTTAAGCTGTATTCGGCCTTTGACCTGCAGATTTGTTATGATATCACACTCCTGAAAACAATATTTCCACTGAAACATTCCAAACTGAACAATTTATTACTTACAACAAACCTCCGTGTCTAGCGACCATGACAGTCTTGAAAACACTGCACACAGGGTGGCATTTCCCGCCCTCTTTTTAATCTACTGGGCTACTGTACTCTGTATACGTGGGTCACTGTGTCTTTAGGGAGATTGTTAGCTAATATTGTGCATTATAGCTATTGCTGTTATTAGTGTTTATGAATGTTGTGCTTCATTCTGATGTAAAGCCTCTTTGATTGCTTACAGCCTTGAGAATGATGGCTGAGACTTCTCCAAACGCCAGTTGTGCTTAATATTTAGACTTGGTAAGAGACAGCATCTGAGTAATTTACATTTTCTGTACAGAACCGGGGTCAACCAATATAACTTGAAGGCTGATAATATTTGTGTCTTGAATGTGCCAGCTGCTCATATTTCATGCCAATATCTAATATCCACAGTGCAGTCTATAAGTATTTATACAGTTACACTGTTGATCTGTATTCTATCATGTTGGGTCTGAAATTAAACATAGATTAACATGACAAATTTTATCTCTCAGCACATTTCAAATCCAGTGTATTTGGCTATTTTTCATGCCCAAAAGTGACAGTTCTTCCTTGTTTCATACTGAAGAGCCTCTAAAACAGCACTTAAACAAATCCATCACACTAAAATTTCAAACCACTTGCTAATACTTAAAGGATTAGCGGCTCTTAACAGCAGGGCGACCAGCCCCAGATAGTTAAAGCTACATAAAATGTACTTAAAATTGTATTGCAGGTGCTACAGACTGGTTTTATGTGAGCCGTGAGGGAGAAACCTCCATTATAACGGTGGTGGATGACTAGAGTGGCAGATTTCTGATTAATAAAAGCCTGATATCAGCGCCGTATATAGGTCAGACCCCAATAAAGAATAATAGGCACAAATTAATCCCACATGTTCGCTCATCAGTGTCATTTCTTATTGAGAAACTCCTACATTGGAAACAGATAAGGGAGGATTGTGGCTGATTTAAAGCTCCAAGGCAAGAAATCACCACCTAATGTATGATGTCATACATACAAGTCTACCATACCAATGCCTTGTCTTAATTATTTTTATTTTATTTTTGTTATATTTATATCTGTCTTTTTTTAAATCATGAGGCCAAAATGAAAACATGAAACAAATATGTTTTGTGAGAAAAATAGAAGGTGATTGGATAAGATTTGTCAGGGGATTATAATGTTTTACTAGTTACTATTTTTTTTTAAACTTTCTGATCTGTAAAGTCCAAGAGACATCAACTTTTTTCTATTTAAGTGTAATCTTGGTTATAATGAATAGTAGAAACTGTTTCTTTTTCTAGAGATGCGACTCAAAGATATGTACGCACAATCACACCATTTCATGTAAATCATGTATTGATGTCAAATGTTAGACATTAACCATTCATGATTTACATGTCAGGGCAGGGTTTAATCCAACAGGAACAATGGGGTATAACTGTAATCACTTGTTTGGTTGTTTACTGATACCATCGAAGCTAAGATTTACACCGTCAGCTTGATATTAGCCAGTATTATGCTGCTATATCAGAGAAACATAACTCCAACGTGGGTCATTCTCATGTTTATAATGGTTTCTGTTTTTGGTTTCTTCTTTCTTGAGCTGAAGTTGTACGCTGTGCTTTATGGGGAAAGGAAGTTTAATGACCATATGACCTGCAAACCCCTTTCAAAACTGAAGGTAGATTTTCAAAAATGCAGTCAATCTGAAATCAAAGACGTGGTTTGTTTTAAAGGACATGGTTTGTTTTGACAAGAGCAATACTGGCTAACTCTGAAACAGTCTTTGTATGTAATTTGAAACGTGCAATGTACTGGTTTTGATGTGAATATGTAGCTGTTGTCTTTTTAAAACGAATTTCTTAAAACCTCTAAAATGTGGAGAGCTACTGTAAAAGAAGTGCATGCTTCAATGTATGTCTGAACAGTTTTCATAAGCCTGACGGAAGTTTCCTAATGACATATTCAAGAATGTGCTGCTCTGGCACATGCATTCTTTACAGAACATAACAGCTTAATTATTAAGTAAATTTTATTAGACTGATACAGTTTATTTGCATACACATTCTTAAAAAAAGGGGCAACATCTGGTCTCAGCTGTGTTCTTACTCTGAAATATTTACATACTGACAGTAATTTCTTTGAAGAAACCCTCTGCTACTGCTATTTTTCATGGAAATAGGTTGTCCATTGATAATGTATCAAAATCAATCTCCCCAGTATATTGATATTGAGCCATGTATCTGGTTATGTCCTGTGGATCTAGTAGCTTTCCCTCCTATGTGGTGAACCTGTTGTATATTTGGCCTCTTGAGTCTTACTTTAACCTGCAACTGTGTTGTTCAGCTTTTGGTGTCCTCTCTGATCAAATTCCTACTATTGTATTTTGTTTCATTTTTAATAAAAAACACACCCGAGACATGTATCATAACCAGCTGCCTCATGGCATCAGTGAAACTTGAGATATTTGTATTTTCCCATACTTTATATTGTCCTATTGTCCAAATAAAATGACAGTGATGTTTACTCCTCTGGTTTCTACAGACTGCTGTTTTCAAACTGACATGTATGATGTGCATATGTGTTTGTCATATTTAGTCCAGAACTGATAAAGTCTTGACTCCTTACAGTTTCATGTTAGTTTTTTCCTTACAGTTTCAGACCAAACACTAGTGCAGCAAAAGCAACACCATTTTTTTCAGAATAAATAAATAGGATAAATATCTGTGTGGCTAATGCATGTACATATACATGTCTATGTACAGTACATATACAGCTTACTTAGATTTACAGCCTGCTTTTAATTTGAAATTCCAGTAGATGTTTTGGTATTACAAGGACAAAATGCAAATATTCCGTTATAGCATTTTTCAAAACAAAGCTTCAAAATTAAAAAGACACACCCCAATAAAGAAGCGAAATGTTAATTGTTAAAACTACCCGTAAGGAATGGAAAGTGTGAATTGGAGGGAGAAACGCTGAAGGACGTAAATAACTCCAGAAGATGGCAGTAATGCCACAATATGGACACCAGCTAGCTGAACACTCACTGAAGAAGAAGACACGCTGACAAATCTCAAATCGGCTGCGAAAGCTGCCTGCATCATCCGCCGACCAGAACCGGAGGGGGAGAAAAAGAAAAATGGCGTTCACATTCGCGGCCTTTTGTTACATGCTCGCTCTGCTGCTCACGGCGGCGCTTATCTTCTTCGCTATCTGGCACGTAAGTACACATTCAGACAGCTTCGGACAAGACCGCCGGCGTGTCACCGATGAAAGTGGGCGAAAGAGCGGGGAAGGCTGGCGAAGACCGGGCTTACCGCTAGGCCAGCTTCGTAGCTTCGCTGTAGGGACGTTTTCTGGCTGTTTTTTTTTTTACGTAGCTCACCGCGGACCTTGGCAACGTCTGGACAGAACGTATCCAGGGTAACTCCATAGAAACTGCCGCGCGCTCAGTTCTCCGCATACGCAATGGAACGCGTCTGTTCTAGAACGACTGGCCGTTGGCTAAGAGCTAAAGTTAGCTGTCGGTTAAAACGGCCGGACGAACGCCGTTTTGTTTACACGTCGTGTTATCGCAATCTCTTTTCGTTGTTCACCCCCCTTTTTTTTATTAATCGTATTCTGATTTATAGCAAACGTCTAAGTGAGCTGTCAGGCTCGCCTTTTACGATTCGTGTCGAGCTAGTTAGCGGGCTTAGCGAACGCTAACTTCCACTCCTGGAACGACAGACCGCTCTGTGACGCCACCGTCACGCGTTCCATTTATTCGTTGTGTAACACCGTTTAGTTTTGTTGTCAAACGACTGTAAACTTTTCAGAGTGAGTTCACAACACATGGTTATCAGTTAGTTGATATAAGTAAACCATAATTCCTCTACCAATGTCCCAATGTTCAGCATAATAAAACTGAATGGAATATAACCGAACGTACAATTACATGTCATGTCATTACGTTGGTGTAACAGTAAAGGTTTCAGGGGTAAACAACAGACAACTGCAAAGAGAACATTGCTTTGCAGGCCAATTAGACAAAATCAAGGCAAATGTGTGTATTTATATAACTGGAGGAATACGTTCTGTGAGAGGGAGTATTCTACTGGAAAAGTGTTGGTCTGAAATATTGCACATACTGTTCAATTACAGTATGTTACACATTAAGTTATTGCTCTAAGTTAAAGTTACATTTATATTGAGCTGATCGGTGTACATTGTTACATTGTGATCTTCTTGTTCCTCCAGATAATTGCATTTGATGAGCTGAAGACTGATTACAAGAATCCAATAGATCAGTGTAACACTTTAAATCCGGTAAGTGAGACCGCCACACCGGACGCACCTTCCTTTGCCTCTTTGACTGCATGCAAATATGCTATGTTGAAAGGTTTTTCATTTATTTTAGGATGACTTTATCCGCCTATGTCTTTTTTCAATCATTTCTCTGCACTGTTTTGCTAAATAACCTGCCTGTTATGAATTCAGTGATTTTGTCAGCTGTCAACCTCTAATGCCTATTTGTTGTTTTGTTTTTCCTAATCTGCTTTTTTTTTTTTTTTTTACACTTTGTTAACGGCAAAAAGACAATTGAAAAGGTCAAAAAGATTAAAAGGGTCAAAATTGCAATAAAGGTTTGTACCAATCTTTAAAATGCCCGCTCAGTTCAACTCAGTCTGCAGTCTTGTCATTTTGCACGGAGAAGTGTTTGCAAACGTCTTTTCAGTTAACTAATCTCAGAGTTAAGGGGAGTTCAGCTCGGGATTAGACAACATGCCACCTGTGCCTCAGGTCTTTTATAGTTATCTAGTAGATTATTCTGAAAATATTCACTTTTAAATTTTGTGAGCATTTTTGACTGTTGTGGATGTTAAGAATATCTTTTTTTCTATTCTTCAATACCTTTTTTTTTTAAAGTGCAGTTTTGAGGGTATGAGCATTAACTGAAATAATGGATTGTGCTTTCTATTGTCTGTTTTATACCTCATCTAACCAATTAAATTGACTATGTTTTAAGCTGTGTTAAGCTGCTTTTTTTAAGGTATAGGAGCCACAGTGTATATGTAGCAGTAGACAATATTCTGTGGGATGAAATATCCAATTTTATTGATTATAGATAAAGTGTAGCTGTTAACTGAAAAGACTTGCAAATGCTCAAAACATGCATGATCTTTATTACAACCTACCCTTTGTTTGCAAATAGTGTTATAGTTACTGGTACAGTAAATTCCCAGTCAACTCAGACAGTCAGAAAACTTGTCTGGAGTTTGAGACGACGGTAACATGACACCAGGCCTATACACTGTCCTGACAAAGCTTTTATAACAGTAGTCATAGTATCGGGTAAAGTCAGATCAGGTAATTGGATTTTGCAGCAAAGCTTTTTGAACAGTGGATACTTGAGGATGGATCGTGGATACTGAGCTGTGTACTATGGTATAGGCTGATGCATGATTGTCGTTGGAGGGAATCGATTTAACGGTCCAGCTTGAAATTGAACTTTTATTAATACGTCACATAATCGTTTCACTTTTCTGCGAGGTGGAGGCTGCAGTTTGATTCCGCAATTAGCAGAACTAGGCTACTGTATACGAGCTCAGTGTTTGGCTCTGACCCACATCACCTGTGGTTCAGAACAGATGGCTGCAGAATCCCAACACTCCTCAGCTCAGCAATATTTGAGTCCACTGATTGGTTAGTGATTCCAGGAGTAGGAGGGGTTGTTTTAGTAAAAAGTACAGATTCCTCTGTCTCTAATCCTTAATGCACTCCACAGTACTATCTGCAGTTTTGACCATGGCCAGTCTTTTTGCGTGTGGTACGCTCAGCTCAGTTGGCACATTTTTGTGCTGTGATCAGTTGTTTTGTATTTGGCAGCACAGTGCAGGATTCCAACACATTATAGCCCCCCCCCCCCCGTACTTTCCTCATCCTACACGCCCCTCACCTTTCCATCTGTGGGCTGTTGGTTGCCCCCGCCCGCCCTCTGCTCTTTTTCAAATGCATGGCTTCCATGTGGTGCCTCCATCTGCCCCCCTGAACCCACGCACCAGTTCGAACTCTTGTCAACCTGAGGCGGGCTGATGCATCAACACTGCTAGTGCACACAGCATGGTCCGTTTGTCAGGAAGTGGGATGACCTGCAGGTTTGCCCTCACTGCAAAAAGATGTTGATGTTGCGATGCGCAAATATTCTCCAGAGCAAGTTGTTGATGGGTTTCCCCTTTTTTACTTGTGGTCAGACTTGATTATGCATGACTTAAAACCAGGGTGGGAAATTAACCTTTTCTATCCACTTGCAACAGTAGATTTCTAAATTCTACCAGCAACTCACATGACTTGCAAGTCAGTGGTAAAGGCTAAATGTGCTACATGATTTGGCTGCATGGCTAAAAACAGTCACACATTTTGCCTTGCTCATTGTTTTGCCACATCACACAAGACATCTGAGGGTAACGCATAAGCCTCACTGTGGGAGTTTTGTTTATCAGCCAAGTGGGGTCTTTTTTCCTCAGTTTGGGCTAACATTTGAGTGTTGTTTTTTTTCGTTTTGCAGGTGGCTGGTCTTAATTTTTCACCCTGTTTATTGTGCTACACATTGTGTCAGATCAGTGCATGATAAAGCACTGTTCATGTATTTTGCCTACAGCACGAGAGCTCACTGACATTTTTCTGCACATGTAGTAATGTAACATCAAGCTGGGCCTAATAGTGACAGAAATTTAAGAATGTGTGTATATATAAAACTCTTTGTTAAAATAAGCATATCACTGTAGCTTATTTGTATTTCACTCCTGTCTTTGACTCTTTGGGGCTGACTGTAATTTTTAGAAGTCTGGCTCTTTAAATAGCTCAGCCTTTTCTTTGTAAAAGGGCCTTTGAGGCTCTGTAACTTCATGCTGCCCAGTGCGCTTTCACTTCTCACAAGTCACATTTATTCCATGTGACTCGACACTTTTTTAATTAAGGATTTTGTGTGGACATTTAAAGAACTTGTCTATATATTACTCAGTGAATCAGCATACAGGCTTAGGAGAACAAGGGAGCTATTGGGCTGACTGTTAACTGTATGTAGATTCTGACATTTTCTTCCAATTTTGCTCTTTTCAGCTGGTGCTCCCAGAGTATCTCATCCATTTCTTCTTCTGCGTGATGTTCTTCTGCGCGGCCGAGTGGCTCACCCTCTGTCTCAACTTGCCACTGCTGGCTTATCATGTCTGGAGGTGGGTGTCTCACGTAAATGAATCCATTGTTTTGCCCATCAATAAAATTCAGTACCATTAAGTCTGTATTACCTGAAACCCTAATGCTCCTACTTTTCACAACAAACACCTGCACAAAGCACAGTATAATCTGACTTAAAACACCATTTTTTCCCCACTGTGATGCAGGTATATGAGCAGACCTGTGATGAGCTGTCCAGGGCTCTACGACCCAACAACCATCATGAATGCTGACATCCTGGCGTTCTGTCAAAAAGAAGGCTGGTGCAAACTGGCTTTCTACCTCCTGTCGTTCTTCTACTATCTCTACGGGTACAAAATAATTTCTCCGCTTTGTTTCTTTGTTGTGAGCGTTCATGTTTTGGTTGTACGTTCAAAAAAAAATGAGCCTAATTTGCAGAGGACTTTTATGTATAATCTGGGGATGTCCAGTTTGTAAAAATTGGAGAGATGTGCAAATATGCCTCATTTCTAATTGGTAAAGTAAAAAGTAGCAGATTAAGTATTCTAATTAAAAGATGTTAAATCTCCTGATAATACTGATCCTGTGTGAACTCTAATCTCATTAAAGGAACAGTTCAACATTTTGGATCCTAAATACACTTATTCGCTTTGTTGCCCAGACTTAGATGAGAGAAAAACCAAAGTGTCAAACATCAATTTGTTGTTTTGCTATTTCTTGATCTGGACTAGTAACCAGTAACTCTAAAATGGAGAATTGTCGTTTTTACACTTAAGTTTTTGTACGAATTAAACAAACAAGGTAAATGTGTTAATTAGTGAGCTTTACGAGTGCTAGTAAGTGGATTTTGTGATCTTTGGATAGAGCTAGGCTAGCTGTTTTTGCCCAAGTCTTTAAGCTAAGCTAAGCGTCTCCTGGCTGTAGCTTCATATTTACCATACAGAGTGAGAGTGGTATCAATCTTCTCATCTAACTCTCAGCAAGAAAGCAAATGGGTGCATTTCCTTAAATGTTGAGGTTACAATTACCTCTTTAACAAAACAGCCAAATAACCTGTAAAATCCAACATGGTGATGTGTGATATTATCGTGAAACATTTTAAGTGTGGTAACTTGTTTTTTCCACTTTCTCTTTTATTTCTCACAGGATGATTTATGTTCTGGTGAGCTCTTAAACCGGACAATGAAGGAAAAAGGATCTGCATGTACAGTAGACGACCAGACACTATGATCTTAGTGCTGGAACACTGGACCTGCTGGAGACCACCGCTCAGCAACACAAGACGCCATTTCAAGCGGACGAACTCTCGACCCCCAACACACCGGGCAGAGTGTCATTTCGGAAACATTTAGCCTGTTTTTAAGAGAATATCTCGGTCGCAGCGTTCCTCTCATAGCACTAGTTTAAATTTTATGGAAAATGAGGACAAACCTGAATGGACAAGTTTTTTTTTCTTCCTTTTTTTATTTTTAATGGTGTGGTGATTTTGATGCTTGGGATTTAAATAAAGTTGTTTTTTTTCATCTTGGTTCCCAACTTTTGAGTGTTTACAGATTAGGTAGACGTTTTCAGTTGTGCATTATCTGTGAGAATCTTGAGCTGTGTGCTGAACTGCATTAGCTTTTTCTGTGAATTAGATTCTGGGCTTTTAACAGCAAATTTATATCTATCACGTGATTCATTATCATTACTAAAACAAATAGCAAAGTGTAAACTAGACTTCTGCTCTTGCCCACAGATACATATGGTCTTAAACTGAACATTTTTGGGACTTGAAGAGGTACAGTTAAGTGCAGTGAGTGCTGAAGTGCATGGGTTATTATCACTTACTGAAACGTGTTGCACAGGGACAATCAAAGTCTGGTTGTCACAACGTTGGTTTCCATACTTCAGACCTATTTATCATCACATTTCAGTCATGTAATCCCTGTTGAAATCAATGGCAATATTTGTTTTCTTAAGTGTGAATCCAGAATAGACAGCAATGTGTATGTGTCCTGTATTTCTGTAGAGTCGGCCTTGCAGCTATAATTAAAAGGTAGACTCAACAGTACAATATATTCAGCATGAGGAAGCAACAAGTACTTTGTTATTCTCTGCTTTCTGCATTTGAGCTTTGGTAGGAAACTGCTGATGTGCCATGCTGTTGAATGTACCTTTTTGAAATTCCTTAACTGTTTTTGTCGTCGTGCATTTTGTTCATTTCAACAGCAAATATCCCGCAGCGTTAGAAACTCCAGTGTTTATTTATTCAATGTTTTTACTTTTTATGTCTCCAGGATATCATACACTCCTCGCAGTGTCGGGTCATTTCCAGAATCAAAGCTGGAAAATGATTTTTTTTCCCTTTTTCTTTAGAGTTGAGGCCATTAGACGAAATTTTTCATAAATACTAGAGTATTTATTGCCATTTTCAAATGTGTAAATCTGTCAGGGAAAGGGATGATCATTTGTCACATAAAATAAAATTTTTATGTATTAGATCCCATCGTGTCACGTCTAGGAAATTACAACTTGAGTTTATTTGAATCTAAATAAAACTATCCCACTCTGTTATGGTCTGGATTGTTGTTTTAACTAAATACCTTTTAAAGGAAATGAGTACATCAGCAGGCTAAAGAATTTTTTTTTAAAAATGTATAAACTAAGCTAGCGGCCAGCAGCCCACCACTTTGGTCCAGACTGAAATATCTTGGGAATTATGGGATGGATTGCCATGAAATTTGGTACACATTTATGGTGCTTAGACAACAAATTCGAATGATTTTGGTGTTCCCCTGACTTTTCCTGTAGCCCCACCATGAGTCTTGACGTTTTTGGTTTTTACTGAAATATCTCAATAACTGTTTGGTACAGACATTCAGTGTCCCCAGAGGTTGATATAACTTTGGTGATCCCCTGACTTTTCATCTACCACCATTATCAGATCATTATTTCAGTTTGTTCGAAACAAATGACGTTCCCATCAGCCCCAGCTGTACTTTGTGTTTAGTGCTAATTAGCAAATGTTAGCATGCTAACACACCAAACTAAGATTGTGAACATGGAACATTACACCGGCTTCACACATTTAGCTCAAAGCACCCCTGTGCCTAAGCAGCCTCACAGAGCTGCTAGCGTGGCTGTAGGCTCTTAGTCTTTTATGTACAAGGTTTCATCTCATGGATGTCGTGACCCCATGTCATGTGGGACACATGTAGGCAAATAACTTGCAAAACCTTTTTTATTTTTGGGTGTAGCTCTAAATAAGATCAAAGGACAGATGCGCATGAAACAAAGAGCACTGAGATTAAACCAACCGTTCTGCACACCTGAACATCAAATTATTTTAAATTTCTAACGTCTATTTGTTTAAATTCAAGTCAAAATTAGACATGACCGAGAACAAAGTTATACTTTATGATTTTACTAAGAATTCCTGGTAAGTTTTTTTTATAACAGCTACTCAACACATCACGGTTTTCTCAGGATGTGAAACTCATCCAATAAAACTTTAGGTTACTTGCGTGACCCCAGTTCTCTGGGTAGCATGAGTGAGATGTCCCATAGTGAGACATAGCTATGACAGAGAACAGATAAGGCATATTAGTCCTTACCTATTCCTTTTCTAAAAAAAATACTTAGTTTTTCAATCCAAAAACTTTAAAGGCCCATAAGAACCCTACAGACCACAGTGACTTACATAAAGCAAGCAAATTGCTCAATGTCTTGCAAAAAGACACAGGATGTGTGGTCAACAAGTGATGTAATCGCAGACTCAGGGATTAGACTTGTGACTTTTTGGTATCAAGCACAAGGAATTAAGTAGCCAAAATGCAACAAAACATGCGAAAATATGGCATATATTGGAAATAATATGGAGCAAAGTACTGGTTTGCAGTGTTACAGATTAGGAGAAATTCAAAATAGAGTATAGATGCAGCATGAGACCTTTTCTCAGTTAACTTCAACATATATAACAAAAATCTCCATTATTTTAAATGTGATATGAACGCAAACAACATATTTTAAACTTACAAACACCCCAGCAGCATTTCCTCATCAAGTCTTTAATTTGATTATGATGAGGGTGAAAAAAGCAATATATTAGACTATTCTGTTAAAGTGCAATCATTAGAGATTACAATTATATTACACACAATCAGGAAAGAATCGCTGACAAATGAAATGAGTTTGAAGAGATCAATGATTTGAAGAGAAGAGCAGTGATCACCGAGACACCGAGCGCTCTGTGGAAACCTCTCTGCTCTCTTGGTAGGCTGTGTACCTTTCCCGAAACTCATGCAGGAAGTTGTATTGCTACGGAAAAGTAAAATGAAGCTGATAGTTAACATGTTTGTTGATGAAATATTACAGCAAATAGCAAAGCAATAATTCACGGAGAACGAGCAGCAGTCAAACACTTTTCAAACAGATTACAAAAAACATTAAAAGGACCATTCTCGTGGTTTTGCATGTTTTAACCAAATTAATACAAATTTTCACATTACTGCTGACTGATAATCCAAAACATATCATCGGTTTTATTTTACATTCCCACCTTATAGGCAGCCATTTCAGTATGGACTCATAATCAACTTCTAAACAGTTTAAACGTGCTTGACATGGGTTATCCATCATGCTGGATGTAATATTGTCACTTGTGTTTTTATGGTTTCATTAAAAGGTTACACCATCAGTGCATGGTAATACTGGTAATGCAAGAAGCTATAATTTTTAAGAAGGATCACTTAAATTTGGTTATTAAAGAATTTTGACTAAGATATGTAGAGAGGGACATTTTACAGTTGGAGAAAAAATATTAGCACTCTCTGGTGGACAAACTATGTAATGGGGACACTTAGTGCATCCAGAAAGTATTCACAGCGCTTCACTTTTTCCACATTTTGTTATGTTACAGCCTTATTCCAAAATGGAATAAATTCATTTTTGTCCTCAAAATTCTACACCCAATACCCCATAATGACAACGTGAAAAAAGTTTGAGATTCTTGCAAATTTATTAAAAATAAAAAAAACTAAGAAATCACATGTACATAAGTATTCACAGCCTCTGCTCAATACTTTGTTGATGCACCTTTGGCAGCAATTACAGCCTCAAGTCTTTTTGAATATGATGCCACAAGCTTGGCACACCCATCTTTGGGCAGTTTCGCCCATTCCTCTTTGTAGCACCTCTCAAGCTCCATCAGGTTGGATGGGAAGCGACGGTGCAAAGCCATTTTCAGATCTCTCCAGCCACTCCTTTGATATCTTGGCTGTGTGCTTAGGGTCGTTGTCCTGCTGAAAGATGAACCGTCGCCCCAGTCTGAGGTCAAGAGCGCTCTGGAGCAGGTTTTCATCCAGGATGTCTCTGTACATTGCTGCATTCATCTTTCCCTCTATCCTGACTAGTCTCCCAGTTCCTGCCGCTGAAAAACATCCCCACAGCATGATGCCGCCACCACCATGCTTCACTGTAGGGATGGTATTGGCCTGGTGATGAGCGGTGCCTGGTTTCCTCCAAACATGACGCCTGGCATTCACGCCAAAGAGTTCAATCTTTGTCTCAACAGACCAGAGAATTTTGTTTCTCATGGTCTGAGAGTCCTTCAGGTGCATTTTGGCAAACTCCAGGCGGGCTGCCATGTGCTTTTTACTAAGGAGTGGCTTCCGTCTGGCCACTCTACCATACAGGCCTGATTGGTGGATTGCTGCAGAGATGGTTGTCCTTCTGGAAGGTTCTCCTATCTCCACAGAGGAATGCTGTAGCTCTGACAGAGTGACCACCGGGTTCTTGGTCACCTCCCTGACTAGGGCCCTTCTCCCCCAATCGCTCAGTTTAGACGGCCGGCCAGCTCTAGGAAGAGTCCTGGTGGTTCCGAACTTCTTCCATTTACGGATGATGGAGGCCACTGTGCTCATTGGGACCTTCAAAGCAGCAGATATTTTTCTGTACCCTTCCCCAGATTTGTGCCTCGAGACAATCCTGTCTCAGAGGTCTACAGACAATTCCTTTGACTTCATGCTTGGTTTGTGCTCTGACATGCACTGTCAAGTGTGGGACCTTATATAGACAGGTGTGTGCCTTTCCAAATCATGTCCAATCAACTGAATTTACCACAGGTGGACTCCAATTAAGCTGTAGGAACATCTCAAGGATGAACAGTGGAAACAGGATGCACCTGAGCTCAATTTTGAGCTTCATGGCAAAGGCTGTGAATACTTATGTACATGTGATTCAATCTCAAAAAAACTTTTTGAGGACAAAAATGAATTTATTCCATTTTGGAATAAGGCTGTAACATAACAAAACATGGAAAAAGTGAAGTGCTGTTAATACTTTCCGGATGCACTGTATGTATTAAAATGTCTTGTTATTTATCGGCTGACATGTACAGCATTACAGATATATCTGTGATAAGCTAATATCAGCCAATAATTTCATTTTATCAGTCGGGCTCAAATTCACATTATCATTTCACAACTACCACGTTTCCCTACTGTTTGTCTTCCGAGGTCAGTTTTCCTAAAACGTAGTGTTTGATGGCTCGTCAATAGCCAACTCTTAAATCTCTAATATCGGAGCATCCTTACAGGGAAATTACGGTATTTTTCAGACCAGGTCTTATTCTCATAATTGTGGCCATTCTGACTTTGAGTTATGCTAATTTTGAACCTGCCAAAACACGTAACACTTTTACATAAATAAAATACGCTTGTCTTTTGAGTCCAACTGAAAGTAAACACAGAAAGTAGCCCCCTGGGTTAGCTCATTTTAACTAGCTTTGCCTGTTCATTTGCAGACGCCACTTTGTTTATATGTGTGAGGCTGTGGGTCGATTTAGTGTGTGCGCGTGCTAGAGAAGTAGTAGCAAATAACAGAGTATTTGTTGACATGATTATCTTGGCGGACCATTTTTATTATGACTATACAGACGAGGAACTAAATTCTAATGGAAGAGGAAAGACAAATAATTTTTCTCTAAATGTACCACCAGGGAAGGTCTTTCAAAGTAGTCCCTGCTTACAACTTCATTATCACTCAAAAATAATGAAAAATGGGTAAAAGAAAATGGAAGTAAAACATCTCAAGCACGTTTTGAGACTCTGCACAGTGATTTTTATCACGTACTGAAAGCGGAAGTCAAAACAAATCAACCTTAACACTCGGCATGAATGCTAAATATATGCATGTTGAATAAGGTAAACATGCAAAAGCTGTAGCAGGCCATAGTTCCTTAAATACAACAGATCCAGAGAGGAAGAAAAGTCACCTCTTACCTTCACTGTTTGTATCGCTCCTCCTCCTCTGTGCTCCCTGAGGATTTCGATTGCTTTGTTTGCCGTCATTGTCAGAGAGAGCTGAAGCAGCAGACAGGCAGCGACTGAAAGGCAGAAAACATGGAGACAGCCAGCAGTGAAATAAAATGATCAGAGAGGCTTTGACATTTTTAAAAAGGTCACACATTTCAACATAAAATGACATACTTAGAAAATCAAATATCGTAAGAAAAACACATTGATCTTGGTTAACATGATAAATGACATGACCCAAAGAACAAAGGGTAACTTTCAAAGTAAAAGAATAAGTAAAATATTCTTACTTAATCCAGACCGTCCCAGGCCTCCGTAACAGCTGAAGGGGGGAGGAGAAAAAAAGCACAAAATCCCATCAAATGATAAAAGTTGAAAGCAAACTGTTCAGTTGTGTAATGAGAGGTGTCCCGAGGTGTTTCAGAAAATAGATGTCTTTGTGATGAGATGTAGTCTGGCTCTCTAGGGCTGTCTGGCACTTCAAAAGGTTTAACAATACTTCAAATATTAAAAAACACAAAGGGTATCTCACAGAAGGTATGGCTGCATCGACGTCTATTCTTAAACTTTACCCGGCCGGGGAAGAGTTTCTACATTTGCATGCTTTTCACGTTTACATAATTTAATTCGCTCATACATTAGGCCGAGTCCAATACAACCAGTTTCTTCCTCTCAGGGGCCTTTCAGCAGATTTCGCATGTCCTGGGTTTTACTGCTCTCATCTGTTGAGGCCGCTGTCAGTGGCTGTGTTTACATGGAGCCTATTACTCCAATAATAATTAGAATAAGAGCTCAATCAGAATAAAAAAAACGCTTCATGTAAACACGTTGATCTGAATTCATTTGCTCAGTTTCTCGTTAAAACGTGAAAAGGATCTCGCAAAACCTTTCACATTTTAACGAGAAACTGAGCAGATATTTGTCACATTCTTATGACATATTTTCACATTATTACTAGATACCAAATTATTCAGTTTTTACAAGAAACTTTTCTGTCATAACAACATATCATTTTATGTTGTCATATCAGAAAACCTGCTCGTAATTACACAAAATTGTTTGTTCGTCAAAACGAGAAACATTTCTTGTTATGACATACTGCCATATCATTAAAACAAGGGGCCTTTTAAGATATAAAGAGAAACTGAGCACATTTTTTTTTTGTCATGGTGGAAGCTGCAGTATAATCTGATCAAAGGATGGTAATTTGTCCACCACTAAAACACTCTTTCTGATGACTTTCTATTTCATGAATCATCTTTCTGTTCATGTAGACATGCTTGAGTTAAGTTTGTTTGTTATTTATGAACCATCTCTCAACCAGTTTTGCATCTTGCCAAGGGAAATTTACTTTGGAATGAGGGGTGTTTAATATTTTGAGGAAAGAAACAGAAGACTTCCCTTCTGTTCAGTAGTTTAATCAATGCATTGTAACAAGGAAGATAAACTGGGAAATGTGAAATACTCCATGTGATTAGAAGGTTCTTCTCATGTTTTTTTTTAACACTGCAAGCTTTATAGACAGTTTTTTTATTCAGAATCTCAGTATAAAGCATCAGTGGACTCACTGGATCACAGTCCTCCTGTTGTTCTTGAGGCTGACCTGCAGCTCCTCGAGGATCTGGCAGCACTGGTCCAGCTCAGGAGCGCCTCCGTCTGGGAAGGGCATGTGGTGAACTGTGAAGCCTCGCTGCTGGTAGACCTCCAGCAGGGAGGGAACCCTGTACTTGTTAAGTTCTCCTCTGGTGCAGAAAACAAACACTTCCTGCACCCCCTGGTTCTGGAGCTCCTCTGTTAATGAGAAGGCAGCCAAGATGTAAAACAACAAAACTTACAAAAAGTTAAAGGTTATTTCTCTCATGACACTGGTCTAAAACACCATCATTTTAGGGGTGCAGGAATATGAACTGAAAAAATCTGAGAGCAATTTTGATGTCTGGAACAATACAATCATGACACTCACTCAAAACTCACCACACTTAAAAGCCACATTTGAGCTGAAACGATTAGTCAATTAATCAATTAGTCAATTTTAAATTTTTGACAGAAAATTATTATTATTATTAACTATTTTCATAATTTATTAATTCTGGTTCTAACTTCTTAAATGGGAGGATTTGCTGACTTTTTGTCTAATGTGACAGCAAACTAAATATCTTTGAGTTTTAGACAAAACAAGTGATTTGTGAGTAGATGTTACATTGGACATTAGGAAATCTTGATTTTTCTCCATTTTCTTACATTTTATACACCAAAATATAAAAAATTAAGAGAAAATAATGATGAAATTAATTGATCATGAGGATAATTCTTAGTTGCATTTCTTAGTTACATTTCCCAAATCTACTGGTATGAGGTATTTCATAAAAGGTCAAATAAAAGCTAAGATCTGCTTCTGTTATCTTAATATGGTTGGTAACAGAGTATTTTATTCGAGCACCAGTAAGGATCAAGGTCGTCTTACCAACATCTCTTTCCAGACTCCTGCGGATATCTTTGAATTTGCAACCTGAAGTCAGATGAAGTAAACATTTTTTTTTAAATGATCAGTTGCACATAATCTTACAATAAAGTAAAATCAGTGACACGCAGAGATAAACTATAACTTTACCTGGTAGTGCACATATCCCAAGAAACTGCGAGCACTCCACTATGGACAGAGGTAACCTTAAAGACAATCAAAATATAATATACATGAACACAGCCATGCTTGTTTTACATTTCACCATTTAAAAACAAACTGAACTAAGCATTTATTAAATCACTCTGACAGAAGTAAGCAACACTTTTTGGTAGCCCAAGACAAAAGTAAAACTGCTGAAACTTACCAGGAGATGTGGAAGGGAGTCAGCTGCTCCTCTCCGACCTCCTCGTCTTCAGATGAAGAGTCAAACTCACTCATCCTCATGGCTTTGGCCCAGCAGACAGCAGGAAGGACATTGAAATTCAGTCACAAAACAAACCAACTCTGTAAAATTGTTTTTAGCCTATTTACTTCACTTTTATTAACGCTGATAATATTCAAAACTATAGCATACTTTGGAAATTATGGGCAGTGATGTAAAGTGCAGGGTGTAAAAATAAAACACAAATTTGTACATTATATTGCAACACAATGCAATAGCCCACCGATAAATACTACTAATGTGAAGCTTATAATGTTCAGTTTTTGAATTATATTGTGCAGGTCTTTACAATAATGACATTATACACTGGTGGAAGAAGTACTCAGATCTTTTACTTAAGTTAAAGTACCAATACCACAGTGTAGAAATACTCTGTTACAAGTCAAAGTCCTGCATTCAAAATGTTATTAAGTAAAAGTACAAAAGGTATAAGCATCAAAATATACTTAAAGTACCAAAAGTAAAAGTATTCATTATGCAGAACAGTCCATTTCAGAATAATGTATGCTATAGTATTATAATTATTGATCCAGCTACGTGTAAGTCACTTTAATGTGGCAGCTGGTAAAGGTGGGGTTCATTTTAATTACTTCATATATTGATATCTTGTGAATCCCCCCCCCCCCTTATGTTATCTTGTCCTAACCTATAATAACACATTATAGTGTATTTGATGATTATATTTTGCATTAGTAATCTAAATCCACTTGTCCAAATGGGATTCAGATTCAGACGAGGACGACATATTATTTGACATTAACATTAATGTCATAAATTGCGTGAGCTGAATGAATCTGTTGCTGACGGCAGAGGCGCGGCTCGTCTGTCAGGCCGAATTCGCAAAACGGAGAACAATTAAATGAAACCATTACCCATTCTTTACCGGATCAGAATAAAGGGCTGCGTAGCAACACAGAGACGCGTATATGTGTGGCTCGGTATGCCGCACGGCGACGTCGTGTTCTGGCTTCTCACCCTGCGGGTCGCGCTCTCCTCCCGTCGGCTCCGTCGGCTCGCTGCCTCGATTTGAAAACTCCTTGAACCCATCAGCCAATCAGATTAAAGCGCTGCCCATTAACCACGCCCCTCCCAAAACAAAACGCAGGCCCGTGTGCGCTCGATTTAACCGGCGGGCTGATCCACACGGGCGGGGTGAAGAAAACGATCCCCCGAATTTCTAAAGATGAGAAGTTATCCGTTTTCTAGAACTTGGTGATATAATCTGTTTATTTAATGATATTCAAGGCGTTTGAATCAGTGGAATCGATTATCAATTAGCTAAAGCCTGTTGTTAAATTCATACAATAGGCCTGATACAATACAATCTATCCTATATAATGTCATCTCATTTATTTCTTATTTTGTTTTTATTTATTTTATTGTAATAAAAGTATAGCTATTTCTGTCTATGTTCTTACGTCTTATTAATATTTCACTCCATGAGAAATTATAATGTTTTGTAAATAACACTATAGCACTGACAAAATGTCACATTTCCGTATTGAAAACCTTAAATAAAACCGATTTTATGAGCAACAAATTAAGTGCTATGGAAACAAAACAAAACACAACGACCTAAACATAAGTTGGTAAAATAATATCATTATTATTTCAAAACAACACTTCCATTAGGACACTTGCATGGTTCACAGAGAAGCTGACTTCTCCAGTAAACACAGTAAATCACAGAGCTGCGGGACATCTGCTGTCCGCACAGAGCAGCGCACACCGCAACACGAGACACCCGCCTCCAAACACCGCAAATGACTGAAACCAAGTTTTTCCACAGAAGAGGACACACTGGACATTTTAATACTTCTTGGATTCACCGCATCTCTTCAGATGTCTGTGGAAGCAATACTGACGAGCTTTAACTGAGGTGGGTTTCTTGTGGCTTTCCTTTATATCTTTTGCTTCAGCAGTCAGTCTTTTCTTACGTTTTTTTTTTTGATGGATTCTTGGTTATTTAAACCACTGACATTATAATTATGTTTAGAAGTATTATAATATGCATTCACAGTCTTGCAACCTGCAATAAAAATGTGATTTCTACACATTTTAATTCCAGAAAAGTGATATAAAATTACGGAGACCTGTTATTAATCGTTTTAAAAGTGATTTTATGTGCTGTATTTGCAGTTTAAAACACGAGGCTATTGCATATTCCATTTTTCATTTTTTTTTTTTTTGCTGATCCGTGCCTGTCCTTCTGTCAGCAGGCTTATAAGGAGGAATCTTGGCTCCTGCAGCCATTTCTCCTGCAGGGCTGAGCTCTTTGGCTGGCTTGCCACTTCCTTAGCAGAGGGGCTGCTGGCAGGGGCAACATCTGAGCAGGTACCACAAACAAACAAGACTATAGGCACGAAAGTCATTAAATCAGGTTAAGAATGTTATTCTAACTCTTCTAGTAAATGTATATGCTATTCTATATTGGCTTAAAGAATACATTATGACAGAATTCACATTTTTTGTTCTTAAAATCACAACTACTCAAATTAAACTCTATCCAGATATTAAGTTTTTGTCTGTTTCTTACAATGTTGGTGTGCACTTGGTTAGGGAGAGATTAAACATTCACTTTGCTGAGAAAAAAAACAGGTTGACTTCTCTGCTTTGTTCCTATGTTTGGAGGACAGAGTGAACTACACAGGAGAACATGCTTTTCTCTGCATGGTGGACTTTTTCTCTTTACAGTCCAATCGGCTAGAAATATCAAAAAGGTTATTCAGACTGCACAGTTTGTGATGGTTTGTGCACTTTAGTACGTGAGTGTTTGCAAACAGCCTTGTTTGTGTCTCTCTGTGTACAGGTCATGAAGCCTCAAGAGGCAGAGCTTGTCACTGAAATCTCCAAGGTATGCTGCACCTTCCCTCATCAGCCAGCCTGGCTTTGTTAAAGAGACAGTTCACTTTAAATTTAAAGCTTGTATTATTTGGAAAAACTAGCAGCAGATGGTAAATAAACCCCCTCTGATGACCAAGAGTGCAATCTAGGATCAAAATACAGTTTAGACATTCAAATGATGTTCTTATCTCCCTCAGCTTTACAGTGATTACAACTTCAGTGCGCCTTGTCAATAAATCTAACATTTTTGACTAATATATTACACCTGCTGTCTTTTCAGTTACAATGCATGGTCTCGGAGCTGAAGACGGGGTTTACCAGCGCTCTGCTGGAGCTCAGTCAGATCCAACATGGAGACACGTACCTGAGGGAGGAGCTGGAGGAGAACCGGAGGAGCTGCCAGAAGAAAGCTGTTCGTCTGGAGGCTCTGGTGGAGTCACTGAGGGTGAGACTCTGATCAGTTTAACTACTGAGAAAAATCTCACGTAAAGAAGTTTTTAGACATTGTAGTATAAAATGATGATACTTACTAAACTCAGGCCCAACGTCTTGTCATCCTACAGGAAGAACTCGGAGTGATGCGGTGTCAGATCTTGCAGCTGTACAGTAACAGACAGAGACCTCAGCAGGATGGAAAGAGCTCCACATCCAAACAGAGAGAAAGGTAAAAAAAACAAAAAAACAACACAGACATAAACTACAGTTAAGAATTAAGAGTTAAGAAAGTATTAGATCACAGTTCAGGAGACTAGAAGCCTCTCACAAACCATCTTTGTCAAAATTAAGATCATATTTCTCATAAACCTCATTACTGCCTGGTGTAGGACGCTGCTATTTGTATCATCTTTATCCCTTTTACTTTGCAGAGGAAGATAAACATGTTTGACTTGATTTTTCCATCAGACTTCCTTCATCTGCCTTTAGACTACAAGCTATAGCCTCCTCCTCTTTTGGCCCCAAAGGACAAAAGAAATACAAGACATAAAGTGTAAACACGAAGGGAATTTTCTCTTGAAATTAAAAAAAATACTGTAAAACCAAAAAGAGTGAAAGCACACATATTGAATTAATGCATTAATACATTCAGTATTTGTTCTTACGGGCCAGTATAACTCTTTACTTTGTGCTGTAAATGAGGCAAATTCCTGCCAAATCTGACCCCGTGGTACAAATTGTGAAATTCAGAATAGAAGATGAAAGTCTTCTTAATTATGTTTTTGTTTGTTTACAGGAAATTCACATGTATAATATAATGTGTGCATATTAATGTTGTCATCAATTTCAGTGGAAAACAATTAGTCATAAAAAAAGAAAGCTGTTTACACCTAGTCAGCAGGTGGTAATAAGTGCTGGTAAAACCTGCAGAGACACATTTTGCCATCTGTCGTGTAGCAGCGATCCAGCAGAATCGGCCGGTGAACGGAGGCAGTGCGACTGTTCGTCTGCTCCACCAGCCTGTCTGTCCAGAGGAAAACTGCTCCTCCACTGTTTCCTGCAGGGCCTCAAAGCAGGACTGAGCGAAGGCACAGGTGAGCCCAAACCGTTCACACAGTGTTAAATAGAGGTCAACATTATCTGTCATATTTGTCTAAAAATACCTTTTTTGCAGGGGGGTGGGGGATTTGTTTGTTACTACTTCCTCAACAGCACTTGATCAGCAGATGCTAGCCATTTATTTCTGTTAGTTTTATTTAGATCATCAGATTGGGGGTTAAACTTGATGCTCAATCACAAACTGTCATATTATTTGCTGAAATATAAACATTACAGGTGAAAGGCACATATGTGTAGCCTAATTCATATTTTCTTTCTTGTACAGATGCACGACATCAGGTGGCGATGCAACTTCTGCATTCTGAGTGGGAGTACGTGTCAGCCTTAAACCAGCTATATGATAAATATAAGACACCACCAGCTCACCAGATGACTGTGGAGCCATAGTAAGTGCTAAACACTTTAGATAACTTAGCAGACTGTAGATACAAAGGGAAAAACAACAGCGCAGGTCTTTTAGTGCACAATTAAACAGCACAAATTATTCATTGTTTTGTACATAAATTCTACAACGCAGATGCAAAAACTGAAATTAAATCCTCTCTTCTCTTTGATATGTTAGCATGATCAAACACAAAATGTGCTCTGGTCAATCATATCCCTTGTTTTCGGTGTTTTGATCCAGTCAGACATATCTGAAGTTTGTGGAGCAGCTGTTACAGCGACATCTGCTCTTCAGAAACACCCTGCAGGAGCGATTAACTGCTGAACACTGGAAATCTCTGGTTGGAGACATCCTGGTGCAGCTTATTGGCCAAAATGACGTGAGTTGATGCTTTTATTTTTTTTAGTTTTTATGATTTCAGTCCATTACAACACTGAGGGAGCTCACGGTTGCTCTGATTTGGGTTCTTCCAGACAGCCTTTTCGGATATGTACCTTGGATACACGACTACCCTGGCGTCATTCCTCTCACTGGAGTTCAACAGACTAAATCATACTGAGAAAAGTCACAATATGCAGGTATTTTAAGTGACACAGCATCAACATTATTCAGTCATAATGCACATGAGAAACCAGACATGCTGACGGATATTCTCCGTCTGCATTTAACAGAGCAGCCAGATGGAGAGAGAGGAAATGAAACTGCTCTCCCTGCTGTTGGCACCTGTCTCTCGCATACACAGCTACCTGAGCCACATTCAGGTGAGTCAGCAGCCACAGTGAGGCCAGCTTGTAGAGCTGCAGCTACACAAGGTTGTGACACTGCAGGTCAACGCTAAACCTAAAGTTCAACATCTGAAAAACATGACAACGTGATCCAGAGCAGATAATAAAACCCATGAAGATGTTTTTTGAGGGATAGTAGAAGGCCAGAGATCAATAGATGACAAAATATACAAAACTTTTAGACATATTAAAGGTGTAATGAATGTTTTAGTTAAGGTTTAGAAACACTTTTAAAAAGGTACTACAGGTCAAATGCATATAATTAACAGGTTGTAGTTAAACTGGACCTATCTGAATTGCTTACTTTTTCTCAATTTTGCTTCTCTAGAACTTGTTGCAATGGACGGGTAAAGAGCATCCTGACTGCAGCCTCCTGCTGGGAACTGAGCGAGCGCTGAGGACCCTTTTGTCTCGCTGTCATGTGATCCTGGAGGAAGACGTCCGATGGGAGGAAGGAGAAGAAGCTGGACAAAGGTCAGGACATTATGTGAAGGGTTAGCTGGCTAATGATCTTTAAGCATAAACACTCAGACTGATGCCTCTTATATCAGATTAGATCAAATCTAATCACATATATATAATAAATGCCTGTGTTTGTCTTTGGCTTATATACAAATTCAGAGATGAAAAATTATATATATTCTTTGCATGGACAGCAGCTGCTCTGATGCAGTGGCCGGTGGATCCTCAGCAAACTGTTGCAGGAGGAGCCAACAGACCAGAGAGTCTCAGCAGGAGTCCAACACTGCAGCTCAGAGGTGAGTGTCGCCCTCTGCTGGCTTCAGACAGTGCAGCACGCAAGGGAGCACCTGCAGTGCAAAAATGTTGTTGACAAGCTCAGACAAGTGACTTTTTCAAAATATTGCAAAATGCAAAAATGTTGGAGCCTAATCTGATTTTTTTTTGCATGTTTTTTTAAAATACTTAGCATATTCATTCATTTCAGTACAGTGTAGCTTACACTGAAGAGGCAGATGTGAATGCAGACAATTTCCAGAAAATAAAGCAACAAAAGCATCGTTCTGATGTTCATCTGTGTTTTGCTGCTCATGTGCTGTGGCAACTGGCATCATCATTGTTGCCACATTTAAGCTGAATGCTGCCTACAGCCACATTAAATGGCACATTTGCCTTAAAACCAGCTATGGAAGGAGCATTCAAATCCTTACATCCATCCATCCATGAAGTATCTAAAGTAAAAGTATTTACATTAAAGAAGAAAAAACTTCATATCTCCAGTTTTGGGGATTTTCATGTTTTCAGATAATTTAAAGACGAAAGTAAGGAATAAAAGTAGGAAAGAACAGAAGAAAGAAAGGAAGAAAAACTTAAAAACTCAAGTAAAGTAAGAGTACCTCAAAATTGTACCTGAGTAAATGCACTACAGATTTCCCCCTCACCTTCCCAGCTGATGTGTGAGGTATAATAACCTCCACTCTCTTTCCCACAGAGACGACCAGCAGGGTGTCAGCCTCACTAACGGAGTTGACGGCTGTCATTCAATGCGTCTGGAGTGCTGGTCCTGCAGCCCAGTGAGGAGGAAGGGCTGTGGAAGAGACCGGACCGTCCCAAACCAGCCGGCCCGTGACTGTGGACACGCCTACTGCTCCCTCCTCACTCCTGACGCTGCAGCATGGGGCGAGAACAGCGACTCGGGCCAGGGCACCTACAGCCAGCCCACCGGGAAAGGGACCAATGAGCTGGAGGCACCTCACACCAACCACAGGCTTGAGGACTGCGAGACAGACCCAGATGACACCTCTGCCTTCGACTACTCCTCTGTCACCTCCTGCAGCCCTGATGGCACCCTGCGCAGGGACATGATGGACAGCAACAGTGGGGAGGATGAAGAGGAGGACAGCCAGGTGCCAGTGCTGTTAAAGCCCTCATACAGCCAGCAGCAGCAGCAGCAGTCCAGGGAGGCACCCAGAGAGAGGACTGTGTGCCTGAGGTGGCAGATTCCCAGATTAACCCCTCACCCTCCTCTGAGAAACACTGCAGGGTCGTGTGTGGACGGGCCAACACCGTGCCTTGTCAGCTCCTACGGGAAGAGGGTGGTCAGTGTCAGGAAGGGGTCGCCTCCTCTACATCCAAAAAGTGCCTTCAGGCCTATCTGGGATGATCCATCCAAACAGGTATTTAGTTTTCTGTTACATAAGCACTATGCCCTGTCCATGCTGGGCCTCCTTATTGTTAATCTACACCTGTATCTCCAAATACCATTTGATTAGTATTTCTTCAATCAACTAATCCCCTATTTGCCTGACAAATCTGTGCAGTCCTCTGTTTTCCTGTCAATAATACTCTCGAACCTTCTGTCTGTATATCCATCCATCACTTTACCAGGCTGATTCAGCTCCAGAGAAAGACAACAGACAAGGCTTCATACCGATTCAAGCCCCAGCGAGGCAAAGCTTTCACAATTTCAACCCGAGCAGAGAAAACCTGAGGTAAAAAGAGCCTTCATCAGGTAGAATTATGACAATGATGACACTTGAGGTTTACTCTAATTACAGGTAGGATGGTGATACAGAAAGCTGTGTGTACTAAACATGAAAACAACCTAATTCACGCTTGCATTGTGGCTCTCAGTGCAGATACAAAACTGTAGTAATGAGATTAATCAACTTTTACCTGTTGCATCTCTTCAGACCAGGCCTGCCTCAGCAGCGAGGTAACCATGCAGCAGCCATGAGCGGTGGAGGATTGTGGGACGACAGTGAGGACAGCGAGGGACCCTGCAGCACCGTTTGACCCCCATGCTGTCCTCCCCAGAGGAGGACCATCACGAAAAACTGGTGCACACAAAACTTTTAAGTCACAACCAAACGTGAGCCCAAGTTGGGATTTATTTGATGGATACACTTTTCTCAAAAAGGCCATGGCAGCAACTTAAAAGCATGAATGACGAAATCAGTGAACCTGAAATCGAAAAAGGGATTTTTCTTGATTTTCTGTTAAGGTTGAACCTTTTATGAACACTGCAGACATGTTTTGTTTGACTGTTGGGTCTTCAGGATTACATTTTGACATGTGGGATAAAAATCAGAGAGCATTTTGGGGGTTATGTACCTAAAAAAAAAAAAAAAAAAAAAAGTCAGCAATACACTTCTGAGGAAAAAAATCTTTCATTTTCTAAGCACAGGTTGAACTAAATACTTAAGTATTTCCTACCAGATTTACATTTGAAAAATCCTGCTGAAATATTCCAGTCCATATCTGGAGGTGAGATGATGAGATATCAATGTGCAGCTAAAGAAAGGTACTGAATACCAAATTTGACTTTATAGGTTTAAGGACTAGATTTTAATTTTTAAAGGCAGCAGTAAAGGAAAAATTGAGAAAATACGCTTACCGGTATTTGCTTTCTAGCAGTTAGAGTTAACGCTAGCTAGATGAAGAGATCATTGCCATTACCACACTGATTGTATGGCAGCTAAATATGAAGCTACAGCTAGCAGCTGGCTAGCTTTCCATGCTATGCTAAACTAAGCTAACCAGATGCTAGTTGCAGCTGCAAATTTCAGCTAACAAAACAAAATGAAAGTGGTATCGATCGTCTCATTCAACTAACTCTCCGCCAGACAGCCAGTAAGCTTATTTCCCTGAATGTAAAACTATTCCTTTATGAATTTCTTCATCTTTTTTAACAACTGTGGCGTGTGTAAGAAAGCTTAATTTACAGTAAAATTAAAAACGAGAAGAGAAATGAGTAGTTCAGTACAAAATAAGACTGGGTGATTTATTAATCTCATCAAGACCATTAATACAAAGCAGTTAAAAGGCCACATACCATCAAATAAACCGACTGCTGGATCAAGCTGTTACAGTGCCACAGGAGGAAAACCAATCTGTTATTCTGTCGGGGCTGGGGTTTAAAAAAACAAAAAAACAAACGAACAAACATAGAAAACAAAAAGAAAAATTTGGCAAAATGAACCCCACCAATACTGACTTGGGAAATGGACAGAACATGAGCATAGACAGTGAAGTGATTTGACTTCAGCTGTCGATAAAAATCCTCTAAAACTCCCCTTTCATCTCTCATCTCTAGTTTGATTCAGAAGTTTAGTCATCCATCATCTGCACAAAAGGCAGCGAGAGGAGGAGGAAGAGGGCTCTGTGTAATTTCAGGGCAAAGTGAGGAGAAAAAAAGGGCACGAGTGATTTTTTAAAGTTTTGCTGAAGACCAGCTCGTGGTGGTCAGACATCCCCTGGAGTTTGTGTCTTCATGGGGGTAAAAGTGAGGCGGTAGACTCGTGTTTTTCTGCCCTGATTCATGTAGAAAGTGAGTTTAACAGTTGCATAGGACCATTGCATTTACAAACATGACCTATAACAACTGTGGCTCTTCAACAGTACAGCCTAAAGTGCACAAAGTGTGTTTCTCAGAAAAAATGTCCAATTCTTCACTATGCTCAAATACTTGCAACTGAATATAGGTCTGTATATATTCAACTGCAATTTTAATACAATTCCAACCTCTATTTATTGAGTGTTAGCATTAAAAAATCTTTGAAAAGGAGAAAAAGGCAATTAGTAGGATGTACAAAGTGAAGCACACGTCTAAGTAAGTGCTTGGCATATTGAACTGTATATTTTTTTCATTGCTTTAAGACAGCTAAGGGGCAGGGAAGAAAAAAATGGAAATGGCTTTCACCAGTTAATAATCCCAGTGTTTCAACTGGAGATTGTCTGTAAGTAAGTTAGTGACAGTGACCTGTTTTTTTCTTGTTTTGTTTTTGTTTTTTAGTTTTTTTTATCCGACTGTAGCAGCATTGGATTATTAGGCAATATTCAACTGAACAGATGCGGATGAGGGTACAATACAACAGGGAAAAAAACTTGTCACTTTATACAAATTATTTAGTTAGTGTATACATGTTATATATACACAGTATCCACAAACATGTACAATTTCATAGTGTATAGCTTTGTTCTAAACATTACATAGCCAACTTTATTTTTTAGCATTTTAGACACCATTTGCTTATTTCTGTAAAGTAGAAAACAAAATAAAAAGGCACATCTGAGCATGATGCATGGATTATTTCAGTCTTTCCAAATGAAACAAAATGTTTTCAAGCAGAGAAAAAAAAGAGAGAGAGATAAAGAAGAAGTTGGGTTAGAAAGTTCCTCTTTTTCATGGGTTTCTAGGTATTTCGAGCAGCCACTTTGGGGGGAGCTGGCCGAGCTCTGGTGGGAGTTTGCGTGCTTCTAGTGCTGAGTTTTTAATACCAATGAAGAAGAGTTGGTCATGAGGGCTTTTGGAGAAGAGCACAGTGTCAAGACAGCAGCGCACGTCTATAAGGGGATCGGTTAAGACATCAGCTTTTGAAGAGTTGGAGAGAGAAAAACGTGTCTCTCTTTTCTCTCCTCGTCTTCGTCCTGGATCGGTGCTGTTTGATATCGTGGCAGACCTCCCTCTGTCGCACACCGCAGAGGGATATTTTCAATAGTCTCATCGAAACCTGCTGACTTTGCCCAAACTCGATGTGCAAATGGAGTGTTCTCGGCTCTCGTTGTCCCATCCGGGCCGAGAGGACTGGAGCCTGGGGTCAGAGGTCACCGCTGTTGGATTTTTAAAGGCAACATTTTGTGGCTGCGGAGAGGCCCGTCTTCAGACAAAAAAAAAAACAGTCAGTTTGACTCGCGTCTTTACAGTCACAGTGTACAGTTGAGATACAAGGTGGGGGATTCAGTGTCGCCTCCTTTATGCGTTTCTTTTAATGTCACATTTGTTTAAAAAAAGAAAATCCCTTATCCCCCTGCATAAAATAAGACTTTGGCAACTGTTTGTTTATCAGTTTGTAGGAAAAACAAGTCAATGGAAATGTCTGCTGCTCACACCCACTGTGAAAGAGCTACGTTTAAGTGGATCGTTGAGGAGGAGAGAGGTCGTAAAAATCTGTGAGCTGCAGCAGGACTCCAGATGATGTCAATGACCAAGGAAACAAAGCATGACAGTTGAGGCTACAAAGTCCAAGGCTCCCCACATTCGCCCCACCCTGATAAAGGAGTGGGACGTGGGGTAAGTGTGAGTTAAGAGTGTGAGGGGTGAGAACTTTTATCAGGAGCAGACGGTCCCACTCCATACAGAACAGACAGACACAAACACTCAACTCCTTGTTGTTTATTAGCTGGCACACCGGTGTGGGTTTCTCATTGGCACAGAGGGTTTATGATGAAGGCGGAGCTACTGATCCCCTGAGAGGCACAGCGGGGGTGTGATTGGTTGATGCAGAGGGCAGGCGGGTGGAGTTAAGAGTGTGTGGAGCAGTGTAGTTCTTTCTGATCAGTAGCTTTGAATCCACTGTGTCTTAGTTTGCAGGAGACAGTTTGAAGTTTGCATTTCAAGATCACCTCTAGGTGTTTAAAAAAAGAATAACGCAGACTCACTGGCTGCTGTCAGTGTTCTCCACCAATGAGAGGCCTTGTAGCGGCGGCTGCAGCAGCAGCTCCCTTTTGTATGTCTTTGGTGGGAGTTTGGGGAGTTGAGGGCTGGAGTTGTGGCGTGGGGGGACAGGAGGAGCGGTGATGGGAACAGGAAGAGGGCAGAGGCTGTTCTGGCTGGCGCTGAGCGGGCAGGTCCGCCTGGGGACGCGAGGTGACGGCGTGCTGGGCGGGGTGTTGGGGGAGCTCGGGGAGCTGCTGAAGTCCCAGTGGTATCGGCCCACGGGGGAAGGCTGCAGGTTGAGCGGGTAGTTGATGAAGATCTCCGGGGGCCGCTGGGGCACCGGGGGAGGCGTGTCGGGCAGAGGGTCGCGGGGCGGCGGCGGAGGAGGGCTGGGCAGGGGGCCGTCACTGGGAGGACCGTTGTAGATCAGCGGTCGAGGCTGGTTCCTGGGCAGAGGAGGGGGCAGTCGGGGAGGGATGGCTGGGGGGCTGTCGGACCTGGAGCTCAGCTGAGACACAGAGAGACAAACGGAGATCAGAACCGTGTCAAAACATAACAATTTTTGCTTTTTTTTTGGAAATTACTAAATACCTCTACTTCTTTGAGACTCTTATTCTGAAACTTATTCTGCTTAAACAAGGGGGGGGGGGGGGGACACTGGTAGACATATGAAACAGACAATGAGGGGTCGCAAATAGACATTGTTATGTTTTAAAGGGTCACGTGTCCGCTGGTGTACAGTCTTTGAGGATGCATTCATGCCATCATTCATCATCCATCCAAGTTTCACTGCAGAAGTGAGATGTCATGTTTGAGTTAAAAATGTTGTCCTTGGTAGAAAACCAACTGTGTAATTTGTGAGAACAGGTGAATTTTTCTAACAGGTTTCATTCCAAATGAGTTTATTTACAGCTCAGCAGTTTAAGCCTTTTAACTAATAAACATTTAGACCTTTATTGTGTCCCCTTTGGGCCAATTAGTGATATCTTTTAAATGCCAAAATACACCGCTAAAAACCTTAAAAATCATGTTTAATGGGCTGATTTACATAACCATATACTGCATAGTATTTCAGAGCTGCAATGATTAATCCATTAATGGATCAAAAGAAAATTAACTGCCAACTATTTCTATAATCGATTAATCGTTTCAGTCATTTTTGAAGAAAAAATGTCAAACATTTGCTGGTTCCAGCTTCTTAAACGTGAGGATTTGCTGCTTTTCTTTGTCATTTATGATGGTAAATGAAGAGTCTTTGGGTTTTAAACTGTTGGTTGGACAAAAGAAGTAATCTGAAGACGCCACTTTGGGCTCTGGGAAATGATTAATTGTGAAAATAATTGACCTATCAAATGGAGTTAAGGTGTTGTAATTACTGGCATGGTTGGTGGGAAATGATGCCCTGCTCTTACCTTGGCTTCAGACAATGCATCTTTCCTTCGTGGCGGCAGAGGAGGCGGCTTCAGCAGCTCTTCCCCGAGCTGGTGGAGGCTGCCGCAAGACACAGACTGGGACTCTGAGAAAAAAGAAAAGACACTCGTGGGTTACAAAAACAGTATGGATAAAAGATCAAGAGCATGCCCTGCTCACCATCACAGAACACTTCCTCTGACTTCAATCAGGTGAAAAGTACTAAATTGAAAACTGAAAAGCCCACACTTACTTGAAGGCGGAAGAAGAACTGAAGTAAATATGGAGTTGCAACCTGTAAAATTCAAAGAGAGAGAAGATGAAGATCTCATTTCACAAGAAAGGTGCATGATTTTACCTTTTGCATTAGTGTTCTAAACAAAAGCACAAAGGTAGTGCCTGTGTTTAAATCTTAATGTTTTTTTTTTTTTTTTTTTACATTTTCCAACTTCTCTACAGACCTCAGGATCAATCTTCAGTCAGTGTTGTTAAAAAAAAGGCACTATGCCAATATGATGCATCAGGAATAGGACTGTCCACTTAGCCACAGTTAAACTTTATTCTTTAAACTAATAAAAACAGCATTAAGTGAAATGTCAGTGGGACAAACAACTCCACTCCTCCTTTTAAATACACAGGTAAAAACATTCCCTGATATTCAAGAAGAGGAACAATAGTGGGATTTCTGCAGGATTCGAGCATCAGCTGAACTCACCGCCATAGGAGCTGCTGAGGTCGTGCTCCATGAAGACTGAGCTGAGGTCGGAGGAGGCTGACTGCGGAGGGGTCGGCGTGTTCGGAGAGGTGGGCACCGAGACTGACGCCGGCGTCTCCGGCTCGGTCTCAGCGATACTCCGGAAGGTGATCTTATGTGGGGGCTCCCTCTCCAGGGGGACGGGGTGGCCCTTCAGGGTGCCAGAGGTAGACGTTCGCACAGGCCGGATCCCCGGGGATTTCAGAGTGTACACGGTCTTCCTGGGCTGCAGGAGAGGAAACTCAACAATGTTCAACTCAACAATTCAACAGTGAGAACTTTATCTCCAGTGCTAGCCACTCTCTCTTTCTATGAGAAAGAAACTAGTGCTCACTGAAACTTATGGCATTCAAATGTCTCTTTACCTCAAAGGGAAATGTTTTACCTCAAAAAATATGACTCAAATATGACTTTGGGGCAGTTTCAGAAAAGATCCACCAGTTTGTCCCAACCAATTTGGTTTGTCAGGCTTCATTACAGAAGAGTATCCTGTAGAGTCACCCTATTTGCCCAAATAAAATTCTGTTTTTGGGTTTATCCACAAGAAGCAAGTTGAAACTTGGTATAAAAATTATGTTTTTTAATTGTCCCTTGGAACTACTTAACACCAAAGAAACAGGGCCCAGGATCTGTGAGCTATTTAGAGTAATGGAACATTATCTCTGGAAAGAGATGCTGCTGTTGAATTTTTAAAGCTGAAATTTTCAATGTTTTGAGCACCTAAAAACAAAATTCCACCTCCCTGCGGCACAAATATCAGAGCGGGTTGAGAAAAAACAAAACACAAAAATAAAAAACACATTTGTATGGCCAGATAACACTAGAAGTAAGTGAGAAAATATGCTTTTTGAGGTAAACTAGTTCATTTTACTTATATCCTGAAACACTGAAAGTCTGAACACTTACAAATCGGGGAGCCTGTCTGCAGTTCCGTGGCTCAATATCCAGAGATGTTTTGAACAGGTAGTCAGAAAACTCCTTCTCACTCCTGTTGCCCATCGGGTTCAGATTCTCAAAGAACCTCTGTGCAACAAAGAAAAAAAGAAAAAAGAAAAAAAGGACACATTTTGAGTTCAGGATCTATGAAACATGTTGAAAGACCAAAGAGGAAATATTAAGTACGAGCGCTCACCCTGATTTCGTGCTCCACCTTCAGACAGTAGGGCTGGTTCTGATACTGCTGGATCTCGCCTGTGATTTCAGCCACTTTCCTCCTTTTGCTGAAGTTGATCAGCTCCTTGCCGTGGCGTTTGAGGAAGTCTGGGTTGCCTTCCTCTGTCTTCAGGATGTTGGTTAAATAGATACCTGAGGATGAAGATGAGTTTGATGTTGGTCAAGAGAAGAATGTCATACGTAAACTTGAAATTCTTGTTGGTTTTGTAATAAATATGGTGACTCAAAATGGATAGGATCCCGAGATATTTTTTGTCTCAGGTCATTTCACACTTGACTTGTAGTGGATCCACAGTAACACTGTAGAAGACTTACCAAAGAAAGGCACACAGGGTGGGTTTATTGACTTGAGTTTAGCCAAGTATTTCTTAAAATGGTCCTGGCTCAGCTCCACAGCTTCTTCCAGGATTTTCTTTTTCCTCTCTGGTATTGCCTGTGGGTGCAGGAGGAAGTAAAAGTCCCATAAATTATGTTCTGATCACCAGTTCAGCATTAGATTAAAATGCATGTCAAAACAATAAACATCAGATGTTGCTCGATTGCCAACTGTTGTGGCAGTTTTCTTTCTTCCAAATGTCAGCATGTTAACGTGACAAACATACAGACATCATTCAGTAGCTGGATACAAACAATTCTTTATAATATAGTAATTTACATATGCTCTTTTGTTAGTCTAAATTAAATTCAATCACATCGCCATCTATATTAAGGTAAGACTTACAAAAGTTTGTATAGTGCTTGTGAAATTTTCCCACTAAAATGATGAGAATTACAATAAAATAAGATGCGTTTCTGTTACCATTAAATTTGATTATATCTTAGACTCTGTACCCCAAAATACCCAGTTTAAATGAAAATAAATTCATTCATCAAATCTATCTAAACTATAAATTAAATAAATGTGCAACTGAATGTGCAACTGTGAGTATGTTAACATGCTAAATGTCAATATGTTAACGTGCTTACTCCAAGCCTGTCAGCATGCTAATATTAAGAGTAGCCCACTGACTTAACACTGCACTTCAATAATATTGTTGTATATATACAGTTTAAAAATAAAAAAGATCAAAATCACTGCAGCAGAACCAGATATATTGTCTTTTATTCCACGCATTCTTCTTCCTTATCAAAACCTGGCTCCTACATTACCCACAATGCAACTGGATGGCCAAAAGTTTGGTCTGAGATTCGGGTGTGTTATGCTAGTAATGTAGCCTGGAGCTGCTAGCCTCAAGCAGAGATGAGGAGCGGGCTACAGAGGTCTGGTAAACTTACTTCTTTCTAACTGCACACCCCCAGATTTTTTTCTTTTTCAAACTTGTAGTGTTCAGGTCAAATATACTTTCCCCCCCCCACTAGTAAGGATCTAAACATAGTAAAGTTCGCTGTCTCTCCATTTTTCATCCATTTAATTCACAACATTTAATTTTTGTTGTGTTTTCTGGTGTAATGATCATTGCAGCTTCACGGGACGCAAGCGTGGCAATTCACTTTTAGTCTCTTTGATTCGTTGGTGGAATCTTCTTGTTCATCTTTAGAGATTTTATGGTTTAGTAAAGGCTACTGTGAAGTGAAGATACATATTTAAATTGCTGCAATTATTTTTTTCTGGTGAAGATATACGTTACTTTAATAGTGTTACTCACCTCAAAGGTGTGGTCGAGCCTGTAGACCGGGACAGAGTTGATGGCACTGACCACCTCCAGCACACCGTTGAAGTTGTTGAGCTCCTGAAAAACCTGCAGAATCTCTATGACCCGTGATAACACCGCTACCCTCTCTTCCATGTTCATCGTCTCTACAATACACCTGAGGACGACAAACACAACACACACACAGTTACACAGAGAGAGAGATATATCTCTATATCTATCTATCTATCTATCTATCTATCTATCTATCTATCTATCTATCTAGATATAGATAGATAGATATCTATATCTATATATTCTTTTTTTCAGGACTCTAAAAACCAATTCTGGATATTTGAATCCTTAGACTCACTTCTCGAACCACAGTGTGAGGTTGGTGGTGTGGCGGATCATGCGGAGCAAGTTGGGAGAGTTCTTCTCTTTGTCCTCTTTGGTCCAGACGCTGCCGACCAGCTCGGACGGCCGGACAGCTCTGTGGAGGAAGTGGGTTTTAAGGTGATACTTTTACTGCACCAAATGTCATGTAAATGTCTCATTATCTGTACAAACAAACTGATTACCACACATAGATTTAATAGTCCAGTCACAAGCCTGCTGCATCTCTAACCCACTGCTCTGTCACAGTGACTCACCTGTAGAGCTCTGATTCGAGCAGAGTCAGCTGGCGGGCGATCTCTATAGGATGGAGGGTCATGAGGTCAAATGAGTCCACCTGGCCTGCTCTGCAGATGTGCCACTCAATGGGAGGAGGCGGGCTCTCAAAAGTGATGTTGTGACTGACGCCATTTGACTGCGTCTGCAGCTTCCTCTTGATGATCTTGTTGATGGACTCAACCCACTTTCTCATAGACTTGCCTAAAAAAGGAAACGCAGTGAATAAATATATCAATATATTTTAAAGCTTTACTTTCTCAAAGTCATTCCACAAACGCGAATTTCATGTTGCAAGCCAAGTGTCTTCTATCACTTTGTTTTCAGTTAATTTGAAATATTCATCACCAACAAAACCTTTAGAACTACGGCCACAACTCCACTTATTAGTGACTCGTATGTTATTTTGTCAAAGCAGTGTGAGCACCTAAAAACAAACAGGGTTTAATGGTCTTAACTCTGATTTGGGTCACATTTGTACACACAGGTTCAATTCAGAAAAGATGGACGACAGCAAAGGAAAGTGAAGTCATCAGTTAACAAAGTCTCATACAAACTCCACCTGCAAATACTTTGATTTAAATGAATGCTCCAAATTTAATTTTCAGTGACAACAGCCTCTGAATGTAAAAGTAATTTGTTGTTGTTTAATGTTGCGTATGGTTTGCTTCACAAAAAGATATGTTTTTAATGATGCTGGATAAGAATCAATCATTAAACATAAAATATCTGACAAATAGAGAACCAAACAGCCTTATTCATGTGGCCATCATATAGGATTGTGCTGACGTCAGTGCCTATGTGACATCTTATTGTGAAACATCTTTTTTGTTCTTCATTTTAATATTTTTAAGACAAAGTTCTTTGACAAAATAATCTTTCATGCTCAAAATTAGCAAAGGAAGAGATGAGAGGCCTCAACAGGATGCCAAACAAAACTTCAGTACTGATGTTACAAGGCTGAATGTGCATGTTCAGGGAAGCTTGAGGTTTGTGGTTCTGACCTCGCAGTTGAATTTTGCTGGTGATGTACTCCTCTAACCGACTTCTAAGCTCTGGATCATTGTCAAAGTCGTAGAAATGATGTTCGACCCACTGACGGAAAACGTTGAGAACCCTGTGAAGCAAAGACACGTTAAAGAGTATTAACTTATTATAAGTATTGTCCTCCACGTGTATTTCACTCACATTTAAATCCTAAGTATTTGCAAGGAAATTAAGACAACTGTGCTCACTGAAAATATTTTTCCATTTATGTACAACTGTTCAGTAACATACATTTTCACCCCCTCAAGTGGCTTTACCTCCCAAATATTTTTAATTTTTTGGCCTTTTTGCCTTTACTGAACAGTCTTTAGTGAAGAAGCAGACAGGAAACAAAGGGAGAGAAAAGAGTATGACATGCAACACAGGCAACCATTCGACTACCGGGGTGCTCAACCACCCAAATTTTAATTTAATATCAACCAAGAAACCTGAATAATACTAGATTACCTGACAAAGAAGTTGGTAGAAAAGAGACATTTAGCAAACAAGTCCCTAACTGAACAGTTTTTGGCTGGTGGCCAGTGTGTATTCCTTACTCTGGTCAGTTGACTTTTTTAAAGAGTGGGTACTTAAAAATAGAAACAGCAGGGACGTTTTGTGCTTTAAAAGGGCAGAAGTCAGACTTGAAGAGGTATTTTCACCTACTTTGAGTATCCTGGTTTTCAAATAAATGGTTGGACCACATTACAATGTTTACTTAACAACAGACCACCCAAACTACAAGACAACTTCCTTTAATTTTTGTCCCAATCGATGCACAAACACTTTAGGAGTCTTGTGGTGTTTCTAATTTATGTTTGTTGCTTGTTTGTCACTGTGCCTTCACATATTAGAGAATTCATGACTGACTTGCTGCCATCTTTTGGTGTATCACAAAATAATGTTGATGTAGAGGATATAATAGTATGTGTGATCAGAAGACTTCCTCACCATGTGCAAGTTTAAAGGATTTTATTTATAACTACAGCAGCAGTGCGGTCTGATACTGAGAAGCTCTCAGTTTTTAATGGTACTTACGAGACTATTCCTGGCTCTGTTAGTCCTTATAAGGATACAAAGTCTAATACAAGTTATTCTGTGGCTCAATGAGAACATTCAGGCCTTAACAGGAGAGTGTAAAAGAGCCAAACAACAGCAGAAGACAAAGAGACACGAAATCTTTTGCGGCACTTTGAAAGGCCTTGTTAGGAAATAAAAGAAAGCAGTTAAAGATGCTAAAACAAAACATTTCTGAGGATTTATTATCTAAAATGCAAGTAACCAATGGTCTAATTCCAACAGTGCATTAAGGGAAAAGTTTGATTCTAACCTTCATGGAACATTTTACACTGCAATTCAATTTGACCACCTCAGATTTAAGATTAGCCAAGCAATAAATACGCCCATCATGCTCTTATTTTGTTTTTTTTACTATTTGTCTTGTGGTGCCTTTTTATTTGTTCTGGACTGTGAAGCTTAATTGACTTTTACACTGACATGGAAACTTAAATCTGTTTTTAAAAAGTTAGCCTTGGTATAATAAAAGTTGTTCCCGTAAATTCAACTCAGTGCTTGTCGTTTCAACAAACTCAGATATTTTCCTTTCCTTAGTGTGTAGGTTTTTTTTTTTTTTTTGGAAAATGCATTTCCTTGTCTTGTGGAAGTTGTGTCCTACTTGCAGTTGTTTCTCTTTGTCTTCAGGGAGCCTTACAGGAACAATCACCTGAGACAGACTCAGCTGTGATTGGACGGCTGCCGTACCTGAGTTGGACTGGCTGCACATATTCCTTCCGGAATCTCTGTAGCTCGGCCGCCATTGGCTGGTCGCCGTTCCAGAGAGCCTGTCGGTCCTCCTCAGTCGGTTCTGGCTCTGGGATCTCAATCCTGAGAAATATAATGATGATACGGCATTTCAAGATGCCTGGGATCCCACAAAACCACAACAATGACAGATAATGAAAATACAGGTGTAAAGACAGTTGTTGTTCTGGTTGAAACGTACCTGTCTATCAGCAGGGTGAGAAGCTCTTGTGGTTTGCAGAATGATCGGTATGTGGTAAGAAACGTGCGCACAAAGTTAGGATCTACAAACAGATGAAACAGATTAGATAACAAACACAGACAATCAACATCACAGTGCATTTTTGCAAAATAAACCTTTGAGTCTCCACAAGAAGATCTATTGCAGCAGCTTACCAGCATACATATGGTAGGTGAGCCTCTCTATGAGCTTGACCACTGTGCCGGCCTTAATGAGGGGGATGCCTGTTTTGCTCTGCACTTTGTCCTCAAACACAATGTTCTCCTCAGAGTCCTGCACAGCAAAGCGGTAAACCTCCGGGGAGGGCAGTCTTAGAGGATGCGCCTGTTCCTCGTGCTGCAGCACTGTGTCCAACATGCGATCCAAAGTAGAGCGGTACTGCAGAGTCACCAGCGCTGCCATCCACGACGCCTTCTCCTCTGCTGTCCGTGCACAGAAAACCGCACAGTTTTCATCTTTTCCTATCAGTTCAAAGGCGTGCCGCAGCTCTGCAGAGTCCTCGCGGTCCACGATGCGGATCTTCCTCAGCACAAACTTCTCCTTCAGACGGTACTCCGCCCCGCTGCCCGAACCCGGGAGCCGTGAACTCTGATTGGCCTTGCAACTTATCATGAGGCCGTCAAACAGGAAGTTGTGTCTCTCGTGCTTGGCGCCAGCACGTAAAAGCGGCCCCTCCTGGATGAACTCGCTGCAGCACTGACCGATGTCTTTCCCCTCCCAGCCGTCGATGCTCTTCTGGATCTCGTTCATGCGTTTGATGGCTAGTTGTTTGCTACGAACCTGCCTGCTGTACAGGCGGTACATGGGCTCACTGTGAGGGAGGAGTCAAGCTTTGAGTCAGAAAACTGAAGAGCTCAATGCATAAATCAAACATTTAACCACTGAAATATCACAGCTAACAGGTTCATGATACAACAGTTCAGTTTAACTAAGAATTGACATGTACAGACATCCAAACTAATTTTTGCCATTTGGTCAATAACGTACAAAGAATGGCCAAATGAATATTAATTATTATAAAAGCTAGTAGAGGAGGCGTACCCAGGTTTACGGCGAGGTTGGTGCTTGGCATAGATGCGTTCCACACTACACTGAAGGTTAAGCAGTGCTGTGATCGCCTGTTTCAGACACTCTCTGTCATCTTGGTCTTGACTGCGCTCCTGAAGTTGCTGTAAAAATGCCAGAAAACACACGTCAGACACGTTGCTATACTTCATAATACAGAGGTCTACAGATGTTTGTCATAGCAGAAATGTTGACGTGTCATAGCAGGGAAAGCAAAGGTGTTATATTCTCATTAACGGCTGCATTACATTTAGATGAGCCAAATCCAGAGCTTTGGCATTGTGTCTTACTGCGACACAGCCATCGTTAAGTCAAAATGTCTGCTGTGAAAAACGTCTATACAAAAGCTGCATTACAACAATACAACAGTGTTGAAAAACAAAACAGTTACATTTCAACAGCAGGTACAGAAAATAATTTCAATGAGATATAGAAAGATACAGAAAGAAAGAGCTTCAGTGTTAACCTTGCTATGAAAACCTAAACTTAAATTCAGTGTAGCAATATTTAGACTATATTCAGAGACATATGATATAGCTAATGTCTAACCAAGCATCAAATAGGCCACATTGTTTGTTCCTAAAGCAATGACTACAGCTTCTCTAACCAACATTTTGGTTTTATTTAGTATGTTTATCATTAACCACTAACCAGAGATGTGATCAGCAAAACAAAAAAAGAACAACATGTAACAATTTCTCTAGAAAAAAACAGTGAAAACCAATGTTATCTTTGATTAGAAGTGTCCATCATGTGTCAGCACATACCTGTAGTAGCTCAAAGTAGTGCATACAGTGGTATACTGGGACCATCATCAGCTGTGGAAGGACATACTGGACTGCTTCTTTGAAGCCTTCTGCAACCGACTAGAGACACAAACACACATAAGAACTGTTAGTGATGGATCAGTGCGACGACATTATTTACAGATTTGATCCAACCAGCATGTGATAGACTTCAGAAAGGTCATGCTTAGAAAAAAAATCCAAGCCAGAATTGTGATTTATAAACAAACATGTTTTGTAAATCTGTGATTTATTAGCAGTGACAGCTCAAACAAATGTCTATTTTCATCCAAGACACAAACAACAATAAAAAAACCCACACCAATTTACAAGCAACTTCAACAGAACTTTTAACATTAACTTTCATTTTCACTTCCAAAGAAGAATCAGTTGGATGACTGGATGTGTTTTGTGTTACAATGGCAGTAGAAGCCATTGTAAAGATATATCTAGTTTTATTCACATGTTCATCTACCACGATGCCAGTGAGTAAGATGTGATCACATCTGGCAGGAACAATGATAAAAACTACAGAAAGGTATCCCAGATTGCAAAATAACTACAAAATACAACAACTCAGAAATGAAAAAAGGGGATATTCCTCCTACACAATACTGCAAAAATTCACAAATGATAAAAAGAAGAGGACTGTGAAGACAAGGACAGTTAAAATGTGTGTGCTTCAGTCTTTAAATCAGTCTGAACAGGATCACAAAAGAGGCTAGAGGGTGAAGAGTGATGGAGGAGGGAGGGAGGGAGAAGCGGTTGACCGAGTAAGGCTTCAGGGTAACCGGAGAGAAGGCCGTCATAGTATCCATTTAAATCTCCTGTTCCCCTGATAGACGACTCAGAATCAATATGCTACTACTCAGACTCCACAGCAGCGGCCATACTGTCTCTGTGTGGGGAGGAGAGGAGATGAAGAGGGTCTGTGTGCGTGGAAAAGAAAGACATCAGCTGCCCGACACACACTGATGGACAGCCCAGGGAACAATGACCTAAGTTTAGATCATGTTATCGATATGTCAGCATTCTGCAGGTTTACAAATTGTCTGCGTGCATTAGGGCTAAACATTTAGATGCACCATAATCAGCACTGTGAATTTAGCTTGATTGGGTGCAATACTGGGGCTGTGCATTTAAACTGTGTGCTTTGGTGCATCAAATCAAGCGCTCCCTCTACACGAGTAAAGTAAGAGTTTGTTTCAAATATGCAGAGTGTTTCTAAAATGCCTAAGATGTTGCTAATCTTTACTTCCAGTTTTTATGCTAAGCTAACCGGCTGCTGGCTCCAGCTTAATATGAATGGCAAGTATTGATCTTCTCATCAAACTCTCGACAAGAAAGAGATTAGAATTAATTAGAAAATTTCGCAAAAAGTCAAATTATTCCTTTAAAAAAGGCACAGTAACTTTAGGATTTGAACATTGAATGAGAGTTTTGGTAGCACGATTATGAAGTAAAATGTGAAAGTAAAAGGTGTTTTATTTTTGTTAATTTGAAATATTCGAGGTCAGTAAAACAAATCTGCTCCTCGTGATAGATGAATATAGTGAAAAACAGTTGGGATGCTAGTACTTGGCAAAAACAGTGATAATCCTTGTGGTTGTAATCAATAACCGTGACATGCAAGTCATTTTGTTTGTTTACTCTGAGCTGGTTTGTGTTACGTTACGTTCTGAAGAAGATTTTTGACAAACCTGCTGTATCTTTGTCAACAATCTGATACGTGTAAACTGTAAAATATTAATATAAAAAGGTGTTTAACATTTAGTTATTCATGCCAAAACATGGTTCATATAGTGCGTTCATGTAAAAGAAAAAGCAATATCACCCGATGTGTCTTTTTTACTCTTAAATATTGATCTGCTATATCTGCTTAAAAATCCAGCTCTACACCAAACTACACAGACATTTCAAAGTGATTTCAGCTCAATGTGAAGGGCTGCATATACATCTGATCTGAGCAGGTAAAGTAGAAATAAAGTTGATATTGCGTTGGATAACGTGTAAAAACGAGTCTCTACAGGAGCATGCATCGCGGAGGCAGCAGCCTAAATATAAACAGTGAACGGTGCAGAACGACTACGAGAACAACATGTTCCCTTTTCACCGAGGTACAGGGCTGCTTGAACCCGTGTTGCAGTCTTTTGCCGTCTTAATTCACAGCTTATTTAACATGAAATGCGCCTTGGGCCACCCGCACCCCTCCTCCCCGAGAGAAAAATGGCCCGCAGTGTGGCTGGCTGTTCTATTTTTAAAAGGCGATGTAATTTACCCACAATACCAGACGCTGCAGAGTGCAGGGGCTGAGAGCTCGACAGACACATCTATATGACAGAGAGCAGGGAGGGAGGGAGGGAGGGAGAAAGTCAAGAAGGATGGAGTGAGAAAGATGAAGTACATGCAATGAGACAAAAGCTGAAGAGGCAGAGCAGAAGCACTAATGACGCTGCTGCCGGGGGTTCGATCCCCATTAAAGCAGCAAACGCCGTAATATGTACGCATTTATACCAGGTGCTGTGGATAGAAGTGTCCATATAATGGTTCATGTTATACAAAGAAGGTGGAGAGACGAGGAGACGAACAGCCGTCAGGTCAGAGATGAAACAAAGTGAGATGCTAAAATAAGATTAGCACGTGGTGCAGAAACAGTTTGATTAAAAAAAGTAAAATAAAAAAGGGGGTGGAAGGTGTGTTTGTGGGGAGGGTTTAGAGGGGAGGCTGGTGGAGAGACACCATTACACCATCTGCCCCTGGGACCGCTGCTAACACACACACACACACAGACACTTGCAAAACACCACAATAAATGTCACTTTTGACCAGGCCAAATCAGAATCTGTGGATTGTAAAGCTGAAACAATTACTTAACTAATCGATTAGTCAGTCGATTTGATTTTCAATTAATTGTTTAAGTAGCACAAAACAAAACAACAGAAAAAAAACAAACAAAAAACCTGGTTCCAGCTCCTCAGATGTAAATATTTGCTGGTTTTGTACGATAATAAATTGACTACCTTTGTCTTAGACAGGAGTGGACAGGACAGGTGCTGAGCTTTGCCAGGTGAGGTTACTCATTTAATATCACATTCAAGACGTGCAACATCACTTTATGGATGCAGTTTTAACACAAAATGTTTATGGAAGTAACACATTTTTGTTTGATATTAGCAACTTGATAGCATGATCTTTTATCATTTTTAAGTGTTTCTTATACAAGTCATTTATTTGGGCAGTCCACTGAAATAGATTTCCCCTCTTAAATTCAAAATAATGATATTAAATCTTAGTTTTTTGGACTGTTGATTGGACAAAACAAGCTATTTGAAGATGTCACTTTGAGCAAACAATTAATCAAGAAAATAATTGGCAGTTAGTTAACAGTTGTGGATTTCCCACAATAATTACTATCGTACAAATACCATAAACATGTTTTAATATTAAAATATGAGGTTATACAATTAAAAAAATAGATTCAATACTTTATTTTATTGTTTTTCTTAGTACTTAAAGACAGGCATATTGAGCCAGGCTGAGTCAACATGCCCATTTCATGTTATAGGCCGCTATGGCTTTTAAGAAAAATAGCACGTGAAACAATGCAAGGTGTTTTTAAATGAATACTGTGGTGCTATCAATACAGTGCAAAAATAAAGCTTTATTTTCAACTCCTGTGCCCTTTCCCCCACTCTCATACAATGAGTATAAGAAAATAAACACTGGGTGTGGGTAATCAGAGGACAGTGCCATCGGTGTTGATCTAACTGGGGTTACGCTGGTGGTTTGAGGGTAAACACAGCGAGGCCTCAACCTGAGGTACAGTAGGGCTGCAGGAAGGTCACTCAGCAGCAGCGTTTACTGCAACACTAGCAGAGTAGGAAGATGGACAGTAGGTCTATTAAAAAAAATCTTATATCTCTTCAACAAAATGGCAGATTGGTGTTCAAAACCTTGAAAAGGACGGCTAATAAAACCAGCTCATACTGTAAATACTGTTGTGAGTTTGGAGCTCTGATGGTGCTTCATGTGAACGGCCAGACTCATTGGTCTTTGGCCTGAGAAAACACCAGAAAATATTTCATCTTCAAAGGCTGCCAAACTGCACCCCGCCGAGCATAATTCAATGCTATTCTTGTGAGGAATGTCCAAATAAAACAATGCGGCAGCAGTGAATAAACTGTACACAGGACGCTGAATATGTCATGACATGCCCTCAAACGATATCGGGAGGAATTCCACCAGGTTGACTTCAAAGCAAAACTGGAACAAATATTCAAACACTGTTTGCTTGGTGCAAACACATACATGTAATACTTTCCCTTTTACCTTCATATTAAAAACAAAAATATTTTTCTTTTCAGTTTTATGGCATTTTTGCTTTATAAGAAAGTTTGTATTTGAGAATGGCAGGAAAGACGGGAGCGGGAGATATAACGGCTGTGGATTTTTGACCCCATTGGATGAAAAATAAATGTTGCAAATTGAAACCCACCAAGTAAAAATGACACTAAGACACAGACTTTAATACAGAAATATTATAGTTTTTATAATAACTTAATATCAACCATTTATCTAACAGGAGAAGTGATAATTACTTCCAATCACACATCAGTAATGTTTGACTTTCTACAGATTTTCTATTTGAAAATTCCACGTTTCTTTTAGCTAATCTGATGATTTTTTTTTAAAATCATGTCAAATTCTGTATTTTACTAATGGCTATGTGACCTTATTCTTGAACATTACAAGTGACGTATTCCAAAATGTGGAAAATCATGAGCAGAATACTTCTTTTCTTCCATTTTTCTGTATAGTATATCCTAAACGAGCCATTATCAAGTCATTTTCCCATTTTCTATTAGCCCCTCAGGCACTAATGTGTCAAACGACAGGCTCTGGCAACGTCTCTGAGGTCGATTTGAACATCTTACCTGGAAGTAAAGGCCGACGGTTGATCGTGCCATCAGGTTGTTGAAGTGCTCGTGGAAATCCTTGCTGAGGATATCCTGAGACAGGGTCTCGTAGGGGTCAAACGCCTGCTCCTATAGACATGCAGAGAATAACTCAGGAGTTAATGTCGACACCTGTGTCACTGACAATAGTCTTACATGACAATAAGGATGCTCAGACGCAAGCTAATACTGCATGCTAAACATTAGCTGCTTGTATTTAAAGAAGTATCAGTTTATGAGCTAACAGTTTACAGTATTTATCATTTTGCTTAATGGAGCGTAACACTTACAAACTGCCTAGTAAAAGCTGCAAACATAGTAAAAGTGTTCCTGTTTACTGTTATTAGGATGATGTAAATAAGAAACATTTTAAGTATGTTTTCTCTACATGTATGACGTGGTATGGGGGTTTAGTATGGGCTTAGTAGAAAAAGTAGGACTTGAGGTTCCTTGTTTAGTGCATTCAAGAGGTGCAACGTCACCTGTTTGATTGACAGATTGAACACATTTTACACATTTTTGTTTGTTTTGTTTGTTTGTTTGTTTGTTTTGCCATCTGTTAGCACGGTTTTACATGTTTAAGTAGCAAAGTGTTTCTCATAGAAAGAACTGTCTTTGGGCAGCCCACTCAAATAGAAAACTGTATTTATTGTCTTTTTGTACAAATATAGTAATATCGTACAGTACATACAAACCTCTAAGCACATATACACGCACACATATGTACGGACAAAGTATAATATTAACTAAAACTTAGCATAAAATAAATTAAGAAAAAGTAAGAAGAAAAAAAAGGTCATAACAAATGTTTATATATAACAAACTGGATCAAAATAAACATAATTTGACATAATTATCAATTTCCAGTGTCCCTTCTTGACGTCTATTATGTTGTTTGTAGTTGTCTATTATTTTAAATATGTCATATAGTCTGTCAACCCCCCGCCCCTCCTTTTTTAAACAGTGTGCTTGCAAAAGCCATTGAAACTGCTGATTGGCTGAAAAGTCCGCTGGAATGATGCATTCAAATGCAATCATACAGATGGGAAAATGTACTTCATTAATCAAGTGCGAGCCATGTATTAAATACCACCTTATACAGCTTTTTAGCTCAGGAATGTAACTCTCAACTCTCTCAAGAGTTTGACGCCATTCACAGTCACCACATGACCCCCACCAATAAAATCTTAACCTGTGGAAACCAAGCGTTTATAGCCTTTGTCAACATTTTCATGCATTTCATACACTTGGCAATTCATATTCAGATAAGTGGGAGGGAATAGTGAGTTTAAAGGTTTTCAAGTCAGAAAAGCTTCATACCTCTGCTAGATCTTCAAAGCAGCTGCCCACCAGCGGATGAGGGCTGCCGTCAGCCGTCATCTCCACGGCGTCCTCGATCAGTCCGAGCAGCTTCACCGTCAGCTCGTGGATGTCCAGGATGTTACTGAAGATCACCTCCACATCCTGCACAGCAAGACAACACGAGGCAAGTTGATTTAAGGCTAGAAAGGTGGGTTTGGCTAGACTGAAGAAACCAGCTTGGCGCCCGACTGGAGCAATTTGCGTCAAAATTCATACTCCTTTCTCGAAGTAAAATCTGAACACAGACATGATGCACATATACGTATGTTTAGATTTAGTGGGACTTACACTTCCTGAGCATATCATTGTCTCCAATGTCCATCGTGAATAAACGTCCATAAATCCGCTTAGAAATCATAACAATAACTCCAGAACTTGCCTGAGAATTATCACGTTTTTAGGTTTTCTTCGGTATCAAAGTAATCCAGTGATAGTTGTCCGTACATCCATGGGCACTTTGCAAATAGGTACTGCTAATAGCTAATTCGGCATACTTTTAATGGTGCCAATTTGCCCAAATGTAAACAAAGTAAATGTAAATGCAGATGTCTGGCCACAGTGTCAGACTTTGAAAACCCGTGCCTTACAATGATAACAGAAACAAGGCTTTTCTTTAAATGACGTTTAAGAAAACATCTTACCACAGGAAACCAACAACGACCAGGTTACTTCAGTGCATGTAAACACACTGAAGGTCTGAAGGTGTTTAACCATGGGAGTGCAAAGCAAGGAGTTGCTGAAAGAGCTTCCATTCTTGGCCTACCTCTCTTGGATAAATAAAAGCTAAAAAAAAAAAAAAAAATAGTGGTGAGAATGAGCTCTAAACGATAACAACAAGCTCAATTTGCCCGAGGAAATCATTACTCAAGCAGATGAGGACCCTAAAATAGCACGGAGTGATTATTGACTGCTAACGTCTGAATAGAAGTTCAGTCCTGTCATTATTTGGCCATAACACTTTCTTGACATCTCCCAAGTAATTTCAGATTATGCTGCGTTTCAACAGACATAATTGAGGTTATTTTTGCGAGGGCTGCAGATGTTGTTCCTGTCTCAACATAATTACATGTTCTGCATTCCACTGGGCCTCACAAAGGTTTATCCTCCTCACCCAAATGATACCACAAATTACCCAACCCAAAATATGCAAAGCCGCAGCGACTCATTAAACTCAACTTTCCATTCACTTCTTCTCAACCCATAGGCCCACTGTTCAACTCCATACCCCTACCCATAGTTTTTCTTTCTTTTTTTAGAGTATGTAGAGCACTTAATTGCCATATTAGACACAATGTAATTAGCAATTTGTTCCTTTGGTTAACCCTATGAGATAGATATGAATGTCTATTTAATGGGCTGTTTACTGGAGGGGTCAGAGAGCATGGGTGGTGCCTCAGGAGAAGATACAAATTGTTGGAGCCTTTTTTATCAGGCACGGACATATTGGCTGTTCCAAGACTCGAGAATGTGAACTTCCACATACAGGATGATCGCTCCGACTGTCTGGTCATCCATCAGAAAAGACAAATGTTTTTAAATCTCAGATATTTTGAGAGTAATTTGGCACTGATTCTGTCTGCAGTGTGGAGGAACCTTAAACTGAGACGTTTCTCATGATAAGTCATTTCAAAGCAATATTTAAAAAGCGACAGAGGAAAGCTGTCTTCAGGTTTAATAACATAAATCAACACTGTACAATCTGTTTGGGTGTTTCAAAGTGCTTCCCAATGCTGATTACCAGTTAGCCGATTACAGAGTTTCACTTGTAATCTTTAAATGGTCTTATCCTGGATTCGGCTGAAATGGCTAAGTAATTAGGTTTACAGAATTCAGTTGGAAACTTGACTGTTTATAAGCTGGCTTTAGAGTAAGCTGGCCGCAGCGACTGTGTTCAGCACAAGAGCTGGAGTCTTTGTACCTTTCATTAGCATCCAGCACCTTTGGGTGAATAAATCTGTTGGGGAGTGATGTTAGGTCGTTTTACAAAGGGTTATTGGTTTTATTTTGAATCTAATAATGACATTGTGGAGCTGCCATTATTTTACACTTGTTTAATACACAACAGCCACAGTTACTTATGTAGCGTATTACTAGTCTTATGATATAAATATCTTATAAAGAGCAGCTGTAAAAAGCAGAAAATTTATTGTTGTCAGTCGTTGTTTCTGATCTGCTCTCCTTTATCAAGCTTTACCAGAGAGATGATAACAATCCGCTTTTTCCTTAAAATGTTTCAAACGGTATTCCCAATAAGCAAAACTTTACCGAGTGACAAGTTTGTTAGCTAACCTCGCCAGCATTATCACCATTTCCTGTGGTTGTTTCACAGTAAAGGCCTACCTCTGCCTTCACATAAAAAACATTTATTATTAAACATATTCAGAAAGTGTTATCATCAACAGTAGCTTCATAAATTATTTGTAGTTTATGGTAGCAATGGAAGAGTGTAGTAAAGAAAGTAATTGGGCTCATACTGTGACAATGCACTGGTAAATATCGATAAATAAGGTGAAATTATGCACGGTGGTTGACGTGGCACCACACCAGAATTAATGTAGGCTAATAGAAACCACGTAAATATACACAGACATTTGTGTTTTACAAACTAACTTCTGTACATCTATCCAGATATAGTTGACTACTGCTCACAGCGCCAACTAGTGGTTTTAGTAGCTGGTGAAACCCCTTTTCATCACATGGAAAGAAATGGAGTGAAAAGAGGGATAAACAATATTGCGATTTTGACAGCTTTGTAATTAATTGCGAAAGTCTTCCTCACCTGAGACGTGAAGATATGGGGGTTGGACAGGAAGTGTTGGCGGAACACTTTGATGATGAGATCGAGCTCTCGCAGGTACTGCCGCTCCTCTGCGATTTCAACCCTCACCAGGTCGTCATACGTGAGCTCCCCGGAGGACGACGGCTCCTCTGTGCACTGAGACATCAAGCCGATGTCCTCCTCCTGGTCAAACATGTCCATCAACACCTGAAAACAGACAGCGGAAACCATCAATCAATCAGAGCTGTTCCTTGTTTCACAAATGCCCAGAACCTGCATCTATCAAACTGGGTGCTGTACATGAGTTTCTGCTTTCCCTTTCCTCACAAATACTCACCTTGTCTGCGCACATGGACACCTTGATGTCCTGCTGGCTGATTTCATAGTGCCGAATGTTGCCTACATAGTTGCCCGCTAGTTTCAGTATGTCGGCCGATATGTATTCAAGCACTGCCACGATGTACAGGGAAACATGGTAGTCCACTTTATAGCCCAAAACCTCCTGAAAAAAACAGAATAAAAACATATTAAGAATTAGACAAGGGTCCAGAAGCAGTTCAAAATAATTCTTAAGCTGCGTCTCAAATCACGTACTTTCATACTTACACTTAATATTTTGAGTGCATAGGTGCGTTCACACTGACAAGTATGGCAAAATGCAGGGTACTATGAGTACCTGGATGATGTACACAAAACGGTCAGAAAGTTGAGTGTGGAACGCTGCACACTTCTCACCCTCAACGGACGCCATCTTGGCTACGTAGCGGAAGGTGAGGGACCACCATCGTGTGAAAATGGCGGCCGTGGTTGCGATTGTTACGGCTAAAAGTAAAAGCACGTTAATTTTTTACTCATTTTTAATATAAGTGAACTGAAGTCAAGTGAGAAAACAAGCTGGCAGATATTTCGGCGTGCGGCAATCGCGGTAAAATGTTGGCGATAATGCTCCATCTGGTTGCAATCCGCCATTAAAAAGAAGAAGACGAAGACGCGATCAAAGGTTGCGATCGTCATTTCCGGTAAGTGCACAACAGCAGTATTCGATTTGAGACGACACTACCCTGTCAAAATTCATGCATTACACAAGTCAGTACATAGTGTACACTTACATACCGCATGTAAGTGTACTAATGGAAGAACACGATTTGAGACACAGCACTAGTGTCTTAGTGGCAGATCCACAAGAGAATTATGGCATCAAACGTTATAATTCAGACAGGGGTACAGAGAATAAACACTGCATCATACAAAAAAGAATGAAATGTAATTCTCTTTTGTTTAGTACTTTGTGGTTAGTGGTCACATGATTGGTTATGTTTCAGGCATGATTTCAATTGTGATTTAAAACTAGAGAGGGTGGAGCATTGTCTGATAGAGCTGGGTATTGTGTTCCAAAAGTTTGCAGCTCTAATGGAGAAAGATGACCCGGCCAAATTCAGCGGATCTGCGCTGTACTACACAGTCGCCGACTCTGGTATATGCTCTCGTTTGCCTGATGTTATCTGAGCACAGTGAAGCAAACTCTGTCAGTGTGGGAGGAGCAAGATTGTGGGTCATTTTGTACATTAACCAGAAGCTGAGAGCATCGGAGTTGACTGTGTCTCATAAGAACACTGCTACAGTCTAGAATATGTGAACTCAAACATGCCTTTCAAGCTACATGGTTAAACTTTTATTCTTCCCAAGTTGTTATTAAAAAAAAGCATCATTTCGGAGTGTAAAGCTTTATGTGATTGATGGAGAGACTGTTCTTCAGGAGTCTTTACCTTAAGCAGTGGGTGTATCTTGTCCACAGGGAGAAGTAAGGGGTTTCTCCTCCTGCGTTTCTCGATAGCTGACTGGGCGTCGGCAATCGCCCACTTATCTATAGGGTGGGGAAAGGTTTTCTGGACCCGTTCCTGGAAAGACAGAGGGAAATTATTTCCTTAACACTTGATAAATTTGGAAGCATTAAGATGATTGAAAGTCTTTAATTAATTATGTGGAATGATGCTGTGGTAGCTCGTGTTTCCTAACTAACATTTAGGACAAAAAAAAATGCAAGTTAGTGACAGTTAAGCTGAATCTCAGCTTCCACACAAATGCATTTTGTCAATTTTACAACATATTATGAATTTATATTTAGATGCCTTACCTCTACATCCTGCACGGAGCGAGGCTGGGCCACACACAGCATGTTGAGCAGCTGCAGGATCAGCTCCTCGATGTGCTGGAGGGCGTCCTCCTTCGCCATGAGGGTTGGGTGGACCTGCTTCTGCACCTTAGAGGCAAACATAAAAAAAAGAGATGAGCGACAGACATTGCAAGATGGTTGAAAGAGCATCCTGTAACTTAAAAACTGTTTTGGGGATTGATTTGGGTTTTCATCAGCTTTCATCTTCTCTATTAAAAAAAAGAAGAAAAAAAAAAAAGGAAACACACTTTTCTTCCCCGTTCACACAATGTAAACTGAAACTGTGTAATATGTGAAACTGATTGTAACACCTGGTATGATGCACCTCAGTTAGGCTCAGGTCACATTTAATGACGTCAAGACAGCGTGTACAGACAATGACTTAAGACAAACACCTTCTCTTGGTCTTATGAGGTCGTATTGGTGTTTTTTTTTGCATGTTTCAGCCCACTGACTACAAATTATACGTAATTTAAACAGCTGGTCATTAAAACCCTAAATAAGTTAGTTTCCATTTATTTCACAACAGTGTTAAAATCAACTTGCAAAGGCATGAAACTTGCATCGACATGAAACTTGCATCATTTAAGCAATTTATCAAAGTGAACATTTGGTAACTTTCTGGTCAATTTTACATTATTATCACTTGGTAATAGGCTTACTACAGCAAGGAGCATTTTAAATAACACATCCTTGTTGTTGCTTTCCAAGAATCTCAGACATTCAAGAGTTGGCTTTCAAACGGAGACCTTTTTAAAAGGCACAGTGAAATAAAAAATATATTTTCCAATCACGTGTCCCTGTGTGAGGGAGGTGTTGAAGGAGGCCAATAGTCCTCTACAGCTCCGTATTGCACTGTGTTCGCTAAGCCCTACACACTTCTAAGCGATCCAATCAAATCTGGATCTCTCTCGTAACTATACTCTGCCCGCATATCACAATTCACTAGGATAAATGTCACATCACGGAAGATAAACACACTTTACAGTATCTGCGTTTCACTGCGACTTAAAAGACAGAAAAGAACTTCACATAATTTATTCTCAATTTCCACGTTGTAACTTCTGATATGATTTTGCAGAAACACAACTCATGAATGCAACACTTTTTGGCAGCTGACTCGGAAGTACTTTGGATGTTATGTGTGTGTCCTTGAACGCACCACCAAGGCAGCGTTTTCAAAATTCTCCCTGCTAACATAAAATTAAAAAGATGTATTAATATGAAGCCAACAAACTAAGTGTTCACTATGAGGGATTACGTCTCTCAAGCAAGTTTCAAGTATGGATGTTCATTTTTTAGTAAAAATGGCTGCCTGGGATGTAGGAAACCAGTCTAAAACACTTGAAACATATGAAATGATGGGTCTGCAGTGGCATGAAGCATACAAGATGTGTCACTTTAGGCTACAGCACACAAATCCACCAGCATCTTTCTGTAAAATCTGGCAGCACACAACAGATAAATCCTCTCTCCACCACGGCAATCATACTTCAGTCTCAAATTAAGCTGCTTAACAATAAATCTGTCAACACATGTCATCTCCATAAAAAGGAAAAAAAAAAAAAAAAAAGACATGCATTTAAAAAAGGTCTTTAAGTCATCCAGGCTTTGTCAGTAGCTGGACTCCTGAGGGTGGAACCAGCCTGACAGAAGGTGTGGTTTTAGGTGCAGACAGCAGAGAAGGTGTGGCATCATCAGGTCTGCAAGTGGAGAGAGAAGAACACCCCCCAACCGCCCTCCAACCTCCCAAAAGTTGTCGTCATCCGGGCCGTGCCCTCTTGCAGGAATGCTGTCAGTTGAGATACTATTATAGCACCCAAAGCAGACTTAGAGGGGGAGGGAAAAAAAAGGCTGTGGGAGAGAAGGAAGAGAAGGAGAGGAGACAGCCTAACATTTACTCTCCACCCACAAAAGCCAGGCCTGTTCACATGCTAGTGATGGAATTACCCTGGCAAATAGTAAAGTGGGGCATTATGATGACAAAACATTGCCCCCGGATTAAGGAATGTGAGAGGAGAGTTAAAAGGTCAACGCAGACAGAGCTTCATGCATTCTTGTGCTCTGACTTAGCAGAGATGCAGCGACGGGCAGGACGTCCCCTCTATTTCAAGTTCATTAGTTATGAAGTTAGTTATTTAGAGAAAAGAAAGGAAGGTGAAACTCTCACTTAGGGGATTATAAAAGACCCCCTGTTTTCCCAGATCTGTTTTGGATTCAAATCCTGACTCATTAACTACATTCAGATGCTTTTTAAAACAAGAGGGGCTGGAAAATCTGAAGCCACAGCTTGGCCTCACTTACGTTTCTGTACGTCATTTGTGTTTTGATGCACACTCACAAGACCTAACAGTTATAAATAAGCCACAAGTATAAGCTCCACTCGGAAAAAAAAATAAATCAAAGCAGAAGAAGGTTATGAGATATATCCCCTCGACCGCAAATAGGCACTTGACCAAATTCCACAGGACACCAGGAGCTGTGAGTCACCACACTGAAACTACGGGGGTTTCCCCTGACTCCATTCACAGAATAGTTGGCCCGTTTCTGAGAGGCCCACATCCAACAAGTGTCGTCTATCTCCAACAATGTCAGGACGGGAGACAGAGCAAAAAAAAAAAATTTAATAAAAACAAAGTGAATTCAAACACAATACATGCAACTCTAACAGTGTTCTAGAGGTACCAAAACGAACTGCTGCAGTAGCTGCTGGATCCTTTTGTTGTACAACACAAGAGAGTCCTGTGTAAAGATCCATACTTTTTTTCCTGCTTGTAGAGCTGAAACAATTAGTCAGTTAATAGAAAATTAATATGCAACAATTTTGATAACTGACTGATTGTTTAAGTCAATTTATCAAGTACAAATGCCCAAAATTCACAGGTTCCAACTTCTCAAATGTAAATATTTTCTGATTTTCTGAGTATTATAATATATATAATAAACAGGTTTTGGACTGTTGGCTGGACATAACAAGACATTTCAACATATCACTTTGGGCATTTGTCGCCATTTTTGGACATTTTATAGACCAAATGATTAATCAAGAAAATAATCAGCAGCCTAATCAATAATACAGGGTTCGTACAGCTTAGAGTAAAAGAGTAAAATTCAAAGCACTTTTCAAACACATTCAAGGTACCTAAACCTAAGATAAACTCTAAGACTTTATCATCACATCTAAATTGTTACTATAAATGCCTGAAGACAACAAACAAATGACGGGATCGTTTCATTTGAAATATTAAAAGATTTTTGGTTTACATGAGTGACTGTGTAGATGATGAAACACCAGATTATGTTGAAAATCAAGCATTTTTCAAGGAGTATATTCAAATTCATGTATATTCCTAACCTTGAAAACATAACGGTTAAAATTAAGCATTTTCAAAACTTTCAGGACTTTGTTCGAGCCCCGATGATAAAATAATCATTAGTTGCAGCCCTTTCTGCTTGGTTAGTAAATTAATTTGTGAAAAAAACACTGTTATGGAAAGCATTTAATAATCAATATGACTGACTGAATCTCTGGGTTGAAATGACACTTGAAGAAGTCCTATGAGCGAGCTGCTCCCTGTCTAAATTGAGTGCTGAAAGCAGAGCGGGGCCATGTGCAGGTATGACTGCAGCTCAGTGTATTTACAGTACCACTGCAACCTGATCCTAATGGGTGATGGATGTAACCATGGTCTAATATAGTTGGCGGCGGACACTGAAGTAAGCGCAGGCAAAGTGAAAGCAATTGAGTGGAAAAATAGCAGGGGAACTCCTGAATTTGAAAAGCACTCAAAACATCAGAGAGACAAGAGACACTGGGTTTCTCATGGTGGCAAAAACAAGTTCAATTTCCCCTGCAGAAGCTCTGTGGCATGCGCATTCAAAACATCCTCCCTCAATACTCTGAATGTGCACCAATTGAAATATGATCAAAACAACAGATTCACCAAGAGATTTGGTGTAAATGTCAAAAGTATCACCCATTACGCATGGTAAAATGAGCTTTTTGCTGGTGGACAGTAGCTTTGTCTAGTGCTGAAATTATTAAGCAATCATTTAATTATTCAATCAGTCAACAGAAAATTAAACTTTGATAATCCATTAATTGTTTAAGTCATTTATCAAGCAAAAACACCAAATATTCACTCAAATGTGATGTTTTGCTACTATTATGTTCTGATCATTGTAAATTGAGTGGGCAATATGAATAAAATCTTTTTATTAGGTCTGCAACTAACAATTATTTTCATTATCAATTATTCTGTCAACTATTTTCTCAATTCATTGTTTGGTGAACCCAAGGTGATGGCTTCAAACTGCAGTCCAGAACTAAATATATTTAGTTTCCCATCACAGAAAACCAGCAAATACTGACAACTGAGAAACTACAACCTGTGAATTTTTGCTTTAAAGAAAATAACATAACTTTAACGGATCATCAAAACTGTTGCTGACAAACTTTCTGTCGATCAACTAACTGAATAATTAACTAATTGTTTCAGCTCTGATTACAATATAGGTAATTTTATATCAAAATATCAATGTATGGCTTCATTACAGTAACATTTCCTGGAAAATCAATTGAGAAATTGTTAATGAATAAATAACTATACGAAGTTCTTAACTAATTCAGCAAATTAATTACCTGACACATTGGAGCAAAAATCAAATATCGCCATTAAGCTCATTGATTTGAAACACTGTCCACAATAATTTAATGCTAAGGGATAGTTTCCTGAAAACCATTTGTCGATTAATTGATTTGTTGATCAACAGAAACGTAATCAGCAACTATTTTGGATCATCGAATCATTGTTTTTTATTTTTCAAGCAAAAATGCCAAATATTTACTGGTTCTAGCTTCTCATGAGGATTTGCTGCTTTTCTCTTTCACACATGATAATGAACTGAATATAGCTCATGCCAATCTTTTCTGCCATTTTACAGAAAACAACGATGAATCTATTAACCGAGAAAACAATAGGCACATTGATCGATAATGTAAATAATTGTTATTTGAAGTGGATGGTAAAAGCTCTCATAATCGACACATTTACGTTTATTGTTGATATATATTGTCACTGGCACCTAATTGGAAATTTAGTGTCTTTAGGTTTTTTGACTGTTTATCAGACAAAACAAACAATTTTATAGATGAAACAATTGATTAATTTCAAAATAGTCAACAATACTTATTTCCCACTCTACCACTGCATGTTAGCAAATACATTCAAACGAACAGAGTCTCGATCATGTGTTCGCTTTCATGCACGTCCTCCTGTCCCATGTTAAGGTGTTCAGTTTCATGGGTCAGCTCCATTAAGAAGGGAAAGGCTAGCGTACAGGAAGTCCCAGCGCTCGCTCTTCTCTCCCTTCTCCATCACCTCCCTCCTCCGCCTTGTTCTCTACCCGCACAGAGCGAAGCCCCCGGGGAGAGCAGATCATAGCAGCAGACTGAGAGGTATTGATGTACGAGGAGGCATCAGCAGCAGGCTCATACCACACACACACACACACACACACACACACACACACACACACACACACACACACACACACACACACACACACACACACACACACACACACACACACACACACGAGCCAAATCCAGGAGAGGGGAAACCAGGACAAAAACTACCAGGACAAAATCTAACTGGTCGATGTTTTATCCACAACGCCTGCAGTAATATAAGTATATCTATTTCTAGCTAAAGTGCAAATAGTAGACCACACACTGAGCAGACGTGCTTCAATATAATTCTCAAAAACTGATCCATGAATGTATTAAATGCCATTTTTACCTATTTTATTTTATTATTATTTTTCTTTCTTCTGTCTGGTGTTGTTGTTGGGCCTTCTATGATTTGGTTTTGTGTTGAAAATTTGAAATTCAATCAACTTTAAAGTCATAAAACAAACAAAAAGAAAAAACTGCAGCATCATTAAACTAGTGCTAAAACGATTAGCTAATTAATTGATAAAAACTGTTTGATAACAACTTTGATATGGTTTAATCGTTAAAGTCACGCTTCTTAAAATGTGAGAATTCAATGTAGGGCTTTTCTCATTTAATTGATTAATTGTTTAGTCTATTTAAAGTCAGACAATAGTAAAAAAAAAAAAAAATGTCCATCACAATTACCAAGTGTGAGGCGACGTCTTCAAATGTCTTGTTTTGTCTAAATAACAGTCCAAAACTAACAGAAATATTCAGTTTATAATAGAAAATCAGCAAATCCTCACACTCGAGAAGCTGAAGTTTTTTAAGCAAAAACACCAAACAGTTAATGGATTATCCAAACAGCTGCCGAATGATTTTATGTCAATCAACTAATCAAATAATAAACTCATTTAATAAGCTTTAATTTGATGTTTTTTTCACTGTAAATTAAATGTCTTTAGGTTTTTGATTGATGATCAGACAAAACAAGCTATCTGAAGACATGGGTTCTAGGAAATTGTGATTTTTTTACATTTTATAGACAAAACAATAAACTCAATAACTAAGAAAAATAATCAACAGATTAATCAATAATAAAAATTTAATTGCAGCCTTATGTAAGTGTCTCCATCTGGAGCAAAAGTGCAAAGAGTAGACCACACACAGAGCAGAAGTGGTCCAATGTTATCTTCTAAAACCAATCCAAGAACTTACTAAACTGTCAGCAGGATAACACATAGATCAATGGCATAGCAACATCTATCCAGCTACAAAATAAGGTATTAAATGTATATTATGCAATTTTAGCATATTTATAAGCCCCTTTTTTTGAAGCTGGTGGCATCATCACATCAAGGCATCTGTAGAGACCCGGGTCATGAAATCACAAATATTAGATGAATACAAGTGCGTCATTACTGTATGTATATGTGTGTGTATATATATATATATATATATATATATATATATTCACACAGTATCTTAAACATGACACTGTAACATGCTCATGCTCTGCCACAACACGCTGAAATAATGAGATCTGACAGAAAACAATGGAACAGACTGTGTAGCTTACAAGTGAAAGTGAAGGGGAAAAAATCTGAAGTGGAAAAGTACACGCAGCATTTCTCCAGAATCTCTGAAACACAGAAATGTTACCTCAAAAAGAAGATTTTATTACCCCGAAAGTGCGACATCATCAAAAGTGTTCGTCGTGGAAATGGACACAAATTTGTTGATGCCACATGTACACGGAGCACGGAGCTGATACATGCAAATATGAAAAAGCAGCTCAGAGGTTATGTAGTAACTCAATATATAGGTGCCATGAAGAGATGCAGGTCACGTTTTTACTCAGAGAGTACACACAGAGTTGTGTTGTAAAAAACAAAACAAAAACACATGTACATCTCAGCTGTAACACACATATGGATCAGGTGTTGTGTGTGCTGGTGGTAAAAGAACAGAAAAGTTGGAGGTAATGATAGAGGCCTGACGGTGTTAATACAGGGTTAACATTTCTAATTCAATTGATTATTCTCCTGGCTGTGTATATGGGCCTGCATCAGGCTCAGGTTGCAGGTAATGTGGCGTGTGTGTGTGGGGCTTGTTATTATACCCGAGCATGTGTCACTGTTTGTGATTCATGCCATGACATCATCTGCCATTACAACCAGACTGTCTGGGGAACCGTAGGCCAGAGATCAACTCTGAGACAACAGGCACCCGCACACACATATAAAAGATGCATGGTGCAGACATACAAGACACACACACACAAAGACAAAGAGACATAAACAGAGATAATCCTTTGGACACAGAAACACAGACACAGCAAAAAAAAAAAGCACATGTGTGCATAGACAAACTGTAGATGACAAACAACACACATGTACACAACAAGGAAATACACAACCATAGACACACACATACAGTACTCCCCTGACATTTAGCTAGCCCTCCCCACATTCACATCACCAAGACAATAGCCGGTGGACATGCCGTCGACAGCACGTGGCCTCGCCGTGACCCCAGTCTGACCTGACCCAGTGACCCCTGCCTGCCTGCATCCACCCATCCTCCACCTGAACCCCCGTCTGAGGACACACTGATGTTCACAGACTTGATTCAATATTCTGGGAAGGGTGGAGAACGTGCGTATTAATCAGCCCCGATTCTCGGCCTGTGCTCCTGTCTGTGGACGGCCCGGGGGCTGGTGCACAGGAACATCCTGTCCGATCAACACACAAAGCTCATCCCGGAGACGTGACAACGAGCTGCACGAGACCGGCAGGGTGCAGATTGTGTCACTTTGACTTTTTTGCAGCAAAGCCAGAGAAACATATCCACATACCCGGAGTTCATGAGGGCAGAAATTAAGATCCGCCAAGTACCAGTAAAATGAAGGTCACTCGCCAAACAGGCCATTAACTTTCTGAGGTGAATACTGCATACACAGCGTTTGGTCCTTGATCACCGTACATGCCTTCTGACCATGTGAAAAAAATGTTTTAATGAAAATAGGCGTGCTCTGGTTCCCTAGGGGCTAAGGCACCGACCACAAGCAGTGATGCCCCCGGTTCGGGTCCAGCCAGGGACCTTTTTTGCATTATATCATTCCTGATCTCTTTATCCCCTCATTTCCTGTTACCTCTCTACTGTCAACTTGGTAATAAAGGTATAAAATGCCTTAAATAAATAAATCTTTAAATTATAACTCTACTCACAAAACATAGAGTCACAAAACATCCAAATCAGCTCTAAAAGCAGGTAGGGGGACATGATTGGTTGCAGGCTGCATAAAGTTACACTATTTATAACTCTGTATTTACTTCTTGTTTGAGGACCTCCTTTATCTTACAGGGATGCAATTTAACGAACACATGGAGCTGCAGTGACAGCAGTCTGAAGGTGCCAAATATAATTTCTTTTAGTGTGTAATACTGCCAGGTTAGCTCACAGCAGAGTCGCATCGAGTCACCAGGTCAGTCACCTCCTTAAAGTGAGAGTTTCTTCATCCAGCTTGATGACGGATCAAAGATTAGATAGATATGAGGTGATAAAAATAACCTCAGACACACAAATAAACATGGGAAGACCGGTTTCTGGCACCAGGCGCTATATGTCATTTCTTTGTCATGTTTAGAAATACTTTCTGAACTCTAGATTTTCTAGACTTTTGGGAACTCTCGAGCATTATTATCATATTTGGATTGGAGCTCATACAGTAGAGCGTTGGAGTGGGGGCTTGTAATAAGTAAATATGTCTGATTCTGAAGAGACAACAGCTCGGATAAAAGCCAACTCACTAAAATAAAAAAAAATCTCAGCTGCAAGTTCTGTCCTGTTGTGGAGTCACCCTGTCAGAATTTTAACCGACTACTCAGATTGAGAAGATAAAAGAGGCAACACACACGCACACACAAACAAGGCATGCTTGTAACCTGACAAATCTCAGCTTTAAATGTTGGCCTGTGCCTCAGCAGCATCGCGCTGCGCTAACTCAACATGGCAATGGAATGAAACTGTACCCAGCAAAGCTCTGGCCTGTCTCTCGGTGCCAGTGAAACAGCAGACCTGGGGAATGCACAGTTATTATCAACACCAGCATGTCAGAGGCTAACTGATGCTCTTGCATAGCAGCGGGCACGAGCCGCCGTGATCAAGAATAGCCAGGACACGCAGACGCAGCGACGAGAAAAACATTGGATTCCACCGTGATGATATGTCACAGTGAACATCAACGACACCGACAGAAACACAGGCAGCTGCACATGTGTGAACTACATATGACTGGAAAGTTGAGCTTTATGCTTTTACCTTTAGCATAAAGACAGGCTTATTCTAATACATATGGACAATATAAACTTAAACTATTATTTTATGTTTATTTTCTGCCTTTATTAGCGATACTGCAGAGATGACAGGACACAAGAGAGGGAAAGGTGCATGGCCTGATTCAAACTGGCGGTTGCGGTTCATGGTCAGTGTCTTAACCCCAGAACAGTATAAACTTAAACCTGCAACTTCAAGTCTCAGGTGCTTCACACCTTTACCCGGCACCTCATCATTTCAGATGTGCAGTTAAGCTTGCATTTCTTACATGTAATGTGCTTAAGCACTGTCATCCAGGCCTGTAACTTAATATTACTTTCATTATTAATTAATCTGTTGATTAGTTTTTCAATGAATTGGTTTCGACTACAAATTCCAAGAGCCCAAGGTGATGGCATCAAATTGCATTTTCTGTCCGAGTAACAGTCCAAAATAAAACAAATACCCAATTTGTGATAATATAAAACAGAGAAGGCAGCTAACAAATATTTGGCATTAAGTGCTTGATAAATGACTTAAACGACTAACTGATTATCAAAATAGTTGGTGATTAATTTTCTGTCAGTCAGCTAATTGTTTCAGCCCTACCATCATCCGTCTGATTTCACAGAAATTCGTCAAATGTCAGTAAATATAGGCTGTGGCTGGATAAGTCTGTGTCATTCATGAGGTCAATTCTGCAAGAGATCAACCCACCAGCTGGAGCTGACACTTCTTAAACTAGCTCCCTGGTTGATCACAAAGTTACTTCCCTGCTCCGGAGTGTCTATCTATCGCCAGGTTCTCTTTAATCCTGCCTCTAAACAACAATCAAAATCATTCTCAGGAGGGGGAATCATCCACCGCCGTGGCTCCTTCTGACAAGGAAACCCCCCCGGTGGACAGCTGTGAAAAACAGCGAGTCACAGTCCGTCAAAACCATAACAAACCTTTCTTGCGTCAATCTGTGACAGGCTTTCCCTCCGGCAGTTGTGTAACAAGTTGAGACAATGAAACCGCGGCACCACGGCCCACCACCTGCTCTCTCAGTTTCACCTGATTCATCACACCATCTTTACTGCACTATACGGCCAACTGAGAGAAAAAGGGTGGTGTTATTTATAAACATGATGTTGCTGCATCTCTGTAGGCAGTTTGTGTCACTAAAATGTCAGACAATATTTGATAAAGTCCCTGCCTTACCAGGTTTAGGGATCTGTTGGACAAAGCACTGTTTCTAAACTAACATTTTAATAATGAATAGCCAAATAAAAAGTTTTAAACCTTTTTGGAGCGATTTGGATTGTTTTAATCCAAAACCACTACAAAAGGGAAGGAAGAGCAGATCGTGTGTGTCAATAACTGATGTGACAGCAACACTTGATTCACTGCGCTTCCAACAGAGAGGATAGTTAACCGACAGTACAAGACGTTAGTAACACTGAGAAATCTATTTTGGAGTAGGGATATGCATCTTTCAGGCTCTGCAGCACTTTCATCCATTTCTACTGTAGCATCTTTGTGCATTATGAAAGTATACAACACGTAGTTCAAGTCCGAGTCTTGAGTTCAACAACTGACAGATAAGTCCTCATTAAATAAATATTGGCCAACACCGATAAATGGACAGTTTTAAGTTGGAAAGGATTCATCATGAATGGAGAAACGCCAACAGCGACCTGGCTGGATTACGAGGTGCAAGTCATACGTTATTACTGCCATTTGGGTGAACTCAAACCTCCTACAGGTCACCATGGTGTGCAACACTTTTTTCCTGTGCCATCCTAATGTACCATTGCATCATGAGCTTGTACTACCGTTGCCCAAAGCACAGCACAGGTATCCCAACACAGCATGGAAATTTAGCAAAAGATGTCCCGTCTCTACTTTGCAGCTTTTCCACAACAGTCTAGGTCCCTCTCTTAACCCATTAGTCACTCTTTTGAGCTCCAACCACATCAGGACACGTAGGAAAGGATCTGGACAGGACCTTGTAGGTTTACACACAGATCCATTTCAAAGGGAAAGCAGCATGCAGTATCTAAACAATGTGGCTTTGCTTGTAACCTAATGGAACAGCAAGGCAACAAAAAAAAAAAAGAAGGTTGACAGTGAAACATAAAGAGCAGCGATAACTTTGTGTTTTCAGTCGGCACTCAGAACCAGACTGTCATGAGTTTGTAAGTCTGAGTACAAAGACTGAGGGAAGCGGGGAGGTTAGAAAACAGAAAATAAACCTGGTGATGACAGGGAGAAGCCAAGATGATGCAAGAAAAGGGAAAGAGAGGGACAGTCAAAAAGGAACTGATACGGGTTAGTCCTGCTGACCAAGGACATTAAAATTAAAATGTTTCCTGTCCTGAAAGTTTCAATTAGGTTTGTGAGAATTAAGTTGCATTTCTATGGAAAAAAGGAGGGAAATTTGACATATAAGCATCTTAAAACAGCTGCATTAGGTCTCTGCAGAGACATTTTTGATGTTAGCAAATGAGGAACAAATAAAAAGAGGTTGGCAGCAACACACACGTCAAATGATGTTTGACAGTGCCTTCCAGCTACAAGGCAGCAGTCCCAGGACAGCTTCACTGGTAGGCTACTGGGCACACTGGAAGTCATTAGTACAGCCTGTTCACACTCAAAACTATGAAACACCATCGACACATCAAGACACTGCACATAACTGGTCAGAACTGAACAACTTCTTCAAAAACGTTCTGGGAAAAAAGTCATTATGGGGAACTTGGGTGAGAGACTTATTGAATAAACACACTGTGGACACGTCAACAGCCACAGAAGATGAGGACAGCAGTTTCAACATTGACAAGTGTCTGCTGTAATGATCAGAGATCAACAAAACATTGAATACTTTCCATTAATTCGATATAACCGGGACACTTACTGCTGGTTGCATGCGATGATCTGCTTATGTTGCTAATAATAATAATAATAATAATAATAATTCTTTGTGGGTTTTTGGCTGTTGATAAGACTAAAGTTCGCAACCTGTGGCAAAAGTTTGTGTTAGTAATGCTTCCACACAGATGAAACGAGTACCTCACACCACTGAATCACCAGCGTGAGAATACGTGTTTTGAAAGGCAGTTTAGTGACTTTGTGAGGATTAGTTAGCGTGGCAATCACAGCGTTACCTTCCGTAAAGCTTGCACGAAGAGGCCTCTCCATTTGTGACTGTTCTCGTCACTTGAAAAGTCGTATATCTGCTGGGGCTGCATCGCTGTAGCGGCTCCTGGCGTTGCCGTGATCCGGGCTGAACTGTCAGCATCGGCCCCGGGTAGATAGTCCTTGTGGGTGGGTCAGTCCAGGGGCAGGCACGAACACAGAAAGTCAAAAAATGTCTCTCGCCTGCAAATGTGAAGGAGTGTCACCAAACCACGCTGCAAGCCCGGTTAAACGGCGAAAAATTAGCTACAGAATAAAACAAGCACATGTAGCTATAAAGTTAACTCGTTAGCTTGGTGGCTAGTAAGGCTAGCCTGCTGCGGCTGTAAACACGGGCTAACTTAAAAAGCTAACGGCTAATAACAGTGTTGCTAAGTGTTATACTTGCTACTTGGCGTTTGCTGAACAGCTTATAACAGGCACGTTAAGTTCAGTATTAGGCCACGGCATGGGAGTTCGGCTCGTTGCCAGCTAACTACAGCTACAACTTGTGTTTGGTCCTTTGCTGCCTGAACACCTGTAACGTTAGCAGGCTAGCGTTAGCCGACTAGCTAACCAGCGCTACAGGCTGCCGCTGGCCTCGATGCGCTCCGAGTTTTATGTCGCGGCACACGGCCCGTTCAGCCCCCAACAAGGCACGCTTTCTCCCGCGCTGTTTGCTTCTTCGCATTTAGGCATCTTTCTCCGGAGCGATCGGGCGCCAAATCCGACGTTAATCCCCAAAACAGCGATCCGTCCGAGGCATGGCTGCGAGCAGGGCAGCCGAAGAGCAGTCGTGGTGGTGGTGGTGTGTTTTTTTTTTTTTTTTTTTTTTGTGTGTGTGTGTGTGTGTGTGTGTGTGTGTGTGTGTTTTTTTTGGTTTGGTTTGAGAAGTCGAAGATGTTCGTACCAACTCCGCTGTCTGTCTGTCTGCTGCTGCGCCGCGCGTCCGCTGTCGGGCACGCAACGCTGCGTAATTTCACATTTTATTGGACAGAAACAAAAAAAAACAAAAACAATAAACAAGGCTGGACTTCTGTCTCATTTCATATTATGGAGAACCACATTGTAGACGGAATACTTACAATCAACCTTTACTTATTGACTTATCAATAAGTCAACAAAAGTCAAACGAAAAAAAAAAAAAACACAGTTGAGACACGACTAAAAGCATTTTAATAGATGCAAATAAATCCACGTCATTACACAAGCGTTCCCAGTGAAAACATTACATAACATAAACACGACTGCTTCTAGCAATAGCATCACATTTACATATATTTTGTGTGCATACGTTTGGGGCTCATACGGTGTGTTTGTTGCTGTGATTCTGCCTCCTTGTGGACGAACTCAACACGTGTTTCACTCAGGGATTTATGGAACTGTTGCAAACAACTACTAAAATAAAAGTAACAAAAAAAGGACAAAAAGGTCCAAACTTGTAGTATAAAGAACAACTTCAAACACAGGAAAGGTGAAGTTGTGCCAAAAATCTCAACTTTGCTTCCAATATTAAAAAGTACCTCAGATCAACATACCAACGAATATGTAGCCTATATTTAAAAGTCATAAGGCACAAACCACAACAATGTATCTTATATGCCAATACAAAAATATGTATTTAGAGTAAAAAAAACAAACGTTAACATTCATTTGTGATTATTTGGACAGTTTTAGCAACATGTGAAGCCTTTATAACAAGCAAATTCAAGCAGAGTTGCATGAAATCACCGCCAACACACACACACACACAAATAAACAACTTATAAAACATCCAAGTGTTCTCAGTTTACATCAATGTAAATATGACATAAGACTAGAATATTTAGTCTTGATATGATTTCAAATAGTTTTTAATGTCAGAATTATTTTGGTAGACAAAATCGTACAATGCCCAAAACTTTCAAATAAAGTGATCACAACCCGTTTTTCTTTGTAATCTGTGCGTTCTGTAGCTATAACTGTGCTTTACAAGAAGAGTTTCATTCCAAAATGAGATAAAACATTTATTTATTTCCAAAAACATCATCTAGCATTTTGGACTGAAACCAGTAGGCTTTGCAATATTCAAACAACAGAGACATATTGCTCTCATATAGTCAGTGGCTGGAGAAAACACACACACACAATGCATCCAAAAGTTAAAAAAAAAAAGAAATTCCATACCATAATTTTACTTAAAAAAAACCCCTAATTTAAAATGGTCAATGAACCTTTTTATCCCATGCTGAACATTTTCACTAAAAGTAACTCATGATGCACTTTCTTTTTATACAGAAATGCAGTGAAAAATAAATTTCATTTTAATGTTAAATGTGGTGGAGTAAACATGTTTCACAACCTGAAACTGCACCACTTCAGTAAAAACAGCCTTAAAAATGTAATTAAGTCAAAGATATGTTACTTTCTCCTCCTAAATTAAGGCTTGACCTGTAAAAAAAATGTCTCCATCCATGATGACAGTGATGCTGAGGTAGTGACAGCTTGATACAACATTGTAGTTTCACTTGGCGACCTCAAGCTGGATTCTTTTGGTTTTCTCTTTTTCCTTCTGCGATCACCATGTTTCCCTACAGCTGGAAGCGACTCTCCACCTCGTCTGCGATCATTTCAGCGATGGCAAGGGAGGAGGTGGCCGCCGGCGAAGGAGCATTACGCACATGGAGCACCCGACTGCCCACGTCCCCGACCCCGCCATCAAACACAAAGTCGTCCACGAGGTTTCCTTCTCGGTCAAGAGCCTGAGCTCGAACTCCTGCAGGACCCCTGGTGAGGAAACAACCAGGGTTACAGAAATCATATAATATATCCTCTTACTTGTGCAGGTAAACCTGCCACAGACTCATTTTACCTCCGGAGTTAATTGATCCTATAGGAACAAATACCTGATACATATACTGTAGTGTGCATGCATTTTTAGGTCTTGCTCTACCTGAGCACGTCACTCAGCGAGAGTTCGGGGATGTACTTCTGCAGGATTTTAACCTGTGCACTAATGAAAACTCCTCTATACATTTCTCCAATCCCGTACGTTATGTTCCTCATTACCAGCTTCTGAAGGCCCCTGCAGAATAAAAAGAAGAGAAGAAAAAGATTAAATATTTAGTATCACCTACCATGCAACAATTACACTGATTAGATGATTTCAGAATCTGTGAGAACTGTATCACTGTGCACTTTGCTGATATGTTACAGCACCGTTGCCATTAAGACAAATTCTTGAGGTCTTTATAATAATCATTTTCAAAATACAGTTCCAGGACACAACACAAAGAAGGCATTAAGGACAGATTAAATTTCCTGTGGTACCTGAATGAGAGTGCATCTGCAAAGTCTCGGGCATTGAAGTCGCACACTTTGTAACCCTCCCTTTTGAAGGCGAGGACCGCATTGGGCCCGAGCCAAACACTTCCATCCATCCGCGGGGTGAAGTGAACTCCAAGGAAGGGGAAACGAGGGTCAGGGACCTATACATATATTTTATAGAAACACAATGAAGTAGCAACAATTAAGTGTGTATGCATTATTTTAATCCATCGGACAGTATCAAGAGAGCCGCTGATATGTAGAATATAGAAGAGAAGAATTGCTAAGAAAAAAGACAGAGGCATATTTGCAGTTTCAAGCTTTCGGTTTTACTTTTAAAAACATTAACAGGAACAGATTGAGGTGATAGGAAACAACAACTAATAAATACTAGATGTGCAAGCTGATTGCTCAGTTGCATTACTTAGGCTGTCTGTTAAATTTAACATCGTTAAATATCAACACTCACTTCAGTTCTTGGCCACCTCTACCGCTTCTGATGATGATTTTAAAATAAAACCAAAACCTCAAAACTGGAACTATACCTCAGTCTTTCTCTGGTGTAACTCTACTCTTATAAAAACAGCATTATTGAATAATATTATTAATATTATTTATAAATCCCCAGAGGAGAAATTCTCTTTCTGCAGGGTCACAGGTTTGGATTTGATCTTGAAACTACATCTAGCAAGATTTCTAGTGGTTTTATCTTAAGCTTAAATCCCCAAGTATGGCTGAAAATGTTGTGGATGCAACCCATTTTCAAAAAACTATTTTCATCTGTCAGGGATCTGCTTGTAAATCAATATACTGGGAGTGAGGGACTGAAACTCAAGAGAAAATCCAAACTGGAATCAACAGCAGCTAAACCAGTTTTCGCAATTTTTTTTTCTCAAAGCATCTCCACCCCTACCAGTCAATCATGAGAAATCCAGACGCTGCAGCTTATTGATCTCATGTTACATGATTTTTAAGTGGTGAATTCCTTCAAACCATTCAATGAAAATAAAAAATAAAAACTTCAAATAATCATCTCTTTCTGCCACTTGGGGCCACCAAAGTTTGAAGTTACAGAGCACAGCTTTAAAGGGAGTAGAGATTACATACAATACTAGTATATGATGAGAAAATCATATCAAATGATTAATGTGGATTACACAACTTAAAGAGTCTTCAGCAGACTTACGGGGTAGATATTTCCCTTGACCAGATAGTGTTTCTCTGGCTTCAAGACCAAATAATCTCCTCTGAAGGGGACGATCCGCGGCTCCCGACTGCATCCAGATATCTGTGACAGACGGTCTGAGTAGAGGCCTCCACAGGTCAGGACATAACGGCACCGCACCTCGTTACCCTGTCAAAAAAATACAATGCAAACGATGGAAACAACAGAACACAATCTAAACATTGTGACGATTTTATTTGCGTGTGTCTTACCTTTTTGTCTCCGATTACGATTGGATATTTCATTCCTGCAAAGAAAATAAAAAAAGATACATATTGAGGAGGATTTCAAATAACTCTACATTATGTACATCCTATTATGACTCTGTTGACATATTGATGTACAAAACCTGTTAATTACCGTCAGTGCTCCCAGCTGGGCTCTCCCTGACCATGGAAATGTCATTGACCTCAGATTCAGTTACCACCGTGCCGCCTGCCTCCTCAAAGTCTTTGCCGTACCTGAGGGCCACCATCCTCCAGTCCACAATGCCGGTGTAGGGCGAATCCAAGGCCATTATACCCTGCAAGGACGACATACTATAGGCCTTTACTGCCATCTTTTCTTCAGTATGAATAACAACAGCGTCTCTGAGACTCTTACCCTGCAGTACGGCTCTCGCTCTCGGATTCCCTTGGCGTCGACAATACTGAGGTCACGCACATTGTTCTTCATGCCACGCTCGTATAGTGCTTTCAGTCTGGGTATCTCCTCCTGCTCCACAGCCACGATAAGCTGCCAACACAGAAATACACAGATCAATACCAAGATAGACACAACACAATGATCCATATGAAAGCTCCTTACAGCAGCTAAAATGACAGAGCACTTTATATGATACCTGAGTTTTTTCACAACGTCTGTATTACATACGTATTGTAATGTTATGGACTCATGGTTATAATACTAAGGCAGACCTTTCCACATCTCTTGTAAGGGAGTCCTTTCTTCTCGCAGTACTCGTAGGCTAAAGTGGCTCCTCGCACACACAGACGGGCCTTCAGCGACCCCGGCGTGTAGTAGATCCCGCTGTGAATGACTCCACTGTTGTGCCCACTCTGGTGTGCAGCTGGTGAGTAAGAAAGTGACAGAGAAATTGAAGAACAAGAGGAAGAAGAAAGATGGAAAAGGAGGCTTTATTAAGATTCTTAAGGTTAATAGAAAGATATACTATCATCCTCAATCTGTAATATTTAATATATTCAAGGAGGGATTTTTCAGTCCGCTTCATTCAAGCTACTCTCAAACCAAGTACACGAGTCCTTTGTTCCTGTTTCACACTGGTGCAAAAGTCAAAATCTGTATCCCCATTCACTTATGTTTAGATAGCAGAGAATGGATCAGCAGTCTGAATCTGAAGCTACAGCTGGATAGCTTAGCTTAGCATAAAGACTGGAAACAGGGGGAAACAGCTAGCCTGGATTTGTCCAATCGTAACAAAGTCCGCCTACCAGCACCTCACTCACTCACTCAAGCTCACTTATTAACACATTATCATCTTGTTTGTTTAGTTCATACAAAAACCAACGTGTAAAAACAATACTGTATGTTGTGGTTCTATGGGGACTATAAAGAAAAATGTCGGACTATTTCTTGGCCAGGGGCAGTGACTTTCCCAAAATGTCATACTATTCCTCTAAGGCCAAAAATCACTGATAGTCACTTATCAAATGTTAAAATTCTAAGGGTTATTACTTTAAAGGCCGCTTTTTATGATGCTTGCAAATTTATTTCAGCATTGCAACAAGGTTACATGGCTGGCTTCTGTGTTTGCAGGAGTTCAACAGGTGAACAGTGAAGGACTCTGCCCAGTTTTTAACAGTGCTGCAGCGCAATGGCAGGTGTTAACCCAATACCCTCAAATTAAAGCTAAAAGTTGGCACTCTACCCTCATAGTCATTGTTCCGTTTCAGATCCAATGTCCCAGTGTACAGAGCCAACACAACAAAATTTAATCGCCACACAAAACATTTTGCTCTTCAGAACATGTTGTATTCCTTCACCACAAAAGCAACCTTCAAAACTCACCGAGCTCTTTTTCTTTCTCCAGCAGGATGAAGCTGAGCGACGGGTGTCGCAGAATGAGCTCTCTGACCGTGGCCAGGCCCACGATGCCACCTCCCACCACAGCCACGTCATATGTGCTGAAATACAGACGACAGGTGAGGTTACGGACAGTTCAAATTCAAGATGGTTACCAGCTTTACAGGATGCAAAAAGTACAAAGCAGAGCCGAATATTTAGGTCAGTGGTTCAATGTCCAACTGTACATGATTGTATGAGCAGCCAATAGACCTTTGAAACTGATCAGTAGAGAAACTCATGACTCAAGTGTTAATAGGGTATTTGTATGTACAAAGAATATCCAGCTCTGTCACAAGGCTACACCAAGTAAATCCATTTATAAAGCGAATCACCACAGACTACTATCTAGTGGGAGGGCTCAAAGTGTAAGCAGCAGTTCCAGGATATCAATATATATCAACTAGCATTTTGCAAAGAGCTGTGAGCACACAATGTTCAAGCCTGGGATAACTTTTTAATTCCTGTGCCCTCATGAATACACAGGACATTGGGAACAGAAAACATCTTGTTTACATTTTTGAAAATTAGAACCAGGCAAAGCAAGCAACAAGCTGTAATGCACAACAAGGGGAGGAACCAATAAAACCGACTGGAAAAAAAAGTGTTTGGGATCATCACAGTCCGCCTATCTGATGGACATATAGGATCACCATTTAGGAGCACCTTTAGAAGCATGTGCTAAAAGTGCAAAAGTTGTGTGGAGAGACGCTGCTTCAAGGGTTTTAATCCTCACTTTGCATTAAGTTAAGTAGAACGGGACTGCCTTAACTTATAAGAACTTGTACAGCTGTTCTTGCTTAAACCTGAAGAACTTTTAATCCGTCAACTAACGTATGATGAAACTGGGTTGTGATATCTTTCTGGTCTCATTTAACGAAATGGAGAAGTTACCTAATTGTTATGAATTAATCAGTAACTTTAAGTTACAACATCTATATTTCACAATTTACTTAAAGCTGGCTGGAGGTTGGACCCATTACATAAGCTGCATGCTATGCTCCCAGAGTAGCCTGTAAAGTCTAAGGTCTAATATGAAACACATGCCTTCCTAAAAGGTACAGTTCACATAAAACTAGTGACTGACTGCTGGTCACTGACATAGACTTCTTTCTTTGTCTTTCTGCAGGTAAAAGTCAGACTGTATGTGCTCTGACAAATAAAAGTTTAAAAAGGCATGCAAATGTGGACGGAGCACGCGTGGTTAGGGAGGCACAGTGCAGACACAAACGTTTTGTGTGCAGAAATCTGAATGACAATTGGCAACGAGTGGAATCAATTATAAGCAGGAGCCGGCTTGTATGCCCCTTTTCTTAACTCGTTTGTCCGCCAGTGACAAACAAGCATTCGTCTAACTCCTCACACGTAACTTGAACTCGACTACAACACCACGCTTTCAGCAGCAGCCCGCTTTCTTCTCTGTAATGTCACTCTCACCTGTGCAGCTGCCTGGCTGTAACGCCCTTCAGCAGTTCGGGCTGCGCTGCCCCAACGGCCTTAAAAGTCGCGCCGCTCAGTGTCCGGATCATTGTCACAGAGTTTAACAGCGCCTCACAGTCGCTTCTTCATCGCACAGCCGTCAAGAAAGGCGTCCCTGACTTTTGCCTTCGTCTTCCCTCCACCTGCGGCCGCTGCTAGCCTGCGATCTCGCTGCTCTGAAGCCGAGACGCGACGCTTTCACCCACTTCGACGTCCAGCCAATGGGACGGCACGTTTTCCTTGACGTCACCAGGCCAAAGGGCAGAGCGGTGGCAGCGTCCCACACGTGAACAGCGCGGTCTGCAGGAGGACAGGTGAGATCCCGCTGTGGCGCAGCTTCAGCCGTTTGTTTGAGCGAGTCAAACAGGAGGTCAGAGCAGGCTGTTCGTTTGTCTTCTGTTTATTTTTCAGCCGTGAGACATGAGGCTCTTATCGAGGGCAGTGCGGTCCGCTGTGGGCCAGAGGGAGTGGGGCCGCAGACGCTTCTGGGGATGGCTCAATGCAGTTTTCAACAAGTGAGACGGCATTGGACAGATTAAGGACACACGTGTGGTAGCTAATCTCTAAAACAGAGACCTGTAACTTGACAAAGCACTCAACACAGCATGAACATAAACGCACACAATATGGTCACCTTTCACGATGTTTTGCAGTGGTAAAATGTAACTAAGTACAAATTCGAGGTACTTGTACTTTACTTGAGTATTTCCATTTCATGCAACTTCATGCTCGAACTCCACTACATTTGTCTGACAGCTTTAGTTACTAGTTACTTTACAGATTATAATTCAGTTAATATAATTCATCCCCTTCCTGTCCAGTGAAAACCACGTATCTCCAAATTTGGTGATTTTGAATTTTAATTTTTTCTGATAAACTGAAAGGTTAAGTGTTCCTTTATGGGTTGAGAAAATTCTTCTACTTCTTAAACTAAATAAACTTGGATTAGCTGGAAAATGCATTGTCACAATATACTGACTAGTGTTTCTAATATTTTGTGCGCTCCATTTTCATCAATTAGGGGACACTAAATATGATTTGTATTGTTTTACTCTTCTATAGATGTTTTATGATTTTGTCTAGATACTTTTCTGTTTTGTTAGTTTTTATAGCTTGATCCGGAAGAAACAATATTTCACTTCAACAGAATTTTTTTATGGTTTAAAAAATACTTTAACTTGAAAATCAAGACTAATTACCTCAGCGTTGATAATGTAGGGACATTTTGGGGACGATTTACAAAATCTTGCTAAATAACGATTAGTAATAAGGGCATGATAGCCAAACATGCAGTAGAGAATACATTAACCATTCGACTCTGCTAAAATTGTACCACTGTTTGTTGCCTTTACAACCAGAAAATTACATTCAGGTTCTATTACAACATTATGATAACCATAACTTCATAAGACATAATCTCATATTTACTATAGTGATATTTTGTCCAGCTCTGTGTTGCTACATGTTGATTAAATGTATTATTGTCAGAGATTTCTGGGTCTTTGTGACCTATGCTGTCAAACATCTGAAATTAAAATTTATTTCCATAATGTAATTTCTATTTTTATTCCTCTTTAATCTATAAAGAACTGTGTCCATCACAAGTTGTCAGAATCCAATGTTCTCTGTGGTCTTGTTTATTAAGTTTGATCAACAGTCAAAACCCCCAAAGTATTCAGGTCGAAAAACCAGCAAATTCAAGTAAAAATATGGTATCTTACTTGATAAATAACCAAATAAACAAAGAGTGGGTGATTCTCTCAGGTTAAAACAACTGGCCTGGTGGGCAGGTTGCCGTTTGGACTTTATTTTTTGTCCTCCTCTTCTCTGCCCTCTCAGCACCAACAAAATGTGCCCCATCAGATTACAGGTCATCAACTTGTTTCGTACTTTGAATGTTTGTTGATCTTCACTCAGGGTGGACTACGAGCGGATCAAAGCCGTTGGTCCAGACCGAGCTGCAGCAGAGTGGCTGCTGAGATGTGGTGCCAAAGTGAAGTTTCAAGGTTTCGATCGCTGGCATCACGACTACAACGGACTGCCAACTGGGCCTCTGGACAGATACAAGATCCAGGGGATTGACGCTACTGAATCCTGCATCATGTACAGAGGGTTTGACCACCTGGGTCAGTGTTACAGTGGAGAATATTATGTTCTTGTCCTTGTGAATTGTCCCACTCTCATTTCCATTTCCCTCCATATGGTCATGGATGTTCTCCCCTAAATGGATGTAACACGACTAAAACTCTACACCCACACACCCAGTGAGACTTTAACGCTCATATTACACACCAGAAAACACACTGTTGGGTGGATGAGACATGAAGAGAAAACTTTGCTTTTATTAGTAAAGTTTGGTCTGAGGGTGGAAAGTCCAGATTTTTAACTAAATTCAAAGGGTTTATACTCTTTACGGGGCATCTTTTCAGACGCTAGAGTTACATTTTCAGATCAACTTAAAGCAGTATGTCTTAGCTGTACTTTGTCAGTTAGCATAACGTTAGCATGGTTGATTATAATTTGACATTTTTTTGATCCCAGTAGTGGTGTTACCTAAGTTTCAATACGATGCCTTAACATCCTTTTTTGATACCTTACATTCAGAAATATAAGAATATTTATCTACAAACCCCCCTTTTCATTTAACAAAAGAAGCCAAACTTCTCAGATGTTAAATGTTGTCTAAATACAAGCAGCTGTACAACAACTTTTCCTAAAAAATGTCTAAAATTTGAATCAGGAACTATTTCATCAAAAAATAACTAAATCAATCTGACCAGACATTTGATGCCAGCTTTCAGTACTTGATAGTTTTTGATACTTGTGTTACAGAAATATTTCGGTAAGTTTCTGTACCAAAGCTTATTCATTTTAGAGGTCATAATGAAATTCATCACCTGTTGGTGGCGCTAGATGACAAATCAGGAGCTCGCCAGAGTCATTAGGTTTCATCCTCCGGGGATTATCAGTCACTGCCAAATTTAATGGCAATCCATTCAATAGTTGTCAACATTTTTCACTCTGAACTCAAGTGTTGGATTAACAGCCTAATGAGATTGTCATTAAAAGCCTGTTCAAATCAAAGATTAAAGCTGTGTTCAGAAAGTGTAAATTCTGTATTAAGTGTGTTAACGTGAGCTTGACCTCGACCGCTGACCTGAAAGCGATTCCGCTCTTTGTTGACAAGAAAGGAAAGGCGAGGGTGAAAGTGCATCTCTCCCAGACTGATTATCCAAAAAGTGACGCAAGTGAGCGGGATGTTTTACACCGAGCAGGCACACATGGAACGCTGTCTCTGACCTTGTTGGCTGCTGCACTCCAAACTCCAAACTTTGTTTTTGGTGTCAAAGTCCATGCATATTTCTTTTGGTGCAAAGTCCCTCTTTGCCTGTGTAAATTTGATCAGTAGACACTGTGCTGATGCTGTTTTTGTGTCCATTTATTTAGAGGGTTTGAAAAATGTGGAGGAAATCAAGTTTAACAAGTGCATCTACATTGAGGACGCCTGCCTGGAGAGGTTGAGCTCAATAGAGAATCTGCAGGAGAGTCTGCACATGTTGGAGGTGGTGTCGTGTGGAAATGTGACCGATAAGAGCATCATCGCCCTGCACAAACTCAGGTGAGTGTTCATTTAAAAAGAGATGAATTTAAAATAGTTTTATTTAAGTATCTGTTTCTTTGTAAAGAAATATGTTTAAATGACACTTTGTCCTTTTCGTTGACCAGAAAAGATGAATGTTAAACTAGTTTCTTAATTTCATATTATGTATTAATCCCACACAGGAGTCTGGAGTATCTGTTTCTCAGTGATCTTCCCGGGATCAAAGACAAACAGACGACAGTTGACAGACTACAGACAGCACTTCCACGTCTGGGCATATCACTGGACCTGGACTGATTGAGAAACAACTTCCTGTTTAAGAACGTAAAATATGGATGCTTGTTTTAAAGGTTTTCAAAGTAAAAAGACCCAATCTTGAAGGAGGACAGACTGGAGCGTACATGTAGATCCTTCAGCTAAAACATTAAGTGTATTTACATGTGAATCATTAAGTCTTTAATTAAATGAGGATGTGGAGAACAGCAGGTCTGACTTTATCGGAAAATATTCCGGTTGATGTGTCACCTTTCAGCTTGAAGTATTATCAAGCTTTAAAGAAAACAGTCCAGCAAAGAGAAACGTTAAAGCACTTTATATTGTTGACACCAGTTTTTCTTTTAGTTTATTATATTTTCAACATTTTAGGTATGAAAAGTTACTCCACATGTGGGTACACAGAGAAAATCACTTGTAAAATGCCGAGGAAAGATTCAAGAGTCTTTTAAATCATTTCTCTTTAGATTAATTTGGCATTTGTACAATATCTGAGGACAGACAGATGGCTGTGAACATCCTTAGCACCAAAGTTCCAGAGATAATGAGTACAATGTGGTGTTGTTACTGCTATATGCTGGTAAATGTGGGAACTGTATTCACTCCTGACGTCAATAAATAGTTTCAGAAATGCTCATGAGCTGTTATATATGAAAAAAAAAGTGAAAGTTTGTGTCCTACATTATAAGTCTCGAGACAATCGATTAAACAACATAAAAGTCGCTACCAAAAACATGTCACTCTTACGGAGTCCATCGCTGTATAAAAAAATACATTTGGCAAACCAGGCAAGGCAGTACGTCGTAGTTTCAGTCTACGCAGCGACTACGAGCAGAGCTGCACGTCGCTCCTTGTCGTTACACAAACTATACAAAATACAACAAAATCAGCTTGAAACGCAGGCAACATGTTGGGGAATAGTGCATAGACTGACATCAATATCAAGAGACACCCGACAGGCCCCACGTGATGGACAAAAACTTTAAAAAGTGGTTGAATCCTCGTTAAAAACCGAGGTGCTGCCAGAATCTGCTCCACTTCCTGAGTTTTTCAGAAAATGCTGCTTGTTGATGGTGTTGACGGTTTAATTCAGTGCGTTTAGATGTTCGGTAGGTGATAGTTGAACTTGCGCAGGTTGTTGTAGTACTTCTTGTTGTCCACAGCTGGAAAGATGCCGCTGCTGGTCAGCTGTGGCAAATACTGGATGCAGAAAAAAATAAAAGGTTTCAGGGACAATTGTGAGAGCAATAAAGTATTTTTACATGAAACAATTAGAAAAGAAAGGGTTCCCTCTGGCTGTAAAATTGAACTAAATTTAATTATTTAAGATGGATTTTCTGCAATTTCATACATTTTTAGTGGATTATTTTAAAAAATGAATCACTTTTTTAGGGGAATGCAGCCCCAGAATTTGCTTTACAAGTAGTTTCGTACATTCATTGCACTGTATGGTCATTCCCAGCAGTTTAGTTTATTCTACAACAACACATCAGAGTCAGAAACCAGACCGTTAACCCCTTTAGAAAATAGCAACAGGAAATAAGAAATATAGCAATGTAAACCCTGATTTTTATTTATTTCATGAGCTTAAATGTTTTGGGAAAAGTTAAGTTGTAGTCCATCTGCTAGGTTGAGAAGGGATTACAGAAAAGGTATCAATAAGTAGCACTGCATTCCCACCTGTTTCAGTCCTTCTAATTTGATTTTTGTGAGATTTTTCACCAACGTACAGAGTCCTCGAGTCCTTGGATATGAGGCAGCCACTCGTATATTTATTATTATTTGTAGTAGTAAAAATTACCCCTTTTTTCTGACTGCTACTATTACAAGGTTTCGAGATAATCTGCCGATAAAGTAAGCCTTTATGAGTTTGACCTTTATGGGTCAGTGTCTTGTTAACGTATCCTTTTTTACTTGCAAAAATGTACATATACATCCACTGTTTATCCCAGAATCTCTTTTAAAAGGAAACATAATTTTGCTTGCAGATTTTACAGATGTTAAAAAACACTGACATTAGCCCTGAATATGGCAGCATACTGGTGTTTTAAGTCCAGTCATAACTCTTCGTACAGAAGGCCACTGACCCCGGGAGGAAGGTGTTTGCGAGGTAAACGTATCCGCTTGTTGCTGGAGCGCTCCTGCTCTCGGGAGGTCTTCTCGCTCTTTTCTCGCAGGCTGTCGAAGTACGGATGTTGGAGGAGCTGCTCACAGGTCAGCCGCTCGGACGGGTCCATCCTCAGGCAACCCTAAACCATCAAAACCAGCAACAAGAGGCGGGAGACGGTGAAGATCAGGGCCAGACAGCCATTTTCCATGTGAGAGCTAGGTTTTCTTTGACCAGCAGCTGTTGTGAAGATTATTATGGCCAGAATTATGCAAGTAAGTAAAAATGATGGAGTATTTACTCTGGTTATTTGGGAACACAGGAGTTTACAAATACTTTCTGGTATGTTGTCACATGAATGAGTGAAAGTTTTACATATATCTTCATACAATAAAGAAAATGTAAAACGTGCACATTTCACTGGATTAAAGTCCAAACTTTAACGTTCAAAGTTGTGTATTTTGTTGTATGACACAGACTATAAGATAACAGTCATCTCCACCATCTCTTAGGTTAAAGATGACGTCTTTACCTTCATGAGACTCAGAGCTTGATGTGAGATATTTGGATATTTCTGCTCCAAAGGTTCCTACAGAAAGAAAAAAATACAAAGATTCAATATGTTTTTGATTTTACTGCTTTAAACCATTTAACTTTTTCTTTTTTCTTTCCTCAACTGACTTTTCATCATTTAACCTTTGTGTGCCGAGTTAAAGCTGGCAAAACTCAATGAATATTACATAATGACAGTTCAACACAACATGCCCTTGTGTGATGTAGGTAGATGGAGCTTGTGTAGGTGGAGCGGGTGGTGGGTCTCACCATCTCTTGTGGCTCTGGGATGGAAACTCCACAGAAGAACTGGTTGTTGCTGAAGACCTGCTGGTGTCGAGGGATCAGATCTCCTGCAGAGGACGTGACAGATGAACACAAACACACAATGTTTAGAAAATCAAACTAATTCTGTCTTCATTTCTTTTTTTCAAATTACTCCTGTGACTGTATTTAAGCTTGGTGTCATTATTTCTCCAAAAGTTAATAGATACTTTATAATTTCATCCTGTCCTGGGAAACATTTCCAACTTCCATAACCTTCCCAAAATGCTTTATTTTATTCTCACATATTTATAGAAAAAACAGATAATCCTTATAAATTATTTTAGAATTGACATATGTAATGTATGTTAACAATCACTAATTAATGCAAAATGGCATGCTCCATGCTTTGTGATTCATTGATGTTCATTGTATATAAAATCAATAAACCCGTTTCATTATAAAGCCCTGTTCCCTGTTTGTTTCAGAACTTTGTGAAAGATCTGAATTTGCTTTTTATATTTAATCTATACAACAGATGTTGTTAATTGTCTGATAACAATAAATTATCATTTCATCACAATATATCACAATAAATTACTGTTAATCATCCTAATCACAGCTCTCTTTTATGTATTAAGTCCACTACTTTGAAGCGAACCGACTGATCTCACCAAGAGTCTTCCTGATCAGGTACAGCTGGTCCATGTCAGACTTCCCGGGCCACAGCGGGATCCCCGACAGCAGCTCAGTGAACACACAGCCAATCGCCCACACGTCCACCGGAGGGCCGTACTGAGTGTCTCCCACCAGCAGCTCAGGGGCCCGGTACCAACGGGTCGCCACGTAGTCCGTGTAGTAGTCGCATGGACCAGCTGATGGCACGAAACACAGAAACACATGACATAAGGTAAATAGGTACAGGTCATAGTGAAGGTTAAAGAAAACGTGCAAAGGTGTGTAATGACCAACTTTTTATCTTTGACATTTTCTACAAATCACACAAACACACTATTTACTTTTGTGTTGAAGATACAAAGATTAGTCGAATATACTGGTTTTATCAAATATTTATGTCTGTGTATTGGCCTCTTATAAAATGAAGGTCTATAAAAAAAACACTGTAAAACCCTTTGTGCGCGTTCTGTATTCAGTATTAATCTCCATCAGTACAAAATCAATGGCTCCCAAATTTTTTGGCTTAAAACAAAACAGTCGCAACTTATGACTCCTTGCATCAGGATACATATGACTATGAGCTGTAAACAGTTGGATTTTCCCTTCACAGATTGTTAAATCTGAATATTTTTCCAGGATTTGAGAGGTTAAACTATCACTATGTTTATTTTTATTTTAAAAATGCAAAGCTTAGAAAAAAAGCAGAGAAAAAAAACTAATTTCATGTTAAAAAAATATGTTTGTTTTTCTTCTTTTCTGTGTTTTTAATCATCTCGTGACCCCTCAGATTTATCTTTGGGGGGTCCTGACTCCAGGTTGGAGACAACTACTCTCTAAATTATATTTAAATTTTCATCTGAGAGTTATCAAGTTGTTGTAAGACTTTGAGAATGTTTTTTTCTGGAGGACGAAGAGAACTCCTCATGATAGACTAAGGATAATTTATTACCTTCATAAGATAAAAAAATGAGTTTGAATAAATCAATATATCTCTGAGACTTTTCCTGTGACTCCATCTGCATAGAGTCAACCCAGTGTTGTGGTTCTGACTGAGGCATTTCTAACCACACAAGAAACTATTTCTGATTTTGTGGCTGGAAAAAGTACAAACTTAAAGACCTTGATTAAGTGCTGCTTCAGTACCAAGACATCAAAACTTCCTTTGAGTAAAACCTCCACCAGGTGGCGCTATCAAGTACATATCAGCTGTTGATAAAGTCTTAAAACTTACTGAGAATCCTGGCAAACCCAAAGTCACAGAGCTTGATGACTTGGTGTTTGGTGATGAGAATATTTTCCGGCTTGACGTCCCGGTGAATGCACTGCGGGGACAGAAACGCTCAAATCAAATCGCTGTACTGAAAGCTGAAGGAAGGGGCAGTAAAAGGAGAGAGACGGTGCTTTCTGGACTCAAGGCCACGCTGTTAAATGGGGGCCCTTGTAGCATTTGTTGTGTCTCGGTGATACATTAACTGCTGGTCAGCCAAGGGGAAGGAATTCTTGTTAAAGAAAAAGAAAGAGCCATAAAGCAGATGGCTTGGTGGGAGCTGGAGGAGGGAGAAGGCCGCAGGAACTCAAAAACAAGCTGAAGGGAAGTTTGACAAGTGAAAAATATACTGAAGAGACTTCATGAAGAGACAGGTGAGAGTAGAAATAGAAAAACACGCGAGTAGGAGTCACTTACGTTTTGTTTGTGACAGAAGTTGACAGCTTGAAGTGTCTGCCAGGTTATACTTTTTACAAGGTGCTCTGGAACACTGCAAGACAAGAAGGTCAATCAAAAAAGATCAGCTGATTAATCAATAAACTGATCAGCATTTCAATTAGAGCTTGAAGATTCATTATTAACTTTGGAAATGGTAGCTTGACTGGTCTGTTGATGAAGGCCATAAAATTTGTCTGAAAGCTCCAGAAAAAAATCCATTTAGTGGATGTTGTGCTAAGATTTTATTTTTTATCAAACTCAGAATTAAATTTGGTCTAAGTGATTGTTTTAGCCGTTTAAAGAAAAATGCACAAAGATATTATTTGGTTGCTTTTCTTTGTTTTATAATATTTTTAAAAAGTATAAATGTCTTTTTAAAGGAAATTCTTTGTGTTTCTGTGGCTATTGGTCAGACTAGGTGGGCAACTTTGGGCTCTAGTTAGTCGTGGTTGTCATTGTTTTTAATACTTTATAATGTCATTTATTAATTAACTGAAACATGTTATGCTTCTTTAATCAGATTCATATATTCAGCTGGCTTAAACCAAATCAGAGCTAGAACCTGAACAAACTTCAGGCTAGAGCTGACGATTATTTCAAGTAATCGAAACATTTAAGGAGTCTCCAGCGGCTCTGTGAGGCTGTACGCAGCAGTGCTTTGAGCTAAATGCTAACGTCAGCATGCTGACACACTCGCAGTGGCAATGCTAATGCTAATGCTGATGTTTAGCATGTTAGCATGCTAACATTTGAATCTCATTAACGCCGGCTTTTCAAGCATTGGACAAATTGTAATTTAGACAGTTGAAAAGTCAGAGGATCACCAAAGTTATAACATTTAATCCTGACGGGAACATGAACGTCTGAACCAAATAACGTGGCAATCCATGCAACAACTGTTGAGACATTTCACTAAAAGCCACAAATGTCAACCTCATGGTGGCGCTAGACGAAAGGTTATGGGATCACCAAAGTCAGTAAGATTCATCCTCTGGGGACCGTGAACGTCCGAATAAAATTTAATGGCAATAAATCCAATACAGACCAACAGTGCCATCCCTAGAGCTAAAAATTAAACTAAGAGCTGAAGAACTAAGTTTGTTTGGGTTTGAGGAATCTGCGACAAAAACTGGATTAATCTAGATTAAAGGATGATTCTACTAAAAGAAGCATAAATGGATAGATAACTTCTTGGATTATTGGAAAGCAAAAATTCTTTTATCTGTCTGTTTCTGCTGTCATCTCTAGTTGTCCTCTGTCCAGCTCTGTTTTTCCAGGCGGCTGTGGAGGACAGTGAGTAGTTCCAGTGTTCGCCCGCATGTTCAACACTGAGTCTTTGTTGGTTCAGAGACCATCATCTATCAGTGTTGCCGGGGAGATGGCTAAATCGAGCCTTGTGACTGGCAATCAATAACAGTCTCCGCCCCTTCTCCCCACTTTGTTTTCTCTTCTTCTGAGCGCTCTGGGTCCAGGAGGCTACAGGCCAGAGGGGGAAACCAGACAGCGAAAGCATTCTGGGAGAGCATCACTGTAAACATTCCACAGTGAGCAGGTCAGCCTCCTGGGAGCCGAGCGCTGTGTCCATCAGAGCTGGACAAAGCCCAGAGGACGGTGTGGCATACATGTAATGTAGAGATAATAGAAAGTACACTGCACTTTGTTTAATGAAAAGCCACCATACTCAGATTTATGCTCTCATTATCTCAGTGTGACAGAGTTTATGTCAAGTACAGTACACTGAGCTGTGTGTTCGTTTCATATAATTCAGGGGCAAAAAAGTCCTTAAATAGATATATGTTGTTTTTATCGCATTACTAATACAAGTTTCTAAAGCTTTTTAGATTAGACTTGTCAAGCTTCAGTTTTATGCATAACACCTTGTGTAATATGCTGTTTATAGTTTGTTTTATTTTGTTTCATTTTGTATTTTTGGTTTATGCACGTCCATGTTTTACATTGCGTCTTTGTGTTTTTTTTTTTTGGTGAATATTTGTGTTGTGAACAAGTGTGTTCTGTGTTACATTGTTTGATCACAGAATAAAACCAACATATTTTGAGATGTGGCAAATGTGTGCAAAAAGTTCATTCATTCTTGAACTTAGAAACAGCAGGAACAAAAAAACAAAAAACAAATCTGAGCACCACGTCCATCTAGTTAGTAGCTGTTCTGGAGCTTTCGATCGTATCCCATGATCTTCAGCAGATTAAGTTTTTAAGCCAACATGGACAAGAAGTCCTTAAACTTCTCTGGGCAACTGGGCGAACGCCATCTGCTGATGATGATCATGTGATACGATCAAAAGTTCCAAAACAGCTACTAAATGGACCTGGTGGTGAGATTGTCTTTCACAAAAGTGAAACAAAAACTTGATTTAATTAAAAAATGTTTGGAATATATGTTCATCTTGTCGTGATATGACTCTACTGAACGTCAGTCAACAATCTGGATTACTGCACCACTTAGCTCAATTTGAATTGCTGAAAGAAACTAAAGATGTAGGCAGCGAGATTTGGAACCACGCTAAGTCCTACTTACACGTCTTCAAAATGTTTGGTAATAACCTCCAAATATGCAGCTGCACTCTGTTTATGCACAAATAACCTTCTTTAGTTGTTGCATACTTGCCTGAAAGTGTTGGAACTTATGTTGTTAAGTGATTTTATTTTTTGGGCCTTTATTATTTAGTGACAGCTGAAGAGAGACAGGAGAGGTGGGAAAGAGAAAGGGGATAACACGCAGCAAAGGGCCCGGGTCCGAATCGAACTAATATTGTCTGGACCTAATGTTTATTCTTCGATCATTTCAAGTTGTGTTTTATGGGGCATCCCTGTCGCCTTGTGGTTTAAAACATGTACCATGTAATTGCAACGTCCCTGGTTTGTTGCATGCCACCCACCTTCGCTCTCTCTCCACGTTTCTGTCTGCCTAATGGACGGCTTTGTATTTCACATTTTTTGTTTGATTTTGCTATATTGAAGTCGCTAAACTAACTTCCTTCGTTTCCAGTGAGCAGCCTGGAGACGCACCCACCCTCTGGGATGGCGGTCCAGCTCGTTGAGGACGGTGTGGTCGCAGTACTCGAACACGAGGTGAAGCTTCCGTTTACGCCGAAACACCTCGATCAGATTCACCAGGTTGGCGTGTTTCAGTTGCTGCAGAGATGCAAAACATGGAAAAACATCTCAGAGAAATACAGTAACATCCACACGAATACTGTTTAATAAAACTAGTAAACCAGTGAAGCTGTTGGGACCATCTGTGGTTTGCTCTTATCAAACAGACCAAACTGTTAACAGATGGTAATAAACATGCTGTTGCCCCTGACAACCTGTCCCCATCCTGTCCTATTTATGAGCTCCTGGTGTCCAGCAGGCCACTAACACTCCCACCCACCGCATGACTAATTAAACCACCAACAATTGTACCAGTACATCTTTGATAATTATTATGCAGCATAAAAAAAAAAAGGTTTTAGCCTTTGGTTTAAACAAACTTGACTACAGAATTAAAAATAAACAGGAGAGCCTTAATGTTTTAATTCATTTTTGTCCAGGAAGGAAACTAACTGTTGATATTTTTGTTGTTTGTTTCCACATTGATAAAGTCTCTATAAAGTCAGCCAGGCAACACTGATCACTTAGTGATTTAAGATTAATTAACTGACAAGAATACTTGTCTTCAGGGTCTAAACAGCTAAAAACACAAACAAACCAGAACAATGATGCTAACCCTGGTGCTGTTAAAGCCTGCCCTGTTTCTAATTTCTTGTTAATAAAATATATTCCACAGACATCTCACGTTCTTCAGTCAGCACTGACCCTGCAGGGTTTTTCCTTCATTTGATTACAACCCCTCTAAACCTCCTTTGAGTGAGAGTTTCTCTGTGCAGCGGCTACAAGAAATGCTTCCCCTCTGTCTGCAGAATTAATTGCGTAGTGTCCCTCCTGCTGGCTGCAAACAGAGAAGGAAGAGTGCGTATTTCACGGCACTAAAAACAGGATTTGCATCTTTTGCATCACAGGATTTTGTTAGACTGTGCATTATTACTTTGTATTTCCAGGGTGGAATATAAAAGTAGCAATGAATAAAAATGAGAGTAGATCGAACTCTGACCACCACAAAGAAGAAAGTCTTTTTTTATATACTTTCTACCATCTATATTACAAATAGGAGAGAGTAAACTTTTACATTTAAATATGAGGTTAAAAGGTTAAAGGTTAGCTTCTTTAATTAACACAGACATAATGAGATTCAGCATAATAACTAATATTTGTATTACAGTTGATATTTGGACTTGGACTTCTATGGAAGCCAGGAAAAGGAAAAAGAAAGAGCATAAAAATGCTCTTCATATTAAGAGATAAAAAGTCTTTTTATCTCGTAATTTTGACTTACTCTCTTAATCTTGACCTGTAAATCAAAAGTTTGACTTTTTATCTCGTAATTTTGAGTTTTTATCTCATCATTTTAAGCCAAACCATGACATACTAAATCATCATTTTGACTTTTTATCTCAAGAATTTGACTTAATAAGCCATAATTTGACTTACCATCTCATCATTTAGACTTTTTATCTCATCATTTTGTCTTGATAAGCCACAAATTGACACACTATCACATAAGTTTGACTTTGTACATTAAAATTTGTACTTTGTATCTCATACTTTTGACTTAATACGCCAAAAACTTTGCATACCATCTCATAGTTTTATGTACTATCTCAGCATTTTGACTCACTAAATCAAAAGTTTGACTTTTTATCTCATAATTGTGACATTTCTTTTATCTTGACCAAACTTTTCATGGCAGCATTGGGCTTCCATAGACGGTAAACCTGGATTGCTGCTACATCAGTTTAATGTCAGTGAAAACCAAAAACATAGATGTGAAGGACTTTTTGGGAGAAGAAACAGAGGATTTTAAGTTACCTTGAGCATCCTGATCTCCCTCAGTGCAATCTTTTTGATGATGGGATCGTCCTCTGACTCCACAAACTTCTTGATGGCGACGACCTGCCCCGTGTCTTTGTTTCTGCACTTGAAGACGACGCCGTAGGAGCCCTCACCGATCTTTCCAATCTTCTCGTACTTCTCCATCCTCAGGCAGGACCAGCAGACATCCAATTAAAGCTGGAACAAATTCATACTGAGGATCAAAGCTGGGTCGAAAACAGGGCGATATGAGGGTCGGGTCTTTTTCTAAAACATAAAACAGGTTTTGGTTTATTTTGGTGGCTTTTCATGTTATGATGTCAGACATTTTGACTGAGCTCTGCATCAGTGACTCTGAGTTATTATGAACAACAGAGCTGATGGCACAGAAACATGTCACACATAATTATCTGAATACAGTGGTGCAATACAACTAGTAGTAATTAGCAGTACATTTACTCAAGTACTGCATTTAAGAAGAATTTTGAGGTACTTGTACTTTAGAGTACTTCCTACTTCTACTCCACTACATTTATTTGATAACTTAAGTTACTAGTTACTTTGTAGATTCAGATTATTGACACAAAATATAAATCAACTAATAGATTAGGATGTATTATTATGGATTAACCTACCTAGCAGTATATAAAGTAATTAAAATTAGCTCCATCTTTACCAGCTGCAACATTAAAGTGATTTACACATTAATGCATCATTAATTATAATATAATATAATATATATAATTCTGAAATGAGCCATTCTGCATAATAAGTACTTTAAGTATATATTTGATGCTAATACGTATGTACTTTTACTTAAATATAATTTTACATGCAGGACTTTTACTTTTAACAGAGTATTTTTACTCTGTCGTATTTTTCTTTTACTTTTTTCAACTTAAATAAAAGATCTGAGTACTTCTTCCAACACTGTCTGAATATTCTGAAAAGCACATTAAAGAATTTACACGCATCTAAATTAATCCAATTTTATATATTTATTTATAATATTTTTTCATATATTATTGTCAATTTTTGTTTCTTTTCTAGTTATGCTTCTTGACTTGCAGAACTTGCTTTCATCTTTACTTGTATTTCCCACTAAGTATGTACATTGTTTTGCACAAGTATGCCAAGGCAAATTCTTTGTATGTGAAAACCTACTTGGCAATAAACCTGATTGTGATTTTAAACAATAAGCTCAGATTGTGATTAACCTCTTAGTTTTGGGGGTCAACATGTTAAAATGACCTCTTAAACTGCCTCCAAAAGGTACAGTAGATTTCACTGCTTAGAGGCAACATTACACCTGTCTCCAACAGTTAGATTGCGTAACGAAAACATTTGCATTGCAAAGTATATTAGGTAATTTCCCTGAGGGGATACTGAGCGAAAACAAGTAACACAGTGAGAGTGAACAGCCAGGGGCACAAAATCAAAGTGCTGCACTTATAAACAGGCTAACGAGGAACACTTTAAATAACAGCAAACAGGATGAATGAACCCTGGCTGCATGTTAGTAACTAACGTTGGAGGCTTTAATATGATGGGGGGGGGTGACTTTAAACTTGAAGTCTGAGCAAAGTTGCCTCATGAAACGAGCTGATCAGAATAGTAGCCACATTTCAATATTTCTGAGATAATATTTCAGTAAAAACACTTCCTGTTCGTCATAAATGTAAATGTCCAAACTTACTTTGAGTGGAAATGTTCGCAGATGTTCGTCAGTCAGAAATTCAGCCAGTGAGGAGCAGCTGCTTCTCCCAAACACGACGAGCTGCAGGACGATCACAGCTCAACTGTCTGCAGATCCGACCAGAGTCCGTTTTAAAGCGTCAAGGCGGGTATAATAAACCCCGACATCCGGTGCCTTTCAAAATGAAACACAAAAATAGAGTTACCCCTTTTATTTCCATGTTTTGTGGGTAATTAACTGAATTGTACTGTTTTCTGTTAAATGTTTCTGTTGATCTGCAGAGGTGGAAGAAGTACTGAGATATTTTATTTAAGTTAAAGTAGTAATACCACAGTGTAGAAACACTCTGCTACAAGTAAAAGTCCTGCATTCAAATTTTTGCTCAAGTAAAAGTACAAAAGTATTAGCCTCAAAATACAAAAGTAAAGGAAGTCATCATGCAGAGTGAACCCCTTCAGAATAATGTATATTATAATATTGGATTATAATTAATGATCCAGTCATGTTTACATCATTTTAATGTTGCAGCTGGTAAAGGAGGGGCCAATTTTAATTACTTTATATACTGCTGGGTAGCTGGTGAATTTCCCCCTGGGATCAATAAAGTCCTATCTTATCCTATAATAATACATCATAATTTATTTGATGATTATATTTTGTATTATTAATCTGAATCTGCAAAATAACTAAAGTTATCAAATAAATGTAGTGAAGTCAAAAGTACAATATTTGCCTCTGAAATATAGTGGAGTAGAAGCATAAAGTAGCTTAAAATGGAAACACTCAAGCAAAGTAAAAGTACCTCCGAATTGTACACGAGTACTTAAGTAAATGTACTTAGTTACTTTCCACCACTGCTGTTCTGTACAACCCATATATTATTAATTTAAATATGTTTAATTCAGTACACAACACGGGGAGTTCAGAAGCCTTAATTTAACCATGTAGGTCACAGTAATAAAGATCTTATCGAGTGAATCTTCAAGAAAATAAGGATTTTCAACACAGTAATAATGATGATACAAGTACCACAACTACTGATAATGAAAATAGTAGTATGTATTTATGTAGTGTATTTTAAGGACCCCCTTGAAAACGAGATGGTTAATCTCAAGGGGTTTATCCAATAAAATAAACTTTTAATAGTGCCTTTCTTAACCCCTTTTTAGTGCATGAGCCCAAAAGAGAAACACAAAATACATTTTTTAAAAGGAAACTCTGTGGAGTCGAACGTGATACTGAACCTTACTTTACAGAGGTACAAACATGGTAAAATATAGTTTTTTTTCTTACTTCTTTTCATTTTTGAAGTTTAAATTGATTTATGATTTTACTATTGTGTTTTGCTTGCACACCTCTTGCAAAATAGGCAGTTGTCACAGTTTTTGGGATCTTAAACTGGTTCACAGTAATAGTCAGGGGGCTTTGTGCGTTTAGTTTGTCTAGATACCAAATCAGGTAACTGCTTGTTAAGGAATTACAGCGTTGAAGTGCATTATATTGAAATAAAAGTAGACAATAAAACACAGAATACAGATGCAGAGACCAAAACAGAGGAAGAGCCAATATAAATAAAGTGATAAAAGCAAAAAACTTCTATTTTTGTTTACCAGTTGATGCCTCCAGTAGAGCAAAACCGGCCGTGTGTATCTTTTTATTTTGAAGGTGAAATCATCTTATTTCCGACACCATCCACTGACTCACTCTGAGCAACTTGACATATTTCTCCCTTTTCCACCCAAGTTCCCATAGGAACATCCGACTCCACCTTCACCTCCATTTAAAAAAATAAATGGAGAAGCAGACTCCTGTTGGAGTTTTGTAGATTTGTACACCTGAGAATCAGAGATGTGTTTAAAAATAGACAGGTAAACTACAGCCTCTCTCCATCAGGGAAAACACCCACACAGGTAAACAAACAGATTTAAACCTGACGTGTTGTCCTGTCGCACTGAGGCCAATTAGTGCAGGTTGGTGAAGTCAGAGGAATGGCAGACTATCATCAGCTCTGTTACATCGATACAATCTCGCCTCATCACACAAAACCAGTCCATTCATGTTATCTTGTTAACAACAGCTTTTTTTTATTACAAAAACAGCATACATTACACATTTTGCGAAGGGAATGCAAAGATGTTAACAAAACCTAGCATCATCCCTCATTTTGTCATTTTATTTTAAATAAAAAAAATGTACAAAAGTGCTTACATGGTGCAAATAATGAGAAGTAAAAGGTCTATAAAAGAGGAAGGTAAAGAGAAAAAAAATTTACATTATATCCAACTTCTAAAAATGCAGCAGAGCAGGAGAGATGCGACTATATTACATGGCAGTAAAAATAACCCAAAGCTGCTCAGGAACTGTTCACTAGGTAGTTAATCCTCACACAGCAGGACTGCACTGTCACTGTGTGTTAACACGGTCTGTATATCAAACATACCCTATTACTTAACATGAGGTTAATAAATATTGCTTAAATAACCCACAATGCTTGTGGGTTTCTGCTTAAACTGACTACAGAGCTTGTGTAAAATCTCCTCTCAAGCCCAACAACGTTTGCCACTGGCAGTGATTATGAGTGACACGTTACAGACAATAACACAGTAATTCTCCCATTGTTTGCTAATACAATCACAAATTCTTGTGAATTTTAATGGCACTTTTGTCAATAATACCTCTAGATAACTTGTAACTCAGTCCACAGTACAGAAAAAGTGAGAAAAATGCTAAGTAACAATGTTCATTTGAGTTTTTGTTGTTTCTCCAGTTTCTGCTCATAAGTTTCCTCGTCGTTTGTGATGAGCAGAGCTACAGTGAACATGTTGCTGGTGTAAGGCTACTCATGGATCCAGACTGGAAGAGGGTCCTCTTTTACTGACCTGTCGATCCCGTGATCAGTAACAAAAACTGTTTTAAACCAGACCTTTCCCCTGACACAGAGCCTTCAGGTGAAAGTCTGGAGTTTTCTCCCAAAACTGAGGCATCTTATCCACTTTTCTAAAATACCGTCCGATGTCTGGGAGAGGCTCAGTAACTGTTCTCGTGACCTGCTAAAATGTAGAGGTTGCTCAGGGCCGTGGGGTTGTCCGTGGGTCGGCTCTCCAAAACCACCACCCTGCAGAAGAAACACAGACACGACAGGAACGTAAACCAAAGCTGATGAGACTCGTTGCACCTTTAGAAAACCTTTGGCAGCTCTAGAACTGAATTCAGCCACAAACAAGGAAGCTGAAGTGTTTTTCCAAGTTTTATCATTTACTATGAATCGCATGTACTTAAGAAATATTTCAGTATTTTGGGAAATACAGTTATTCACAGAGAAGATTGATACCACTCGTGTCTGTGTGGTGGAAGTATGGCACTACAGCCAGCAGCCCGTTAGCTTAGCTTAGCATAAAGACTGGAAACGGGGGGAAACACCTAGTCTTGTTCTGTCCAAAATCCACCTACCTCTAAAGCTCACTAATGAACATGTTGTATCTCGTTTGTTTGATCAATACAAAATCAGCAATGTAAACCACAACTTGTCATTTACACTTTGCTGTTTGTATGGATCAAACAGAGATATAATTAGATACAACATAACATATGGTGTCGATCTTGCCATCTAACTATCGGCTAGAAAGAAAGTGAATTCCCCAAAAGGATGAACTGTTCCTTTAATACGGACCATTTTCCAACCATACCATAGCTTTTTAGATGATTGGATGTCATGCCATTGATTTCAGTTTTATGGTGGTGTGCTAACTGCAGTTATGTCATTTTAACTTTGTATGTAAATAAATGGAAAACAATGGCTGTCAGGAAAGCAGAAAACAGTGACGTAATGTGAAATGTACATGTTTTATAGTTTTGACTGATTGCCAAATAAATCAACAAATCTCCAGGTATGACAGATGTTGAGAAAATGTTTGGGGAAAAATCTGGAAATGTGTAACTTGAGTTTAGTAAGTAGACTAAGAAATGCTGCTAATTTAACTGCATCAACAACCAATGACAAAGCTCAAAGCATCATGTTATACATCTACTCAGAGGGCAGCGTGCTGACAGTTGATGCTAAACGGAACGCCAAGCGTCCTGATCCGACTGTGACAGCTGGATCAGGACGGCAGAGCGTGCATCTTCAGATGCCACTCGTCTCGTGGCGCTGACAGGTGAGCAGGGAAGCTACAGTCCATACTGTCCGTTCCATCAGATGAAATTACAGAGGCACGGAGAGACACTCAAACCAGGCTGGCAGTGCCCGGGCGGCGGTGAATAAAACATGGGGGGCTGGGCAGAGACAGAGAGGCCTCGCGCCGGTGCCACAGGCGGGGCGGCTCCATCGGGAGTCTTCACTGACTGAGCTGCAGTGCTGGGAGAGCCTCCTTCACTGAGCACGCTCTCTGTGAGTGTGTGTGTGAGCTCAATCACATGCTGCTGTGTCTGCAGCTAAAACCAACCATCATGACATCAGTCCAGAGCTGAAACGATTAGTCGATCGACAGAAAATTAATCGCCAACTATTTTGATCGTCAGTATTTGTCCTTTTTCAAGCAAACAGCCAAAAATAATGTTTGGGTTTCAGACTGTTGGTCGGACAAAACAAGCTTTTTGAATAAGTCACCTTGGGTTCTGGGAAATCGTGATGAGCATTTTTTCACTACTCTTTGACATTTCACAGACTAAAAAATGAATCGATTAATCAAGAAAATAATTGGCAGATTAATCGATGACGAAAATAATCGTTAGTTGCAGGAGTAAACCTGCTGCCTCCACTGCATTACCTGTAATCACAATTTGCAAACAACTGTGCCATGACTTGTTAATTAGACAGAAAATTAACCAGCAACTATTTTTATAATAGATTAATAGTACATTTTCTTCATCTTCTCATGTGATGTAAACTGAATAACTTTGGGTTTTGGACTATTGGTCATTTAATGACATCTCCTTGGACTTGAGGAAATTATGATAATTTTTCACCATTTTCTGACAATTCATAGACATACATAAATGCCAGATTAATCAATAATGAAAATAATAGTTACTCAAATAATTTAACAAGCAAAACTGCCACTGTCTGGTTTCAGCTTCTCCAATGTGTTTGCTGCTTTTCTCTTTTTATCTCATTTTATATGATTTTAATTGATAAACTTTGGGCTATCACGTTCGTTTCTCACTGGTTTTTGACATTTTATACATAAATGGATCTTATACATGAACAATGTATAAAAAAAATCTAATAACAGATTTATCCATAATGAAAATAATCATCTTTTAAAGGTACTTTGTCATATTGCAAAGAGGCTCAAGCAGTGACACGTTGCAGGTTAGTGACGTTCAGCTTGGCCTTCATGTCTCAGAACTACTGAAGCAAACAAGCAGCAAATGGAGAGAGTTACAGAGAGCGAGAGGGCATTTAAGGATAATGTCAGGGGTGCATTCAGGGACAGCAGAGTAATCAGAAGTAAAATCTAAGAACAGAAACAAATGAAGAGGATTTGCTTGAGTTAAGATGGAAATAGAGTGAAGAGATGTAAACATGGCCGGTTGCAGGTCCGGCAGAGAGAGAGAGAGACCAGCACAGCGAGAGATCAACCAGAGGCAGCAGGAGAGATGAGAGCTGTGGGCTCACAACACAGCAGGTGAGCAGGTTGTTTGGTGGTTTCCAGGTAACAGGACTTGAGGGAGGACGCCCATAATCACGAGTGCCTGGTATTATTGTGGGTCCTGGGGCTGATTAATTATACCAACAGTAGTATTGATGAAAAGACAAATAAACAGGGTAAGTGAGGAGGTAGACCCCAATTGTAATCCTATTTGTTTCATAAGGTGAGGTGATTTAGAAGCCCTTTGAGATTTTATGGTACGCGCTCCTCCACTCATGCGTTAGACTGCCCATCTGCACTGACGTAGCTAAAGATGGAAATATCTCTGTACCAACCTGTCAGACCCGAGGAGGCGGAAGACTCTGCTTGGATCACAAATCTCCTGGGTCACCTGCGAATGGAAAAACACAACTGTCTTAAACTGACAACTGCTTTTCTGTGCATCTGAAGTACTGGTGGTGCAGAGGGGGCATGAATAATGAAGCATGAAGGACAGTTTCACCAGAGCACCTTGCGCTCCAAAAGGGCATACACATAAATCTTTAGCATGGATGGCTCCAGTCTTAAGCTGGGAAAACACTGTATATTAATCTTGTACTGCACTTCTTCGGCACAGCCAAAACGTATGACTTCTATGTTCACACTGTGCAGCTCAATCAACCAGTCAAATCGTGGAACTGCTGAAACTGCAAGAAAGCCGACCAAAATGTCTGACCTTCAATAAATCCATCCTGTCGCCCAACAGCCAGATCATTTATCGTTCAGGCAATTATTAAGGCATCACGTTCTCCCTTAAACTGCACGTCAAACAACAACTGATCTGGCAGAAATTCTGATTCTCAAATTAGTTGGGGGCGACCAATTCAGGATTAAAATCCACAGTGTCTGCCCAGCATTAGAGTGATATGCTATCAACTAGGTCTGTGTTAAGTTAACAAAAATCACGCATATATAATTTCAGTTGATGATGTTAACTTTAGGTTCATTTTGTTTAACTGATCATAAATGAAATGACAGGACTGCTGTGTTAACAAACATTACTGACATGTCATGAAAACTTGTTGACAGATGCGAGATAGTCGGCGTGTGACACCTGCTAGGTGTAAGTCCTTGGCCTTGGGAGAGATCTGATCCGTTTAAGTCTAAATGAGAACAAGGTCTCGGGTGTTCAGAGAAGTACCCACCGAAGCAAGCACGGATCAATAGGCCTGCCCTCCTTGAATGCCTTCGCTTTTGAGGGGAATCATAACGAGAAAAAGGCTGAATTATTTAGTGCTGCTCCCTGTTGTGTGACGGCTTTCATTTATGACTGAGCATGAATTTTGCATGGCCGCTGACATTTCAAAAATCCTTGCTATGGAGAACTGTCAAGCTGGGCTGGGCACAGACTCGGCAAACAGACCTTCTGTTCCATCCGAGCGCTGCAGGACCACGTCTGACACGGCAAGCTTTCAAAAGGGTGGCCCCTATCGCCATATCACTTTTCATAAAAACAGAATGCTTCACCTCCCTGCGATCTCTTGAACTTTTATTCTGATAATGAGCGTGACTCATGATCAGGTTAACATAGAATGCCTCTGTGAAAGGGGGACAAATTCATTACCTCGACCTGACACAAAGACAGTTTGTCTGGCTCCACCTGAGGTCTAATCTCCTGGGATCACCTACAACATGTAGCCACGCTTTTAAACGGCCATCCCTCAGGGTCTTTGTTGACAGGAGCCAGAGGTGTTTGTTCATGTGTAGAACAAACAAGCCTGTATTCAGGGACGTGACAGAAACTGCATTCAGAGTTTCTACTCTGTAGTCACAGGGAACCCATGAAAATTGATACTGATATTTTGGTATCAATATTGATTTTAACGTAGCAAACAGCTTTAAAATGTTGAGTTAGTTTAATGGTAATATACTTTAATACAGAATAGAAATTAGTGCAATATCAAATAAGCATTGCTAGTCTAAGGTGGTCATGGGATATTTTACCTCATTAGACTTGAAGCTCTTTCCCTGCATGCCGTGTTTCCAGAAGGCCAGGACGCTGTCCTGAAGGCACACTGTCAGAAGAGAAAGGTAAGAGGCCATGTGTCAGGGCACAATGGTCAAGGTAGCCACTGAAACACTGCCAACTTGATTAAGAGGAACAATGCAATTCAGTTTGAGTTTACAATAAGCCCTTTGGTAAACTTTGATGGATATACAACCAGCTTTTTCTGTACCCCTAATCAGCTTGTCACGTTGGGATTTATTTTTCAATATTTCTCTTCAAGGTACGTACTTTTCGTTTAAATATTAAAAGGTCTCACACAGAATTACATGTACCTCTATATCTTTACAAAGACCCGTAAAGTCCAAGACCTGTTTAAAAGCTTACCAACACTTCCGATGCAGAAGTCAAAGCTGAGCTCGGATGCCAGCTTCTTGTTGGACTTCAGTCTGCCCTGGAGATTCACAATCTTCAAATTTTCTGGGGAGAAAAATAATTAAAAGGCTGTAAGAATGAAGTAGCAGAACATAGATACTTACATCTGGACTGTACAAAAGCTGACGGTACAGATTTTAGTTGAAGCTGAAATTGTACTTACGGTCCAAACACACCAACACTGTGTCTCTCTCCAGCTGGGTGACATGGATTGCATCCACCTGTTGATTACCTGTGGAAAGGAAAGATACAACAGTAACAATCCTGTTCTAAAATCCCGGGCAAGGTACCATGTACAACGTGAGGCTGCACTGCATTGTGTGGAGGCTACTGTCTATAGACAAATAGGTTTCTGCAGAGGTCATCCACTCCACCACACCTCCACAAAATACACTACATCTAAGTACATATCTGACTTACTTGTTCCCATCTCTGTGAACCAGGAGGAGCAGGAGTTGAGGTTGATGGTCTCAAAGCGGACCACCTGGCCCGGCTCTGTGCCCTGGCTGATGGCCACACACACCAGAGGATACTCCTGCTCTGGGACCACAAGCATCTCAAACACCTTCAGGGGGCTGGGAAGAGGGAAGTCAAAGTGCTGCCGCAGGAAGAGAGAGCAAACACAGAGGTTAGTGTCAATGGTGTTCTGATGTTTAATGATGCTTTGCTACTAAGTCCAAGGAGCTACATCAGTTTAGTAGTGTTACATTTGTAAAAAAAATTCCCTGGGAAGATGAACAACTTGAGCTCAGGAGCAATGAACTATTCTAATATATTCAAGTTATCCTGATCCTTCTTTACTTGCACAGTTTTATTTTAAAATGTAACTATTGATGTGCTCCTGAAAGAAAAAAATATATAGTACAACCTTGCAATAAAAACGTATATTCTTACTAAGGAAATCTGTGGAGGAACAGTTAATGTTTGAGATGAGAAAAGAAAATAGCCAACTGACCTTGATGAGCATAAACCTCTGCATGGGCTCATACCACTGCAAGAGGACAATCCCAGACTGCAGCGCTCCACACAAGTACTTGTGGCCTGTATATGGGTTTCTCACTGTGAAACAGAAAAGACTGTCAAGAAGTGTGGCTAGGCTGAGCTATGTAGGTCCTTTATTACAGTTTATTTCAGCAGTATATGGTTTTAAAAAAAACTGGGCTAGGACAACTCCAGAACTCAAGAAGTTCAATTTATTCAAAACCCCACTCGCATTATTGCACAATATGAAAAGTCCTAAGGGCGTACAGAACAAGAACACTGCAGCAAAGTAAAGTAGGACACACAGAGTACAGAGAGGTTCCTCATGTACTGACACAGTTTAATATGATGGAAGGGTGAGTAAATTAAAAAAAAGAGTGGGTGGGAGGGGAAGGCCACTCACCAATGCAGCACTTGTGACAGCCCTTTGTGTCCGGGATCTTAGTTGTCAAGGCAAACCTCCTGAGGACAGAAAACAGTCAAGTTGTTGTGACCACAGTCTTAAAAAGAGCTGATGACGTCTAGAATCAGGGACGTCGGCCAGTGGTTCTCCTTTTTTTTCTACCAACGCGGCCGTTTGTCACGATAGTAGGTAGACAGTGAGGAGCAACAACAAAAAGGCTGCCCAGCGTGAATGTAGAAAAGCAGAGTTGTGCCCTTATCACTAAAGTGACAGGAGTGTTGCTGAAAAGTTTGTCTAGAGAATGTCACATATGAGACATAAGATTCAGACCAAAAACTCCAGGCCTGTTGGTCTCACCTGGGTAAGATTTTGTCTGGGAAGCGGTGAGTCTGGAACTGAGCAGCCAGGCCGGGCTTCTTCAGCTGCTCAAACAGCCCGATGAGATTGTGGGAGTACAGCTGGAAGGTTTTCCCTACAGCAGAATACAGTATATATAATCATCAGCTTCATGAGTAAAAACAGTAAGTAGTGTAGTAGTAGTCAAAGCCAGGAGTTAAAATATATTCTTAAATATGACAGACAAGAACTGGGCAAACCTTTCTTGACATTAAAAATATTTTTAACATCATTTCTGATTTTCTTTAACAAATTCTGGATCCCATGAAGCAGTTTTCACATGTGGAAAGGTTAGATGTGAACAGGGGTAAAAACAGAAGTGTGAAGATGATGTGAAGCATGATTACCTTCTGATGAAGCCAGTTAGTAGAATATCAAATCAAGCCAGGCGAGAGGAGGATGGACAGTGTCCAAGGGAAGATGAGAAGAGAAAAGAGGTTAAGTATACCAAGGGGAAAACTGGTGAAGGTAAAACCGAAAGTAGACCTCGCACTTTGTAATCCCATCCTCAACTGTTAAACCAAGAAAAGGCTTAGGTGACTACGATAGCCAAACAAAGACAGTTTGGTTTCAAATGATAGATGACAATCAGCATGTCTGTTTTATTATATGAAACAAACTACACTTGCTTTTGCAGCTAGTATACATCGTAACCTACAAAGATCAATATATGTGAGTGATTCTTCAGCAGAAGGACAGGCTGTAAAGCCAAATGTGTCACTCATGAGTCACTGTGTTATAAGGACACAGCTCTTATAGAGGCTCTCTGATGGCAAACAAAAGAAACAGTTATTTTAGAGCTGCAGATATGGAGTGACTGTCTTGCCCTCAGGGGCAGCCAGATAACACAGGACAAAGAAGCAGCAGGTTATGACAGTGGCCAGTGAAGCAGGAGGCTGTGATAAGTCCATCACTTACCAGATAAAGACATCAGGTTGTTGTTGATAACATACAGCCATGTACACTTCCTCGGGAACAGCTAAATAGGGAATTAAACAAAGATGGAACAATCACCACATAGATGTTGTTAGTTCTCAAAAGAGGCAGTGAGAAGGGGTGAAAGAACGTCAATTGACCATTCGCTCCCCTCCCCTGGACAGCAACTGTCCAATCATAGCTTAGCAACTGTATGTAGTTACAGTTGAGGCACTTTGCATGGGGCTGTAGTAAGAGCAGTACTCTGTAGTAACCGACATACAACATTATTTTGTGGGATTACATATTATGTTTAAAAAAAGCCCTGTTCACGGCTAGCACATTCACCGTCTAGTATTTTCGCACTGTGTGGAAGCCGATCCTAGATGCTATCAATGCTAAGGGTAACACTCACAGCTCTTTCCTGCTCTATAGGTCTTTTCTCTTGTTTAAGTAAAAAGTGAAAGTATGTAAGCTAAGCAGCCTGACAATCTGATGATGAGTCCTTATGAAGCCTGTAATGCCAGGCCTAACTAGCTCTACACTTTTGAACAATTGTATTTCTTTATTAGTTACATATCTTCTATATGGATCATCAACTTGTGATCCAGCTGACTTGCAGACATGGGACATGCAGCTTTAGCCTTTTAGCACAATATAATGTATGTAATGTTTTCCTTTTCACCAGATTCTTGTTTTAAAATCAGCATTATGAAGTCAGCCAGTGACAGCATTTTCAACCAACTTATGGAGTTAACGTCAGCTTAATTAGCTAGCTAACCACACAGCTAACAAAATCTGTCAGTGATAGTTCATCTGAGGTCTGCTTTCCTCTACCTCAGCCTGAAATCAAGGACCTATTACTTAAAAAATACTACAAATACTACAAATTTTGAGTGGTAAATCTACCACTGTTGTGACAGAATGGATCGCTTGACAGGCGTAGCGACAGCAACTAAGGGGGAGGGGCTTAGTGAATGCTATCTACATCCATTACACAGTTTAATGAGGATAAGCAGTAAGTCATTCTTTTAACAAATACTGGTTCTAATAATTGTTTTTAGCTGCTGTTACCTGCTCCATTGTGGCTTCATGCAGCTCATTAAGATTCAGCGTATAGATGCCATCCTCTGTCCCAAAGATTAGGTACTGATCTAGAAAAAAAAATGTAAGCATTGCATTGGCTTTAATAAAACATGTCAATTCTGCGTGATTGTGTACGGCGCTTGTTGCATGGAGTTGTACCTTTGGTGTCTGGATGAATCCATGATGTGGCACAGTTGATCTTCAGTGGACAGCCATCAAACACTTTAGAGAAACAGGCTCCCATCTGAAATGAAAAGCAACATGGCTCAGAGAAGGCAGCCTCTGGCTCAGAGAAGCGCTAAAATGTCAGCCAGGGTTTAATGAGCTGGAGCTGGAGCTGAGCAGAAGCAACCACAAAGCAGAAAGCTCTGTGGACCCCAAATATCTACAGAATGTACAGCAGCAGCTCAGAGTTTAACAACAGTGCACGGGAAACCAGGCCGGCAGGGAAGAGTAAGGGACAATGCAGATGATTCACTCACCAGTACTTTAGGAGTGGGTGGCAGACCGTTGATAGCTGGTTTCTAAGGAGGAGCAGAGGAAACATAAAACCATCAAATAATGTAGATGCAGAACATACAAACAAAGCAGCAACAATTATTTTCAATTTAGCTGCTTAAATTAGCTCCAGGCTCAACAATGAGCTGAAAAAAACCCCAATATGGACTGTTTTCTATTGTGTGTGTGCTGTCAAAGTCAATTAAACGTTCAACATGAGTGGATGCCAAATTCCCCTCTTTAACTGTTAGTGTTTGGATCTGACAAGGGAAAAACATCATTCTTGAGGTTTCAGTGCAAAGCCAGCCAGCTAGTTGGAGACACTCCACATATAAATTATAGGCTCTTAGACCACAGATGACATTTTCCTCCTAAAACCCACTGAAACTAAAGATGAGAAGTGTGGCTGTCATGATTGAAATACATATTGCAACGTAATATGTTGTGGAATATCTTCAGACTCACAGGGAATTCCTTTTTCTCCTTCCGGTGATGTCGGTTGGGCGGTGCCTTGGGACTGTCTCCATTCACACTGTCATCCGAATCATTGTCTGTTATGAGAGAGCAGGCACATAAAAATTACATTTGTAGCATAACTATTAATCATACTGTCAAACACGCAGAATCTAAATCCAAAGATCAGACACATTTACATCACTCCCTTACCTTTACATTCAGATTTACTGAGAGCTTGTAAAAATAAATCAAGCGTTCATTTAGTTTATTTAAGAAGACAGACACCAATGAAAGGCATATGAAGAGGTTTGTGCACATAAATATAAGTAAATTCAGACACTTCAAGTCAGGAAAAAAACGGTGAGACTCACCAGGATCAGAGGCGTGAGACAAAAGGCCCGGGCTGCTGACGCTGGCAGAGAGGAAATCTGGAGACGAGTGCTCCACCTTGTTGCTCTGCTCAGGTGTGCTCTGTCTGCGAGCCACCTGGCTCGGCCCGTTCTCAGAGTTAGGGAACCTCCTAACCGTCAGAGACCTCTCATCATTAAGGCCAAGCTCCTCTGACGAGCTGTTTAATTGTGGCTGAGAGGGGATGGAGGTAAAGGGAAAGAGTGAAAACAGTTTGTTGTTAATTAAAAGCACTCTGCAGTACATACACTTCTAACATTGATTCTAATTGTAAAATCCATACAGTAAAAAAGATTTTATCATTTTGGGTCTCACCTTTGGGGGCAGAGGAGGAGGGACCCCTGGCTTGAGGGTTGACCTGAAATGGAGGTCATTTTTATTTTTAGAAAGATGTAAACTACAGCAATGAGTGATTTTGTGTTCATGATGAAATCTTGATGTATTGACATCACTCACAGCTCCACTTCTTCAAAGGCATCTTCGAGGTGGGCAATGTGTCCTCTGCAGGAAACACAGTAAATCAGTGCGCAAAATAAGAGGGGTGTTAATAGTGTCATGTAAAATCCATCCTTAGAGAAAGTATCACTCTAAGGAGAACAACGGGGGTGTATTCGTTCTATGACTGAATACTAGTGAGCATCATGGGATGGAAACTACAGGAAAATAAATTTCTAAAGCTGTATTTAGAGGTATTTTGTGTCTTGGTCGACAAGACAGTATACTTCAAACAAACATTTCTGAAGTCTGTCATCACTTACTATGATTACTATGACATTAGTTTGAAAAATTACTGTGACCAAAACAAGGTCTGCAGACAACCTTCAGAATTTTAGAAGCTGTCTCTTGATGAATACATCCATCCATAAAACTAGACTCAAAGCCAAGTGATGCAACTTTTACTAAGTTCTTTGGATAGTGTCAAACATATTTAGAGACTCATCAGTGGCCCACAGGTTTTAAAACTAACATTATTGTACAGCCCTGTCCATGCAGGGTTAAGTCTGAGTAAACAAGTAATTTTAATTGAATGCTACAGGTTGCATTCTCTTTCTACATCACACTGTTCTACCTGCCTGCCTGCCTTGTATGCAGCAGTATGCACAGTTGGGATCTACCATTATAATCACACCACACACGGTGAATGGAGGGTGATATGAGGACATGGTGGGCGCTAAACCTCACTGCGAAAAGGGTGGGGAACCAAGCGAGGGGTGGAGGGGATGGCAGAGGGTACTACAGCACACACAGTGTTAAGTGTTACCGTTGGAACAATTCGTCCTCAACGCTTTTGAGGAGGCTCCTTGGAGGGACAAGACGAGAGAGAGACCGACAGTCAAAAGAGGACAGAGAGAAGTGGAGGGAGAAAAACAGTCAAAAGCACATGGACAAGTGAGAAGGAGCTTACAGGCCAAAGCAACATTTCAAACTGCAGATGGGGAGAGTGAGTTCATGCTCAGACACAGGTTAGCTCCAGTGAACACGCAGGTTAATGTGAGACAGTGAGGAGCATCCATAAGAAAATGTAGTTACACTCAGTGTCAACAATCAGTATCAGATTACAGAACATAATGACTGACTGTTGTTAACATGCTTTAGGCAGTCTTACCATCGTAAGAAGTCTTGCTTTCTTTAACTATACACTATCACTACTACTATTATTATGTTAATCTGCATTTTGTGTTTTTAATATTCACAGACTCAGAAAGAAGTAAAAATAAATACAGCAACAAAACTTTAACCACACATTTGTTTCCTTTCTCTGAATGAATCTCAAGAGATGCATCCATCTAGTAAATAAGCCAGGTCACGAGAGAGAGAGTGAAAGAGAGAGAGTGGGGGGTAAATAGGAGCAGTTCCCGTGACAACAGTTTCCATGGATTACCTGGTTGTTATTCCTCCCTCTGCAAAGGGACTCCAGGGGGAAGGGAAGTCATTATCTTTACTCACATCCTGTGGAAAGCCACACATGCATAGAACTACAATTTCTAAAAACTGAAATTTGTGGATATACTTTTTCTTTTTCTAAATGCAATTAAAATGAATTGATTACAAACAGAAACAGAAAGTAATACTAGAATACTAGAACTGATTAAACTGAATATGATTATCACCATTTCAGAATGAGCCTCAGTTTCCTTCCGAAGGGGTGGTTCGAACTGGAGCTTGTCGACTGTAAATGAAAAAAACTGAATTTAGTTTTATTTTTTTATTTTGTTTTTATCTTGCACACACCTTTGGCACTAGGGGGCATCAGTGCCCAACGCTTCAAGACACACACAGCCTTGGGAGTAGTACCCTTGTGCATTAGTAGCAGGAGCCTTGGAAAACACTGAGTCCATTCTTAACATAAACTCACATGTAAGAATGAACCAAAAGCAGATTAGCTGCTTCCATTACAATGTACCTGCCAAAACACCTTCACTGATTTATTATGCTACTATGTGAATGTTTGGTCTGGAGTCTAAAGACTAGTCGGTCACCAAAGACAAACACAGATTACACTTGACACGAACCAGATCTGTTCACTTTGGGGAAATATTGGTGAGAGAGCAAGAATTACAAATAAATCAGGGAGCAGATTCCTCTTAGTTTATGTCTGAGGTTATATGCAACAGTCGATCCCATAGAGGAGACTGGTTTTGTGTCCAGTATAAACATGGTGCGATCCTGCTGTAATTATGAGGGTGAAAAGATATCAACCAACCTGCCAATAAATACTCCCACATAATCAGCTCGTCATTAACAAAGAAACCTTGTATTCAGACCACAGATTTTCTGCTTGAGGTATGCTGACAATGTGGAGGTGCTGCAGCATTTAAAACACAGATAACAGTAAGGAAATGAGTCACTAACAGACTATGAAGCCATGATTACAGCAAAACATTTGAGAAATTGAAGTTGAAGTATAAGGTGAAACTTACGAGTCAAACTTAACTTCCTTGTTAGGATCTGATTAGTCATTTACAATGTGATTTTGTTTCAGCCAGTCTAACAGCAACCAAGATGTCACAATGTCTAAATTATTCAACCTTATTTAAGCTAAAAAAAACAGTAAGTAGCAACCCCATGCAGAGGAACTCACCTTATTAGTGCCAGTTGATTCTCAAACACAATGTTCTGTTATGTGCTACAACATTATCCTATTTCTCAGGGAGTCTTAGGAGTGAGCTAGGGAATTATGTAAACACACACTGTCTCACTACACTGTCACTAACCTGCGTCCCCCCTGTGTCCCTCAGTGAAGCTAGGACTTGAGCATGGCCCTCCTTGGTCTGTCCCATTGTTTGCTTCATATAGGAGGGAAAGTCAGATGTAATTGTGAGAAATATAAATATTAATAAGACTAAACAGGAAGTGCATCTGGTACAAACAATCACAGGAGGAACAAGCACAAAACACAATAAAGCACGGATCGTATTGCTGCAAATAAATACGACAAACATCCAACAAAGACACATATCTCACCACTGGACTGTTACTACATCAACCCAAAATGATGAAATGAGAAACACTTCAGACACGACTGGCACAACACAGCGTTCAACTTCATCTACAACAACTGACGACAACACAGACGCACAACAACTTCCCTGAAGGGTTGCAAAATAACACATTTACACAATCTATTGAGCTGGATTGTCTGCCAAATTCTGCACCAACAATTGTTGACTGAAAACCAAATTCCTCAAGAAACCTTTAAGACCCCTTCAGACAAGCTATTTCACATTATTTATTGAGTAAAAAATGAGGGACAGTTAACTTGCTATTTAAAAACAGACTACACAAAAGCATCATGGACTCTACTACATCCACTTTCTCTTCCGTGAATCCCGAGGCTATTTTTATACACACTGCCACGTGCTGTGGTCTAGAAAAGTGCCAGCCACTGCTGCAGGATTAGTGGGATGACCCTCAGACAAGCCGCCGGACTTCTATCAGCCTAAACAGCCAGGCTGACCAATGACAGGCCAGATTCATGGCAGGGGGGGTTGGGTCTTGGTCTTGGTGATGGGTTTGGGCTTTTTGTTTACTTACAGTCTATCTCTGAGCGTGTCCTCTCAGCTCTGGCATGTTTGTTGGTGGAGCGGATGGTGTGTCTGACTGCAGAGAGGGGCTGAAACACAGAGTGGTAGAGACAGTGATTTAAAGATAAGGAAATAGGTTTTCACAGTGGAAGCAGCACTCAACAAGACAAGTGGGTAAAGTGCATTGCCTTGAGACATTTGAAATAATCTCTGGAAACAAATTCTGAAACTTGTATGTGAAGTTAAAGCAGAACTGAGAGCTACTTTTGTGCTGCGTCTTTGCATCATCACATTATTATGCATCCCAGAGGCTGTTTGTTTGTAACAGGCTCCATTGCTTGCAGTCAATAGCCTTCAGGGCTTTTTCATTCATGGTGGCCAAGACAGTGCTACTGCTGTCAGGGGGAGAAAAGCACAATGGTCTTTTAAAACTCACTGGTACCACCTCTTTGGCTGCCACACAGATGTGATGTGGACCCGAGTTGGAATAATAATGTTGATGAAGAGAATCAAGAATGGGGGGAGGGGGAAGTTTTAGGGGAACACACTTGAAAACACACTTCAGCGAGGCTCACCTTTTACCTTTTATTGCCCAGTTGCTGAAAAAACATGCTGTGCTAATATTTACATTCACTGCTGACAGAGAGTCTGTCAGTGTTTATATGAGAGTCTGTTCTACTACAGGTTTCGGTAGCATCAAATTTGACAGGAAGTGACTGTTTTTTTCAATCACTTTGTTGTTTTTTTTAATCATTTTCCTGCAACAAGAAAGTCAACAACATCAACTACTGGGTCACATTTTTCATATTTCCAGGTGTATACTTTCAAAAAAGTTGCTAATGTGTCTATATCTTTGATCACTTCTTTGTAGGCTCTGTAGACTTTCAATTTCCTTCTTAATTTCTCAAAGCGAAAGCAAACTTCCCACATTCCTGGTGCTATTTTTAGTGTACTGGTATGTGATGGAATCAAACATTACCTCGAGATCATCATCGTCCACCTCACTGTAATGCTGGTGGTTGTCTGGGTTGTTCATCTTATCTAGGAGGTCAACAGCGAGCCTCCTTGTCAAACCCGTCTGGGCCACATACACATGCTGCAAGAAACAAGACAGGACTGCAAGTTATCACAAACTGGTGGATAATCTGAGAATAATTGTTTATACTAGCAGTGTGACATCCCTAATCTCAGATACAACGTCCATGCAACCTGGAACATTAAAATCCCTGCAGGAATGGATATCTAAGTCCTAGTTTCACTGTTTTAGAGTAATTAAACCGTCTGCATTAATCATCAGATTCCTGGACCATTAGGATGAGAAACCTTTCCTCAGAGACATGTACTATTAATGCCACCAGAACGATCTGCTCCTTAAAAGATAGTTCTTAGTCGGTGCATGCACACAGGCTGGAGTCTCCGTCTTCTTCCTTTTGACATTAAGGAATGTAATAGCTAATAACATTAATAAATATGCTGTAACTGGATTTTAGACCATTTAGGGCCAAGGTTTGACTCTAACCCAAACAGCTAGAAATACAGCCAAACCACACAGAAGCTCATTGGGTCAACTGAGATCTTCTACTTCTTTGTCTGGCCTGCAGAATTCCCAAATGGAAATGGTATGACAACCTAAAAATAGAGTGAATGTAATTCTAATCGCAACTAAAGGAAGAAACTTTAAAAGACAGAACACAGGCCTGATTTTTGACACAAAGCTAGCATGCAAATTTTCTATTGTGAATAGGTTCAGGCTAAAAAACTACAATACATTATTTGTTGCAAACATTTCAGTCTCCTACCATACAATGTCTACGATATGTCTGAGAGAGCAATAAGATTTATTACGGATAGAAGTTTTTCTGCAGTAGGTCTCTTCTTTGGGTTCTTTGTCAGAGACACTTTGACAAAGTTATGGAAGGCAGTAGACCTGGGGAAGGAGATGATTTTGTTTTAATGCAATTATCATCACTATTATCCTCTAAGACCAAAGTATCATAATGTAATCCGAGAATGGCACACTGAATATTCTGGGAAACTCACCATTTGTTTTTGTCTTTTAGCTTCGGAGGCTGGAAACTGCTCTTCGACATCAAAAACAAGGCCCTAAGGAAAAACAAAAAACATGGATTAAGAGTGGTTTAGACAGACTTCAAGAGAGAAATATACTTAAGTAAGGTGACCCAAAGTAAGTAATGAAATGGCCTGCAACCTCTTCTAATAATAGCCTAAATGTACTTTGAATTAAACAGGATGACCGTACAAGTAATCAAAAGATCCAATGAAACATTAGAGGAACTCTAGCAGAAAGTAGCCTGAGAACCATTTGAGGAAGCTCTGACTGATCACTTCTGAGGAAAGTAAAACATACCTCATTGGGTGTAGGTCAAACATTGGAGGCTGTAGCTCGGCCAGCTCTATGGCGGTGATGCCAACAGCCCAGATATCACACAGCTGGTTGTAGCCACCGTTCTTCTCCACTGCGGCTACTTCTGGAGCCATCCTACACAAATTCAGGACAAGTATTTAGTGACGACTCTCCAAAAATAAAGGATGAACGGTTGGTCAGGGAGGTCTCCTTGAAGTGAAAACCAATACTGATATACTAATAATGAGATTAGAACTGGAAATGGTTTTAGGTCAGGAAACAGGTCTGAAAGAAGCCTTTAACTTCTTCAAATAAATAAATTGTGGTTCTTCTAAGACAATAAGCCTCCTTGAAGTGAAGGTGTGTTTAGAGGTCAGGGTCAGTGACAGAACAGCAGCCCAGGAGCTGGTAAGGAGTCAGTGTCTTGCTCAAAAACACTTCAGCTGCTGTGGGAGTATGAACTTCTTTCATATGAAGCATCCATCTAACCGCTTGTATACCACGTCACTACAAACTAGATTCTGTTAGATAAAATATACCGACAGTTTGAAATGTTTTAGTATCTGATTGAAAGTATTTAATCAATGATTCTCTGAATAAAACAAACTCCAGACAAAAAACAAACAAACAAAAAAAACCCCGCTGTTCTTCAACCTCTGCAACGAAGCCTGTCAAAGGCCCAATGGTTCATTTGATGAGGGTGACACACTCACCAATAAGGTGTTCCAATGAAGGACTTTCTTTTGGCAATGGTAGCTGTTATTTTGGCTGCAACTCCAAAGTCAGCTGTAACAAGGATTGAAAGGGCTTTTCAGATTGTGTAATCCACATACGACTAAAAAGCTACAGAGGAGTTCTAGTTCCTTGAGAATTAAGACGCAAAAGAGCAACTTACCTAACTTCACATCTCCGTTGTCTGTAAGAAGGATGTTGGCACCCTGTTAAAAAATCCCCAAATCATTTATTTTACTTTGAGAATAAGAGAATAATATTTTAGTATCATGAGACCAAATACTGAGCTGAGTTGATGTGTTGCTCAACTGGTTCATAACAAAGTGCCAATTATGTGTGAAACCTTTTCAGTAACATCTGTTACTGATCTGACTGCCAATAAAGCTGCACCAGTATCACAGCTTTTTGACAGTACTTCTGTTGGCTGTGACTGACAGTCTCTCTGGTGGCATCCTGCGGTGAGAGTAGAGGAAACAGGAAGTGCTTGCTGCGTAGAGCTGAGTAAAGATAATAGGTCTAGCCCTGACCTTCTGTGATAACACATGAGACTGAGGCTCCAGCCTGTGTGCATGCACCAGGCCTGATCAACTTTAGCCCAACCACAAAACTGACACCATTGGTCACATGCTTTCGAGTGGGCCCATCCCCGGCTACACTTCTCCTGTGACTTTAGTTCACACCTCTGCAGGACTGCTGTGTGAGAGAGAAGTCAACAGCTGCATTTACAGTGACTTTAATTGTTTTAAGGCTGTGCTACTGCTGCTTCTTTTTAGTCAGTCTCACACCTCTTTTGAGATATTGTTGATTTTATTGTTAATCTGTCTGTGTTGGCATGAGGAAAAGTGTCTGTGTGTGGCACATAAGAATGGGCCTGAGCCTGACCTGGACAAAATTAAGGCTAAAAGAAAACAAAAACAACACAGAAAAGATATGATACCTTGATGTCACGATGCATCTTGCCCTTGCTGTGCAGATATCCCAAACCCTGTGAAGGAAATGAATGTATTCTGTAATGAGTTCAACTGAAATTCAAACAAAATATGTATATAAAAAAATATCTATATTTTTTAAAGTGCAATTACCTGTATGGTCTCTCTGCAGACATATGCTATCTGAAGCTCTGACAGAGGTCCCGTCACTAAAACAACACAATTTCATTCCATGTTTGCGGGGTAAGGATTACAGCAGAGATGGATTTTACAATGTTTGAACAGTATTTAAAACCATTTTATGACTGCATCTTAGTAGTTACCAATAAGAGAAAAGCTCACCATGATAAATGTCCTGCAGAGATCCTCCACCACAGTACTCCATACATATCCAAAGCTTCTCTCGACTGATGAAATCAGAGAAAATTATAAGTTAGGAACTGCTGCTTTGCCAGTTAGCTAGACACACTTACTATACAGCTAAGCAGCCAAATATTTTGATAAGTAGCATGATATAATTAAGCAGCACAAGCATTCTACAACGGTGTCTTGTTGAACAAGTTAAGCTGTACAAATCAGCAATCCTTCCTGAAACAACTTTACCAACACGTGTTAATAAACAAGGTGAAGTACATATTATGCAGAAAGGTGAAAAATAAACAAAGGTTAGTGCTTCTGTAGTTAAGTGAACCAGATGTCTGACACGAGAGGGGCGATTAGAAAAATGATGTCAACCCTCTGACAAAAGCTAAAAATAAGATTGTGATCAAACTGTGACACTTGGTCAGCAGAGGCGATGATACTATACGCTGCCCCAGATTCCTAATCACAACTGTGCTACTTTTCACACCTTTTAGCTGGACATGGAAATGATTTTAGGTCAGGAAACAGGTATGAAAGGAAACTTGAACTTCCCCAAATTAAACTGTGGCTCTTCTAATTCATTTATTGCAGTTTTATAATAATTAATGCATGGTGGGTTGCTCATTAACATTTTGCAGTAACCATTTGTGCTTTGTGTGGCGAGACTGTACAAGACATGCCTGCTGCGATAAGACAGGCATCTCTCTGGAATAACAGCCATATAAAAACAGATCAGAGGCTCATATTCCAGTTAAACCTGCTGGAAGTCGGAGGCTGTGGTGGGCGGACCGGCCCTACTTCCTCTCAGATACCAGCCACAAAACATAGGCTCCATTAAAACATGAGAGCCGCATCCTGGCACTGAAGAGCCTAGTCAACACCAGTCAGCCCAGTTGAAGAGCCTGAGTCATACTTTCACACACAGGTGCGAGTAAGTAATTAAATATGTAATGCGAGTTTAGCAGCGGCTCATTAAATCCTTCTGACAATAACGTATGAATTCCCTTAATGTTATACCTTGGACTGGCTGTGAGAGAGGAGACAATACTGAGCATAAAATGACAAAGCAGGAATATTTTAAGCTGGCTCTTACCAGAGGTAGCTCCCAAAGTAGGCCACAATATTGTGGTGCATGCATTCCTTCACCATGAAGATTTCCTGCTGTATGATGGAAAAGTCATCTCCTGGAAACAGAGGGAGAAATCACAGACACATGGACAAAAAATTATATTTTCATTTTCTGTACACAGAATTCTTTCATTTTAAAATGAGATATTTTCCATTTTGGAAATAAAGACCTCACAAAATGATTACGGGCATGAAATTACAACAATTTGGGTTATGATTAATCTACAAAATCTACACAATAAAATGTATGTGGTATAGGCTAATATTCAGGCTGCTTTCCAGTTCAGCAAAGCACTCTAACACATCCAACATGTAGGAAGTAAGAAGACAAAAATATGTAAACCCAGCTGCTCCCAATTGAGTAGAGACACAGTGCTGGAATACATTAACAGAAGGTTAAGCTCTACCAGACGCTGCCAGCTTCAGCGCTCTATCAACAGACTGTCATCAAAGGCATCAGTCCAGGTTAAGCTCATTTAATGGATACAATCTCTGCCACAAAAACCCTGCACATTACTTGTGGTGGAAATTACTGTTAACAGACTATTTTCTTAAAATGTTTTCTGCATATGGTCAAGTGTGTCAATTCTGCTGTTATAGTCAAATTTTAGCAAAATATGGCAACAACCACCAGCTGTGGCCTGAAGACAAAAACAAGTTCTTGACCTGCATAGCTCCACACGCTGTACCAGGTGGCTTGTGGTCTAGCCTAATTAAAGTGATACAGGGACATTTGAACTCTGGAAGAAACATGATATATGGAGATACATCTTGGACCACAGAGGCTTTTTTTGAGCACACAAACAGTTTGCACCCAATGAGGCAACTGCTGTGGAGCAGTCCTGTTTTCAGTCTGTCTGGGAGGGGGTTAGGCTCTCTCACGTGTGGTGACTGAATTAAAGTCTGGTTGCCAAGACGTGGAAAACTATCCCGCTGAAAAACAACAAACCAGTGAATTTCCACTAGCTTTAAACTTACCCTCAGCTACTAATTTCATCACATATCTTTCCATAGACCAACATTGTTGTCCAAAAACTATTGAAAACTCACTAGTCACTACAGCATCAAATGTGTATTAATCCGCAGATGAAAATAGTCCAACAAATGCACTGTTTACAACAGTTTGAGTAACGTTTCCAAAAAACTATGGTGTCCAGCTGTTTTAGGAAATTACTGCGCCTTTTTTTTAAATAAAACTATATAACTGTTACTTTTTAAGATTTATGTCTTCAGTAAGAACCAGTGGGCTTGGCTTTGAGTGCAAGAAACAGAGTAGGTAAACTAGAACGTATTTTTGGTCTTTTCATGGAATTTGTTGACAGTAACAAAAATACAGAATATGACTAACCTTATCCATTAATCAAGGGGAGGAGACATGTCACAAAAACATGTTTTAGCTTTTACCCAGCTGAGATGTTGATTGTGCAATAGTAAGTACAAGTCACCAGTGGGTGGATGTATTATCAACATGCAACATGTATATGGAAAAAGTGAGTGGAGTGTACATCCAACTGGTTTTGCATGTCGTTTGGGATGCTGCAATAATATATGACTTTAAATAGCTTTCATTCAACTTCCTACTTAAATTTATCTCTTTTGCTCAGCACCCTGCCACAGTCCTGTCTCTCCATGCTTGAGACTTGGCTTCAGTGATTTATTCCTACAAGCTAATCATGTCCATTTATTTTTATTATTCTTGTTATAGATGATTGACAAGTCTGTAACAAGAATAAATTAAGTATGCACAAGAATGTCAACAGAGGCTATGGTGAAGTGCCAATGATATTCAGTTTGAACCCCTCCCTTCTATCTGTAGAATTAAAGTTGTGTTTTTCTCCCTTGTTTATTGTTTTTATGTGGTGTGCTGAATGGCTCTTTGCTTTATAGCTTCAACACACAGCTTTAATGATGACCAATGTGACTATAATTTCCCACAGTCTTCTTCGTTTGCACATTATAAAATGCTAAGACAAAGTCACACTTTTGGGGACTCATTAATTAGGTTAGAATTACATGTTACTGCATCTGTAATTACAGTGTTATTTAATTTAGTGTCATTTCACATTAGGAGGAACTACTGTTGATCACAGACATTATCAAAATATATCTGTTGACAGAGAGCAAAATATGCGAGGAGCCACAAAAATTTGAGCAAGGGCAATTTCAGTGACATGACTGAGTTTGGTAAAAACAAAACAAACAAAAAACATAACACAATCTTCTCTTCTCGGTGAGTTGAGGTCTAAGAGTGTAGCCACTTCCTCTCAAACTGAGTGCTTCCCTCTGCTCTTTGAATATACACATCGTCGCTCATCGCTCAAGTTTCAATTCAGAGTGTTGGCGTTATTCAATGTTAAGTCTTGAGCAGTCTCACGCCAATATGATTTTTTTTACCCGTAAATTTACGTCTTTGAAGAAAAGAAGTTTATCTTTAAGCTAAACATGAAACCAACCGTGGAGGTTTTAATTACTTTTCAAAAAGTTGCTGCTTCTGTTCTGTTGTACCAGCTTATAGAAAATAAATGTAACTGCATGCAGAGATGACTGAGAGACATTGTTCCACACCCAAATGGCTTGCAGCAGAATTTCTAATGGCAACTGCCAAGAGGTGCCAACTTCTCAGGGACAGTAACTACAAAACAACAAAAACTGTCATAAGAAGAAAGGAGGTAATAGTGAGATGAAGCAATAGTGTTTAAAAGAAGTGGCTACTAAAAGTTTGTACACTGCAAGAGAAAAAAAAAAGGAAAATTCTCTCCTTTCTCCATCCTCGATCAATGGTCATCGAGTATAGACACACATTAACTTGGTCTTCAGTAGCCGTTTACCATCCAACTTATCAGATTAACCTGCTCTGTGCTATACAGCCTCTGCAGCCAGAGGGCTTCACCACTCCTATCTCCTTTCTCTCTCTGTCCCTCGCTTCATACCTACGTCACTCCTCCTGGTCAAACCTGTTTGATTCTGTGGTCCACCCAAAGCTGTTTGCCTGAAGCACAGAGCGGAGTGACTTCTGCTTAAACAGGGCAACCTGGGCTGGGTTAATCCTCTTTTCTCAATAAAAAAGAAAAAGAAAAAAAAAGATAAAGCAAATATGAACAGAGCAATGAATGGTGTTTAAAGATGTTTATAGGAAAATCTGCCCAGGGCAATGCAACTGACTCCTCTCTGTTAAACTGTAACACTGATCTAAACCATTTTTAACTTGACTTAAACCTGAGCTGTACATTAGTCCCATTTTCACTGTTATTATTTCTGTACTTTTCTTTTATCTTCTTATCTTATCCATTTTTGCACAAATTATATTTACTGACATCTGTGAGTGTGAAAAGAGTAGTCGATTAATCGATGGACAGAAAATTAATTATTTAAGTCACTTTTCCAGTATCAGAAATGCTCGTGCAGCTTCTCCAGACTGAGGATTTTGTTGCTTTTCTCTGTTTGTTTGTTTGTTTTCTCATTCTAAATTTAATATCTTTGAGTTTTGGACTGTTGTTCGGACAAAACAAAACACTTTAAAGACATCACCTTAGACTCTGGGGGAACTGTGAAGGGCATTTTTCACTATTTTCTGACATTTCATAGACGAAACAACAAATCGAATAATCAAGAAAATAATCTGCAGGATAATCAATAATGAAAATAATCGGAATTTGCAGCCCTAGAGTGTGGATTTAATTTCTATTCTCAAAAGAAAAATGCTTCTGCCTTTTCTTACAACTTACAGCTAAGCCCCCTGATCCTCTGCTTCACACACATACACACTAATCCCTCTTCCTCCTATATTCCAGCAAAATATGTCCATGCATTAAATAAGAGCTCAAGTCAGAAACTCCACAGACAAAAATGTTTTGAGAGCAATCATTTTGAAATTACAGCTCAAATACGTAACAAGATGACACCTGAGGAAAACAACGTGTAAACTTCAGACTGAAATACACCACTAGTCCCACATCCTCTCACTCCCACCCAACACTGGCAGTGACATGATGAATGAAAACAAACACAAGTGAATCTCTTCACTTACTGGTAATCAGCTGAGCTCAGCCTGCTTGCCGGTGGTACAAAGCCCTTGTCGTAATCCCACTAATCTGGATCGCACTAACTCTGTCACTAGGTCATCACCAGCACAGACCCACGGTCAGAAATGTCCTCCTCCCCTTCTTCACATTAAAGATCTCATATCACATCGCTCATGATATGGTGTGAATACATTTTTTAAATTTACAAATGTACTTTTTCCAGACTTTGGTCAATATCCAAAATTATGTTATATAGAGTGCAGGACTGTGTATATATATAAACCAAAGATCATCATAAAATATCAAAATATGGTTTTATGAGCACATAAATATTTGCAGTCATGAGTATTGGCACTGTACGACAATATTTTTTCTTTTTAGTACTTTATTGTGCATACCATTCAAAACCCTGGAAAATACCAGACTTATTTTCCAGACTTCTCATTTTTCAGAAAACTCAGACGACAACATAGTTGTTTTCCCTCACTGTGATGAGGAAAACGGAGATAATGAGAAGCTCATTCTTACCTGGTTCCAACTTTATGATCTTCACAGCAGCGAGCTCCCCAGTTTGTATGTTTCGAGCCTGAAAGACACAACGGCACAAATATCACAATACTGTTACTATTACTGCTTCAATCATAACTTGTGTTTCCACTGTTCATGACAAAGCCAGTAGTTTGATTAGTCGATCTAAAGAAAAATTCCAGCTACTCAAATCTGAGGTTTTGGCACTTTCGTTTTGTTTTTTTATACTAAATTGAACATTTTTATGTTGTTGACTGTTGGTTGGACAAAACAAGACATCTGATGACATCCTCTTCGGCTTTATGGAATCTTAATGGAGAATTTTCACTATATCTCGACATTTTATAGACCAAATGATTAATCAATTAATTGTGATTGATTTTCATAATTCTTCTGTGTTTTTCACTTTTATTTTTAAACTAAGCGATTAATTAAAAAATATCCAACAGATAAATCAATAATGAAAATGCAAATCATCAGTTGCAGCCTTGAACATTATATGACATGATACTGTATTATATATACTGATGGGACATCGGTTAGTTTTAGCCTACATTAAATCAATAAATGTCATTTGGATTATCCTTGCGCGGAGTGAAAACTGTGGGATAGAAATGGAAGCACCATTCAACCCACTGACACTGTTAGTCATAAGGGAGAAGCTGGACAGTACTATGACAGTAAACCTTTAAATATCCCTAATGTAGAATAGATGACGTGTGAATTAGTCAATTTTAGATTGCATAATTTAGTTTATTCTTGATATTTTTTGTTCCTTCTGTACATCTGTGCTGTACCATCTTCATGGTTTGATATTTTATCATGCCAACAGCTACATCCCAATGGCATTAGATTTGAAAACACAGCCATCCATCATTTGTGAAATTTCTATCTTAAAGTAGGTTGCACTGACTTCCAAATCCAGGTCAAGACGGGATGCTCCCTAATCCGTGGGAGTGAAGAGACGGGAGGAGCCGCTAAATCAACCGTAAACCATAAAACCCTCCGGCATGGCCACCTTTCAACACAGGGAGTGTGCTGGGATTCACACATATAAACAGTATACCACACAAATCTTTAACTTGTTCTGCATGCTAACACATAACAGAAAAATATTTTACAAAAAAATATTTCACAAGGGAAATCTATTTGGCTTTGTATGCACTGTACTATGGCACATTTGTTCAGCTTTCAGCCGATTAAAGCATGTTTAAGTAATGACCACATATACTTGTTTACAACCTGTGTCTAGCTTTACATGTCCTGAAGTAGCTAAAGCCAACCTGAGAACTAAACCCAGAAAAGGGGAAGTTCTGGGCTGATCGTTCAAATGTGTGATACAGCTTTAACAACCTCAACCAACCTTGTAGTCTGGCATGTAACAGACAAGACCTGACAATCACCATATCAGACTGAGGGGAAAACAAGTGTCTACATACATAGATCTAAGGTTCAGCTAACTGTAGTGAGAATGTAGACGTTACAATGAGCAGGAAAATATTTCCTTACATCCAACTTTTAACAACAAGTATGTTCTTGCACACTATACAGGCTTATTGAAGAGTGTAGGATCAAGAAATCTTTAAAACTCTTAACCGAAACATTTTTAATAAAGTGAAGACAAATGATCGACAGTGTGCAGGTTTCCATGGTTCTTTCTTTGTCATCCACACTCCACTCGCGTACATTACTGACCTTTTGTAGATACCGTTTGTGGCATTTCAACCGCAAATGCAAACTCAAATAAAAAAAATAAAAAATAAACTTGCCTAAAAATATATTTCTGGTACAAATAATTAGAGTAAGGTACATAATGTGTAGAAAACCTTTAAAAAGTACTGATTCCTCAACATAATAGCATATCCAGCATAAAAAACAGATGTTAAAACATCAAACTACACTGAGAGCCAAGGGTATGACATGAAAATGAAGATAAATGAATCATTATCACCAGTAATAACAAACAATGTGATTCTTAAATTAATATAATCAGATGTAATAAATCACCCAAGGTGAGGAATGTTGTCTCCATTAAAATTCAACTGAGCACAGCAGTAGGCCAAAGGAGGACTTTTCCCAATCTGAGGTGTTTCCGCTGTCAGTGCGGCCCAGAATACACCCATAGTGAAACGCATGTTTAGACAGGGGCCTGATCATATTTCAGCCCGCTGCAGCCCTAAGCCTGTGAGCTGTGGGAGAATACCAGGCGCAGCATTCCACCGGTGGCCTGTCTGGGGGTGGGGGCTGGCCACAGAGGCTTTGTATGGAGAGGGACCACGACGGGCTGCCTGAGCTATCACACTCTGGATCAGATGTGTCGTCTGTTTATCTGTGGCCGATGGATAAACAAGAACATTCTCCAGCAAAAACACACCTCACTACAGCAAACAGGCAAAAATCTGGATGAATTATCTTGTTTGGACTTTAATTTTTCTCATATCTCATTGAAAGAGAATTTACAATCATTCCTACTGTAACTTTCCTTCAAAACTGCATCCACTTGATACTAACACAGTCATAAAGTCAGTCATTTGTAATTCTTGTATTAATTTGCTAATTTGAATTTGTGTATCTTTCCTTCAGCGAAATGATTGTTTGAACTCTGGAACAGGAACGTTTTTGGCAGTTCAGTATGTTTGTTTGACTCCTGAATGATTGCAAATGTGTAAATGCTGCTGTCTGTGAGGGTAAAAGTCTGCACTCTTATCCAGTTTCATCTGAGTTATCTAAAATAAATTGGGTGAAACTTGGAGGGCTTCTAAAGGCAGCAAATAAATATAGTACATGGATGGTTTCTTCTTTTTCCTCTGTAGTTACATAGATATCAAAATGCTGCAGCTGACAGTCTGGCAATATGTGTATACATGATTAAGAATCGCCTGCACTGCATGTCATCGATATTGAGGGCAATTTGTAGACCTATATATTATTTACAAAGTTCAATACAAGTACTATTACTCAACAACTGATAGTAAGCCAATAACCACTACGGGGAATGACTACTGCTGCTTTAATACTGTTGTTTTAGACCAGAGATGGATGACATGGTCTCCACCGCAAAATAAAAAAGTGATGTGGATAAAATGGACAAGCAGGTACAAGCATCCATCGCTCATTTCACTCAGCCTGAACAGTCAAACAAGTTCAGGAAATTATTTCAGTTAACTGTAAAGCAGCCTGCACAATCATAATTTCCCAGAACTCAAAGTGACATCTTTAAAATGCCTGGTTTGTCTAACAGTCCAAAACCCAAAGATATTTCATTTACTATCATACATGACCAGAAAAAGCAGAAGATCCTCACATTTCAGAAGCTGGTACCAGCAGATGTTTGGCATTTGACAGAATTATTAATAATTGTCAGCTCTAAACAACAGTCTTACCTTATATCTCACAATTAATATGCATTACCCGGCTTATTTAATGTGACATTTAATGTGTGTACTGTAAAGTGCATACTAATATGACTCTAACCCTTAGCTTCTCATCTAATGTGGTATCAACTACAGTTTTTTCTACCAATAAGTGTGTTTTTGTAGCAATGGATGCAGAACTCGGCCATCATTCAAAAGCTACTGTCAAATGTGCTCGCCACATGTTATCACTGCTTCCAAATGAAACAACACTGGGCCTTAAATTAGGACTATGGGTTGATTAGTCATGCGATGGTAAGCCAAGACTTCTCCAGCTCTGGTGACAGGCTGTGGGAACCAGTAACTTCACTTTACCTTGTACACGTCTCCATATGTGCCACTTCCCACCCTCTGAATGAGCTCAAAGTCATGCTGAGGGTTCCTCCTCTGGATTTCACCACTCGGCCGGGGAAAGATATCCATGGTAGCTTGAGCCAAACGATCCTTTACATTTAGTTGATCAAATCTGGAGGCGGTGGTTTGATGGAGCTAAGGTCCTGAATAGATTATAAGTTGATCACTGTTACTCAGACGGTCCTTCTCCGTGCTCCATGTCCTGATAGAGAGACATGGGGAAAGTTTTGTGTTAAAAACCTTTACGTAACGTTAGTGAAAAGGGGCACAATGGTAATACAAACTTGACATTATGCGCCAACAGCAACAGAACAGATGAGGACATCCGCCAACTTAACCTAGACATTTAATTTCTCTTAAACCACCACTCGCGTTAAAGTCAGTCAGAGTTCATACTGGGGCAGCGGCCGCTAAAATAATAACAGTAGCTTGTGTATAACGTTAGCATGAGCACTGTGGTCTTTCCAGCAAATAGCCAGAGCCGGGTCTAATACATGACCAGGGTGAGTTAGGGGCTTAGCGTCCAGGCAAGTCAGCTAACGGCTAACGCTAACTTGGCGTCGCTAACCGCCTCTCAACTCCAACTGCGCCTACCTTTCACAACGCAAACCCCGCGGACGGGTGCGCCTTGCATTTTAAATCTTTCCGAGGCCCTTGGCCGTGCGACGGCGTCGAATAAGCGCACAAACCGAAAAGCGTCTCCCTTTGTTATCGAGGAAAAGTGCAGTAAACTTCGGTCGGCTGTTGCTGCTCACTCGGTCTCCTTCGGCCCGACGGCGGCACAGACGTTACAGACCCCCAGCGTTAAGTTCAGCCGTTGACATGTCGTTTCCCTCTGCTGACAGTTTTTAGAGAAGCGTCGGACTCGTGTGTAAAATATTAACGGCAAACTACATCAATAATGCTCTTAAATTTACTCCCAAAACAAAAAAAATTCACCCCCCAAAAAAAACCCAGAGGCAACAGTCTGTCGCTGATCTCTGTGGAGACGCAGCTACAGAATCCCGATGCTGCGTTCAGGAGCTCCTCGGAAGATCTAACATCTCAACAGAAACGCGAATACAATGCAAAATGTCTGGTCCCACATCCACAATCAAGTATTAAATTGTGAAAATAATTACAACACGGAGCGTGTAACAAAACTAGTAGAAATAAAGAGCATTGCTTTCCAGTGTGGCAGCACCATAACAAGGATACAATATTAATTTAACAGTTATTCTAAGTTATTTCACACATTAACTTTGTTTATTTTTTCATTTATGGTATTTTACTTTTACTCAGCGGTGGAAGAAGTATTCAGATCTTCTACTTAAGTAAAATAACAATACTACACTGTAAAGACACTCCTGCATTCAAAATCTGACTTAAAGTACAGATGTATTAACGGCTAAATGTACTTAAAGTATGAAAAGTAAAAGTGCTAATTATGCAGAAAACTGGCCCCTGTTCTATATTATATGAATGGATTATTAATACTGGTGCATTAATGTGTAATTTGCATTTTGCTTGTGTAGTGGGTTGATGTGGAGCAAATTTGAATTACTTTAAATACTGTTGGGTAGTTTAATCCATAACAATGTATAGTATTTTAAAAGATCATATGTTATTGTATGAAAATTCTTAATCTTGAAAGTAACTAGCAACAAAAGTTGTCAAATAAATGTAGTGGATATACAATATAATATTTACCTCTAAATACACAGTGGAGTAGAAGTATAAAGTAGTATAAAATGGATGTGCTCAAGCAACGTACAAGTACTACAAAAAGTACAACACTTGAGTAAATGCACTTAGTTATATCCCACCACTGCTTTTACTTTAGCTTTTACTAGAACCACCATTCCAGTCATTTCTGTGCGGATGTTTACGATTGTACGCGAAGGCAGCACGTGTTCCAATCTCTTTGTACTTACCGCCACCTGCTGACGGAGGCTGAAAATGTATTTTCAGGCTGAATGAAAGAGACTTGACATCAATTGCAACACCCATACTTAACATTCTCGTCGGTTGCACTTATTTGAACACGATGTCCAGCGAACCACATTCATTTTCTCCCGCATCATTAAGCCGCTACTTTACAGTGAGTAGGAACAACAGACAACAGCGCCCCCTGACCACATGTATGAGCCCTGCGTCACGCTGGGAATAAAAGCTCCATCATCCTCCTGCGATACGAGCATCGTTTTGGTGGAGCCAGGGCATCCTCCCAACCCCCGACACCCATGACTACCGACTAGGGTCGCTCATTAACGGACAAACAGAGGGATATAAGGACAGTATTATGGCGAAGCACCGTAAAGACAGAGACAGCTGGGGTGAGTGTACGTACAATATTTGACATATTTCATGCTTTCCTTGACGCACATACACGTTTTTTTATTCCTGTCGAGGCGAGGGTGTCAGCAATGCAGCCAATTAGATGTTTATTTGATACCCCACGATGAAGGGCGTGTTTTCGTTTCGACAAAATTGTGTGTTTATTTTGATCCTGATCATATATAATGTTAGAGGTAGTGAGAAATACACCGTGTTTTCTGTTGGATATCGGTCAATCAAGCATAAGCGCACAGACATTTAAAAAAAATATATTAAATATGTTTCACCATTAAAACCTGTGGTGAAAGATGTTTTCAATAATCAGCATACAGGAAATACTCTGTTGGGGCGGTTCAGGCCCCAAAAGGCCTGAAAATAACCTTCTGATTTTTTTGTGTTTACCACACTGAGCCTCATATGGTGGTGCATCTGGCATCAAATTATGTAACATTGCATCAGGAAGGCTTGTCATTATTCCCATCACCATCATCTTTATACTGATCATTACTGCTATCATCATCATCACCTCCACCACCATGATTATGATGATAACCAGCATCTTTATTGCCACTGACATCACTCTGTGGCCCATGTTAACTTCAAATGCCGGCCTGCAAAGGGAGGTGAAGGACTGGATGACTGAATCAAGGTTGAGGAAAAGGGGGAAAATGCTGCTGTGTGTCATTAGAGAGTTTATCTGGTCTGACCCACTTTGAGCAGGCGGTGCTTCTGACGTCTTCGGTTGTTTTAAGGGCAGCAGCAACATGATCAGGTTAACCAGGCAGGCTTGTGCCGGGCCCCGGGTGAGGCCTTTGCAGGAGATGTGAAGTCAAACTGACCGTCCTCTTCAGGCCTGAGAGGAAACCTTGGATGATTCCTCCTTAAATTATTCACCGTGCATTTTTGGCACCCTACATTAATCTTTTATCATGCTCCCAAATTTTTCCTGCTACTCCTTAATCTGTCACTGTGCCTTTGTAAGACTTAACTTGCAATTACATCCTAAAAATCAGCATCACAGCCACCCAGAATTTTTTTTTTACCCCAGAAATCATTTTGTGCTTTGCATAACATACATGGTGAGACACAAGTTTGTTGCAGCATAAAGCATACATTGCATGAATGGGATTTGGAAGCTACATTTTCCCCTCAATCTCTGCACCAGGACAATCATGCAGCTTGCACGCTCTACATGAGACAGCAGAGATTGGAAACACACTGAGTCACTGCCTGGAAAGCCCCGGAAAAAAGCTCCGAATGCACATGATCTCATTGGATACAAACAGATGGGATGGATAGCATGGCGTGATTCATTATTAGTATTAACAAGCTTGCTATTGATCTGGGGCTAACAGGAAGGAATAATGGACTCAACTTTCCTGTTTCCTCCCTTAATGGACCACTAAGTTTGCTTCTCATCAGTGTGAATAAGTTCTGGATGTTCTCTCGCTCACATAATAACATTTTAGTCGACTTTCCAGTGCTATTTATAAGTAATTATGTAGAAAAATATCAACAGGCAAAATACTTCATTATCATTTCCCTGCATGCAACCATGTTCAAAGTTTAAAATATGTTTAGTTAAGGTACATGTTTCTCTCTTTCAGGGTCTTTTCCCTTCTCCTCCAGAGCACTACTACATTATTTGAATCTTTCCATCCTCTGTTTTGTCCTCCAGGGTCCCTCGGTGACAAAAATGTCTATGACTGGAGCTCAGAGGAGGAGGAGCCAGACGGACGAGCCCGGCCTGTGCAGGTGCTGCTGGTCAAAGACGACCACACCTTCGAGCTGGATGAGGCTGCGCTGAGCCGCATCCTGCTGGCGGAGGAGGTCAGAGACCGCGAGGTGGTGGCCATCTCTGTGGCCGGAGCTTTCCGCAAGGGCAAGTCCTTCCTCATGGACTTCATGCTGCGTTACATGTACAACCACGTAAGTATCTGGGTCACTCTTGGTCTTTGGCCCTCCTACCTCCAAAATTATACACAACTAATTTTTTTTCTGCTCCTCAAAGGTAAACTTTAAACGTTGCTGCTATTCTATTTTTTATGTATGAGATAATTTTCTTCTCTCAAAGAAATTCAATCTTGGCAGTGTGGAAAAGTCTGTGATTTAGGTCATTATTCGATATTTTAGAACTGCATTTAAACTCAGACTTATCACATTTTTTCAGTGATTTCAATTTGAAAGGGTGGCAAGAAAATAATAGGATGCAGTACATAAATTAATTTAAATAAATTCAAATCAATTACAATAAAAGAATAGGTAAATAAATGATCATAAACAAGGTAGATTCAACAAAAACAAAAGCAGCAGACCACATGCTGACCAAATATCCCACATTTATAAGGTATTTAAACCATTGAACTAACACTTCTGATCCCATTGTGCTCAGGCGTCTGAAGGCTGGCTCGGGGATGCAGACGAGCCTCTGACCGGCTTCTCCTGGAGGGGGGGCTCAGAGAGGGAGACCACCGGGATCCAGATCTGGAGTGAGGTCTTCCTGGTGGACAAGCCAGACGGAAGAAAGGTGAAGTCTGTGACTGTGTACCACTCTCTAGCTGGACAGAGTAGACTATTACAATGCAACCAGGTACATAATTAAATATGACACAGATACTTTATTAACCTTTGTCCATTCTTTTACACTACCTTCTTTATACTTTTATTCATCTTGGCAACAGGTTTGCACACTTGCAAGCTGCCCAGTAAAACCACACTTGAAGGAAGCCATTTTTGCATTTAAACACTTCTAACTAACTTCTTTTATGCCTGCATCAGCCAAAACTCTCTCATCTTTAGTCTGCAAAGAAGGCGGCAGCAAAGCAGTTCCAACCCTTCTCTAATCCCCCACACACTCTATTACAACTCACTTTCCTCAGCGCAATAGAGGCATGCGAAACGTTAAGACTACCTCGCAGCACAGGTCAGTGTCTTCGTCTGGTTCATTTCACAGGTCGCTGTATTGCTAATGGACACACAAGGCACGTTTGACAGCCAGTCGACGCTGAGGGATTCAGCCACTGTGTTCGCACTGAGCACCATGATCAGCTCCATGCAGGTACAGTGACTCGCAGGGTCACTCGTCTGACCCCGCTTAACTATCTAGGTTTGTGTTTTTAGCCAAGCTGGCGGCGTGGTTCTAGGGGTGATTGGTCTGTACACCACTTTGGTCCAGACTGAAATATCAGCATAACAACTACTGGATGGATTGCCATGAATTTTGTACAGACATTCATGGTTCTCAGACGATGAATCTTAAAGACTTTGGTGATCCCCTGACTTTTTAATTTAGCACCACCATCAGGTCAAATTTTATTTGTCCAGTACTTTGGTTTATTACCAAACACCTGCAAAAGGAATGGCATTCCCATCAGCCTCAGCCTCACCTCAGTTGTGTTTACTGCTAATTGGCAAATGATAGCATGCTAACATGCCAAACTAAGACGGTAAACATGGTTAACATTATACCTGCTAAACATCAGCATGTTAGCATTGTCACTGTGAGCATGTTAGCATGCTTAACATCAGCAACAACACTGCTGTGCTGCAAGTAAAGCCTCACAGAGCTGCTAGCACGGCTGTAGACTTTTGGTTTTGTTTGCTCTTTGACTGTTATGTTCCTTTGTTTTCATGCATCAGAATGATTTCATTAAATAGATGTACTACATACTTTCGTTTGGAAATGCTTTAAATAAATTATACTATGAATGAATGGTCTTTTTCAGGTTTACAACATCTCACAGAATGTACAAGAGGACGACCTTCAGCACTTGCAGGTAACACTGTTAAGTGTCAACACTAATGCATAATAGAGAGCTCAAAGAGAAAAGTCCAGATATGAAACCTTTTGCCAGCCAGACATGCATTTTACTGTAGTATTTGGCTATATGCATTGGCTTATAGCAGAAACATAAATCCTGTGAAAGAAACACCACTGAACCCACCAGTTGTAATTAACAGACTTCCACATATATTTAATTTCTGAATTAATGTGCTGCCATAGACATCCTGGAGCATCCAAACCTTCCTGTTGACTCTCACTTAATCACAACATTTCACCTCCTCACTGATTCTGTCTTATCCATCTTATTTCAGCTTTTCACTGAGTACGGCAGACTAGCTATGGAGGAGACTTTCCTCAAACCATTCCAGGTACTGTACATCATTTTTCACTTGCTGGATGGATTTGCAACTGACTGCATCCAAATGTCGGGAAATGACATTTGCAGATTATTACTGGTGTTTGTTTTAAGCATCTTGAAATCTTGGATTGGGATTTGTTATGTAAAGAAATTTAATGAGCAATGGAAAGTTTAGATAATCACTTGAAAGGATTCGACAAAAACGCACTGAATTTAACTATTTGACCCTAATGTACCATTAACAAAAGTCACATGATAGCTTTTTTTCCCTCAGTCCATGATTTTCCTCGTTCGAGACTGGAGCTTTCCATATGAGTTTCCGTACGGACAGGAGGGAGGCATGAAGTTCCTCGAGAAGAGACTGAAGGTCAGTTGTCACCCACTGAAGGTTAATTCACGTTCACTCATTGACGTTCACTCCTGTCACGTCAGTTTTCTCTGCTGTGATGTTGAACATCTCGCTGATAACGTGCAGTTTTAAACAATCAACACACGAGGCTAAATCAAGCAAACTAAGGCACGTCTAAAACCTGATACTTGTGGTCGTGTTTGTGGTGCAGATCTCAGAGAACCAGCATGAAGAGCTGCAGAACGTGCGTAAACACATCCACTCCTGCTTCACCAACATCTCCTGTTTCCTGATGCCTCACCCCGGCCTCAAAGTGGCCACCAACCCACACTTTGACGGAAGAATTACAGGTACACTTCCTCTGTTTCTTATAATGTACGACTATTTCATTCAGTCTTTCATGAACACAGAATCGCAGTGTTTCTTGTCAAATGTTTCTGACGTTGAGTGATCACTGGTTGGTCATGGGTTATATTTAACATAAACAACATAAAATAAATGTAGTTGCACCAGGGATGGCAATGTCTGTCTGTCACTTTGGTTCAGACTGAAATATCTTGACAACTTTTGGATGGATTGCCATGAAACTTTCAACAGACATCCGTGGTTCCCAGAGGATGAATTCTACTGACTTTGGTGATCCTTTGACTTTTCTTTTAGCACCACCATGGGGTTGACTTTTTTGCATTTTTTGTGAAATACCTCAAAAACTATTGGAAGGATTGACATGGCCTTTGGTACAGTTGTACATGTTCCCCTCAGGATGAATAATAATAACTTTGGAAATCCTATGACTTTTCATCTTTGGTTTAACAAAAACTAATGACATTCCCATCAGCTTCAGTTGTACTTTGTGTTTAGTGCTAATTAGCAAATGTTAGCATGCCAACATGATTAACAAACATTACCTGCTAAACATCAGCATGTTAGTATTGTCATTGTGAGCATGCTAGCATGGCTTTAGACTCTTAGTCTTGATAAAAAGTCAGATATGTAGAAATTTGAATTAGATAATTTAGGTAATAGAGAATAGGTGAGTGTAGGTAGTATACAAATATACTATTTATAATACAACTTACGAAAATGTATGAATAATGTGTAAGAAATACAAATAAATGTAAGACATTTTTTGAATGTAGTATGGTTCTGAGTTAGGTTGCAAAATAAGGTACAAAGAATTATAAATAATATATTTACAAATCTAAATAACTGCTTGATTTCTAGAGGTGAAGCAGGTATAAATATGTAACCACGCAGCCATGCAGGGTGGAGTATTTATGAATTGTGCAGGAGCAGGTGGTGCACTGTTTTTCAGAAACAGCGCCTGAGGGAAACAAGCTGTTTGGTGTCTTATTGTTTGCTACTCTGAATTGCTCATCTTTCCCCACTTATTTCCTGGACCACCAGAAACTGAACGTAGCCGAGCAAACACTGTTGAATTTCACTGTACACACTCACCAGCCGTTGCCTCTCCTCCTCCGTCTAGAGATCGATGGCGATTTCTTGAACAACCTGAAGGTTCTGGTCCCCTGGCTTCTCAGTCCGCGCAACATCGACGTGAAGGAGATCAACGGCAGCAAAATCACCTGCAGAGGCCTGGTGGAGTACTTCAAGGTCAGAACAAAGGACCATGTTAATGTCAAGCTTTCTTTTGAATATTGATATTGGTTTTGAGACATTTTATCTTCATAGATACATTCAAATTGTTTGTGCTATCCCTGTTCACTGGACATAAAGTCATATTGTCATTTTATTATATATATTAGCAACTCTTAAACCCTGAGTTTCTGTACACGACTGTGACTAAATCCATCATATTTATTTTACTTGATGATTTAAACAGTTCTGTTACTTTTAATGCTTTTTGTCACCCCTTTGTTTATTTCAGGCATACATTAAAATATACCAAGGTGAGGAGCTGCCACATCCCAAATCCATGCTGCAGGTACATTTTCCTCATTGTCTTTCTAGTAGAAGTTTTGTATTTAATTTTTTATTGCAACTTCCTTTACTACTTTTGTCTCATTGCACTTTAAAGTTACTATTTATGTAGGTGTATATAATATTTAGTACCTTTTTATTTTAGTTTTTTTATTCTTTATTTGTATACATGTATATAGTATTCTAGTTTTTAAAGTTATCTAAGCATCTGTTCTTGTACTTCTCCTGCTGGGACACATTTCCCTTCGTGGGATCAATAAAGTTCATCTAATCTTGTCTTATCGTATGTTTCCTTAAAATAAATGATCACTATATTATCATCTGCTTCCTCTTAGGCCACAGCAGAGGCGAATAATTTGGCAGCAGTAGCGGCCGCAAAGGATCTGTACAACAAGAAAATGGAAGGGGTAGGTTGAAACGTAAACAGGATTTTCAAGAAAATCCCAAACTGTCCACTAGCTGTCTAATCCTTCCTCACTGACCCTCTACCTTCTGCTCCCAGGTCTGCGGGGGTGACCGGCCCTTCCTGGCCCCTAGCGAGCTGCAGGCCCGACACAGCGTCATCAGAGAGGAAGCCCTGCAGGTGTTTCGGGGCGTGAAGAAGATGGGGGGCGAGGAGTTCAGCCGCCGCTACCTGCAGCAGCTGGAGGGAGAGATAGACGAGGTGTTTGTCCAGTACATCAAGCACAATGACTCCAAGAACATTTTCCACGCAGCCCGCACGCCGGCCACCCTGTTCGTGGTCATCTTTGTCATGTACGTGGCTGCGGGCATCACTGGCTTTGTGGGCGTGGACATCATTGCCAGCTTGTGTAACATGATCCTGGGTCTGGCACTGATCACTCTCTGCACCTGGGCCTACATCCGGTACTCCGGGGAATACCGAGAACTCGGCGCCGTCATCGACCAGGTGGCCGGTGCACTGTGGGACCAGGTAATTCAACGACAACGTAAACATGAATGAAGTTCATATGTGAATCAATACTCACCAAGTTCAAGTTCGTGTTATTAATAATGCAACATCTTTCTCAAAGTCTTTGCTCACAACACAGAAAGATAAAAAAAAAGTCTTTGTATGTGCACAGCCACATGCACAAACCAAACATAGATACAAACAACATACAGATTTAATTACATTTTTTCCCCCCAGTAAATTTGAGGATAGCCAAGTAAGAAAGTAATATATCAACAGCAAAAATAGGTGACACTGGTTAACCTGAAGTGAAAAAGAAGTTTACAGTATGTTGGCACAACATGTAAAAACAAGAAGAGCTGTATTAAAGAGAGAAAATGTGTGTTTTAGGACTGGATTTAAAATTCTCAGCTGAGCCAAAATCACTTTAAACAGCCAGATATGCAGCACTTACAGAGCAATGAAGATGTACAGATGTATGTTGTTTAATATCAGGTACTGTATACACAGTGGTGCCAATCTGTTGAGGGTTTTGTAGTTTAGAAGGAGATCTTTAAAGAAAAGAAATCAGAATTTATTTTAAATGGTCAAACATCTGGTTAGGAGTCTGGCTGCTGTATTTTGAGCCAAATAAAAACCCTCAAGGTGTCATAAGACTGTAAAACAATAATCTATTCTAGCTGTACGGCTTATTAATTAACCTGTCAATTCTTTTTTTTGATTAATTGATCAGTCTATATATCTATATACCAGAGCTGATTGTGACTTCTTCAAGTTGCTTGTTTTGACTACACAAGAGTCCAAAAACCCAAATAAAACAGAGAAAGGCAGCAAATCATCACATTTGAGAAGCTGAAACTAGTGATTTTTTGGCATTTTTTGTTGATAAATGAGTTTAACGATTAATTAATTATCAAAATAGTTGGCAAATAATCGACTAATCCTTTCAGCACTAGCTACGTTATAAATTAAATAGATTTCAGCATCTGCCCATGACAACATGGAACAAATCCTGTCTGTTTACCACTGATGGAAGAAAGCAGATTTACTCACAATGAATGAAAAGAAATCAAAAACGGTTTATTAATTCATGGAGCTTCAAAGTCTATGGTAAAGACTATTTTCATCAGTGTTTATTCTGCTGATTACTTTCTCAATTAATCAATTAATACTCACCACAATTCACCAACACCCCAATTCATTTCAAACCTAAATATAGTATATTGCAGTACACTGTACAACCATAGAAGAATAAGAATCTTTATCAGCATCTTTAAACCACTAGAGGGCAACAATCCCCTTTACATCAGTGTTAGAGACAACAAGGCCAGATCCATTACAGCAATAATGAATTGTTATTGACCATGCTTTATGTTTATATATAAATATGTGCTCACACTATGTATTTTTTTTCTTTTTATTGCCTCTGCAGGGGAGCACAAATGAGGTAAGTGGAGCAACCCAAGTGGGGATATTTACAAAGCAAGAGCATCAGTATTGATGGGCTTAAGCTTTTAAAAATAGCTACTTTCATGTAAATAGGAAACTGGATGACTTACTTATAATGACAAGGTCACGTCACGCCTCGCGCTGCTCAAACGCAGCCTGCTGTTCACTGTTGGTCTACAGTAGGAAACTCCAGACAGCAGAGGACGATAGGTGACCTCAAGAGATGGACCGTTATTATTTTATTTCCAAATTTGTTTGAGCTCTCGTACCAAATATTAACATCCTGTGTCATTCATTTCCATTTTTTTTGTGTATGTCTAATTCCTTTCAAAGGTAGATATCATGAATGGAACAATATAGATCCTTACAGTAACATATGCATAATGGTGTATAACGATGGTACACATTTGAATGTTTTTTTACTTTTATGTGTCACTTTGTCGGCAATTTTTGTTAACATTACCCATCCACATTGCCCCCAAAATTGCTCAACTGTATCCATACCATGACATTATCTTAAAGAGGTACTGCACACTGAAACATGTTTTTTAAGCTGTAAACTAAACGATATGACTGTACTGTCATGAAACACATCACTGCTGCTGTTAATATTGATATTTATTACCAAATGTATAAAAATTGGCATTTCATGGGTTGAAAATGGCTCAACACGCCATCTACTGTTTTAAATCAACCCTGAACCTTGCAAGGCCAATACTGAGTCAGCTGGTTGGGACCCATCTATGTCATGAAATTTATATAAAATAAGACTCTAATCAGTGTCTCCCCCCGTGTCCCCTGACCTACACACTACGTAGCCACGTTAAATTCTCTGCCTGTAAACCACCTCTCTTGTTTCTGCTCCACAGGCTCTCTACAAGCTGTATAATGTAGCGGCCAATCACAGGCACCTGTACCACCACGCCTTCCCCGGGCCTCAGGTGGACGAGGTGGCCGAGGAGCAGGACAAGAAGAGGGACTGATTAGATAAGACAGAGGACAGCAAGGACTTCCTGGTGATGGACAGGAGGAGGAGGAGGAGGAACATCCTCACCCATCAGGCACTCTTTTATTCTGGTATTGGCTGGTGCTGCCCACCAATACATCCACTACTTTAAACCTAATAATGGACTGTATAATGTTCATGTATAGGCAATGCCAGAGCATCTCCTTAGTGGGTGCCTGCTTTCAAGCGATGGATGCCATTTATCATTGTCTCTCACTTCTGTGAAAAAAATAACACCTGTACAGATTACTGTAGGCACTCTGCCAGAGGAGACCTCGGCATATCCAACCTCCAGTCAGCTGTTGATTTCATTATCAGACGGGTTTTTCCATCATTTGTGACGATTGTTCTGTTCTTTGAAGTTTAGTGCTGTTTATGAGAAACAATATCTATGATCTGCGATGTTTGAAAGCCAAAATATGTACTGTATGTTAAGTAATGAAGCGTTACAAGCGTCATCAGCATGGTAAATGGTTAATGTCTGTCATCTTTAAGCTCTAAAAACCAGGTATACTTAGTTTTAATGGTCGTGACAAAGTGGTATTGTGCCATAACATGTAAAAAATGATTTCACATCTACTGCAGCCTGGCTACATGCAGACACTCAATGGCACATTTATTAGTTGTAGGCTATACAGTATGTTTAGTTTCGGAGGTTGGTGTTACTTTTGTCAGAGGTCTAGATCAGGGAGTTGCTTCTGTGCTGACATTTACTTTCAAATAACAGCACCGGGTGGAAAGACAAAAAACAGAGTACACAGTTCAAAGTTTACACAACACAGCCGACATTATCACTCACTTTGTAGTCTGCTTGCGGTTTTGTAATTACGCAGCGTCCCAGTGATCCTCTGTACGCGTGTTTTGTCTTTGAGGTTGAGGGGGAAAAGAGCGTGTTTGGTTTCCATTGTGATGCAGAGGTGGTGGGTGAAGCCATTGTTGTGTTTCTCGCTGAATGTTCGAGCAGATCCGAGGAATGTAGCTGCTCTGCGGCCACTGAGGAATCGAAGCTAGATGTTATTAGGCGGGGTGACACAGGCCTGCTTTGGAAAAGGATCCTCATTCCACGTCTCTTTCATCATCTTCACACACTTAAACCATCAGTGAAAAAAAAAAAAAAACTGTTGCATGGTGAAAGAGGCCAGGCCCCCCCTGACTTTTTGTGTTTCAAAAACAGCTTGCATTGTAAACAAAAGGCTTGTATTGGTGACAGCACTTTTCAGTGTTTGAATACATTGGCTTAGTAGACTGTTACTGTACATTTGTATAACTGTGGTTATTGTTTTTAGCTCATTGAATAACCCAGAAACACAGCGCTCACTGTAAAACGTCTGCATCACGTACAGCTGCAGCATTGAAATGTGTAGTTTTTTTTCTCCATGTATATCTGGTCACCAACAGTACAGGAACACTGTCATGCACATTTAGCAAGTTTATACTGAGGTTTGACCTCAAGGGTTGAACATTTAAAGGCACGGCAGCAGAGTGGCTTCTTGAGTCTTCCACAGTGTATAATCAACATCAGTGAGGCCTTCACACAAAGAACCATCATAGTCCAGTTTAAGATTCGTGAGGTTTTAAAATCCCATTTCTTCACGGCTATGTCTGAGCGTCCATTCAGAAGTCAGAAAAGTAGCATTTGTTTACATTGTGTTACGTTTACACGCCAAATTAAATAATAATTGTTAGATTTTATCTGTTAAAAAAAAAAGAACAGGAAAATGTATCAGAGCATATTATTCTTGGATTTAACAGTTCATTCCTAAAGTTCATCCGCCCCCATCGACACTTTAATCAACTCCGGATACCGTGGGAGCCTCAGTGTGCTGAAAGGTCAAACGACTCCACCTCTTCCAAGTCAACACTGCTAAGTTTCCGCACACGCATTGCAAAATTTAAGTTACAAGGAAATAATAAATAATAAAGTTGGACCAAATTAATGAAAACTAGACTTGAGTAATTTCTTTAAAGATTCCTTCCAGACATGTTTTAAGACTCTTTAATACACTTTAATACTCTGGTTTGAATAATAATTTGTGTCTGATGTGATTATATGTTTTTTTCCACAAAAAAGTTAAATTCTTAAAAATTCTCAAAATTACACCTCTCTCACTGAAAAAAATCCAGAAATTATGAGTATGCAAATATTTTTCATTTTGAAACTTTAACTACTGGAGACGTCTCCTGCTTAACTGTAAAGTCAGTTCTCGATGTTTGTGCATCGGAGGCTTCAAGTTTAAGGACTTTAAGCCTGATGTCATTAGAGCTGCAACGATTAGACGATCAAAAGAAAATTACCTGCCAACTATTTTGATAATTATTTGATCATTCATCAAGCAAAAATGTCAAACATTTGCTTGTTCCACCTTCTTAAATGTGATGATTTGCTGCTTTTCTTTGTCATTTGTGACAGTAAATGAAGAGTCTTTGGGTTTTGGACTGTTGGTTGAACAAAAGAAGCAATTTGAAAACGTCACTTTGGGCTCTGAGAAATTGTGATGAGCATTTTTTGGCATTTTATAGATTGATTGCGAAAATAATCGACAGATTAATCGAAAATGAAAATAATCCGTTAGTTGCAGCCCTAAATATGATACAAGAGAATTTGGTCAGATATACAGAACAATCTGCAATATGTACACTCCAGTTCATTAGGTACCCTTAGCTAAAACTGCATAAATGTAGTCCGATACAACAGTCCTGCAATAAATCCAACCTTCATGAAGGTTAGAATGTTCAGATTTTGTTGAAACTGTTTTAGAGAAGTGTTGATTCAGCTGTATGATCATTGTGGAGGAGGCAGTTTGTGGTGCTGTATTGCATTTTACTGGCAAGTGTTTCTAATGTTTTGTCATCCCTATTTATATCAATGAGGGTAGTTTAAATAATAGAAACTCCTCTCAGTATAATGCAATATATTTTAGGGGGTTTTACAATAGAAAAGACTTAAAAGATGAAGACTAACTGGTTGGCTAAGTAAATGTGTGTCTGGTTAACCGCCCCCAGTGCACAGCTTCTTCCCTGAGCTTTTCTAGGGGACCTTCAGGGACTAGATTTTTATAAAAACATTAATTATAGCAGCTTTAATTATATTTTGTGTCTCAAAATTATGTCTGTTTAAGGCTCCATGTGAAAGTGAACAGGCACCAAGAGGCAACAACTGTGTAGTCGACAAGCGTATTTTTCTTCACTGCAGACTTTATTGCTTATGTCCTGTATTTGAAATCCACAAAATCAGATATGTACAAACTGATGACGCCGTTCTGAAAAGATGTGATTGAGACCTCCTTGCATAGTGAAGGACTCACTGAAGAGAGGTTCTTTACAAACCTATTCCACTGTTACCCAGACACCCTTTTAGGATACTCAGAAATGTTTGGATTTGTAATCACCCTCATATACGGATCCCTTTAAACACTTACTCTTCTTTATTTTACTGTGAAACTAGTTTTCGTTGAGTATTTTGAAAGTAATAGTGTCATAAAACGTGTTTTTTTTCACCTTAGTGAGTAAAACTGATTGGAAGCAAGCACCAGTCTCTACTAGACAAAACCTCCAGCATAAAAACATTTCTGAGTATCTTAAGAGCTGATTGATTAGCGATCAGTAGAATATGCTTCCAAGAACCTGCACTTCTTCCACAGAAGAGACGTGTCAGTCCATAAAAATAAGGCATTACCGAGGCATGAGATATCCAGAAAGAATGAAACAAGGAGAAGTTGAATTGCACTTATTTGGCAAACTTAATGTGTCTTCTGAACTGCTTTATAAAGTAGCTTATTTATGTTTCATTATACACACACACACACACACGCACACACAGAATAAGAATATTCCTGACTTACAGTAATGCCAAGAGCCAAGAGATGCTCAAACCACTGCATCAAATGTGATGCTTCATCCAACAAAAGGTCTTTAAATAAAGACGTGTTTCATATCAAAACTTAAATATCGGTGGATTGTCTTATAAAAGGATATGTCATTAAAAAAAAAGAAAAATGCACACTTCTTTGTTTAATGTAAAAGAGTGTGGTTTCAGTTTATGAAGGTAACAAAGCAAAAGGAAAAAATAGTCATGAAGTATTTCAAACAGAAACAAATTAGAAGAAGCTGCCTGTCATTTTCTCCCACAGGAAAACATGACGGAGGAGCTGGTGAATACAAAACATGAGCAGACATCGTAAAAATGCTGCGTTTTATTTTATTTTGTTAAAAAGGCACAATCTCTGGATGTTTTTGAACAAATATCCGCAGTTTTTCAGACTCTGCTTTCCTCAGTCTTAAAAGCAGAACTAATCCATACAGCGATTCAGTTCTCAGGGCAGTGGCTGTAAATGACACCACAAGCAGTCTCCCCAGATGTAGCACATTATATTATTTTTCTTCAGTGGAGTGTTTTTTTTCCTTTTCAGTCACATGGTCATTCACAAATTGAGTGTCACATGGAGGGAAAGCCCCCCCCCCGCCAATGTGTGTCTTGACTTCCTGGCTGGTATATTTGGATCAAGCGAAGGCACAGATGTGTTTGGTAAAGAGGCAATTAAGAGTCAATCATAATTTCAAGGGAAAACGCTGACCGCTCCCAAACTGTGGAAACCTCAGAGAGGTGTGGCAGCGAGACGTCCCTGCTGCACATACACATCACATGTTTCCTATGAAGTTCTTGTTGGGCTGCTGGGCGTACCACTGCTGCCGCTGTTTGCGAGCCTCCACCTCTAACAGCAGCGCCTGCCGGTACGCCTCGTACGATTTGACGATGTGTTCCAGCTCCTTCATGAAGAGCAGCTTCAGCATGCCCTGATACGTGTCCAAGTCCGCCAGCTGGAACAACTCCCACTTCAAGATGTGGTCATACCTGATGTAAAAGGGAAGATATTTATGGTACTATAAAAAGGTGCTTTTTTTGAAGTGACTATGGCGCTGTTTTGATGAGTTGGTCCCTGTATTATTTGTACCTCTTGTTCTACCAACTATAGCCCGACCGTTGCTGGATTTCTGAGGCTGATGCCGATATCGATATTTTAAAAATCCTTTAAAGATATATCTGCCGTAATATTTTTTAAACATAAACAGACAACATAAACACATACATACAGATCCCTTAGATTAATTTTTCCCCCATTGTGACCAAGATACATACTCAACATGACATTTTACAGTTGAAAACCAATATATATCTGCAATAAGTTAATATTGGCTAATATATTGGTCGAGCTGTATGGTGACACCAATACATGCCTCAAGCACAACACACATTCAACTGACTGAACTTCAGAGGGCGGAAATGCTTATCAATATTTGGTGGCAAAGATAGAAAGATTCCAGTAAAGAGGAGGAAAGAAGAGCGCGTGCAGTGCAGGTTTCCAACAATCAAACTAAAGGCTTTGCAAATGTTTTATGAAGCAGGTCCAGAGCTGAAACACTTAGTCGATTCATTGATCAACAGAAAATGAATCTGCAACTATTCTAATGATTGATTAATCGTCATTTTTTAAGCACAAATGCTAATCATTTGGTATTTTTAGATTCTTGTATATTAAGATTTGCTGCTCTTCCTGTTTTGTGATGGTAAACAGATTTTTTTGTTGGTGTTTGGACAGTTGGTCGGACAATTTGGAGACATCACATTGGCTTTCAAGAAACTGTAATGGGCATTTTTCACTATTTACAGACCAAGTGATTAATCAAGAAAATAAATGGCTGATTAATCAATGATAAAAATAACTATTAGTTGCTGCCGTAATAGTACTCACTTGAGTGGGGCACGGGCATACACCTGCAGCCAGTCTGGGATCTCAGCTGTGTGGTACGGGTTAGCTGGCACCAACACCGGCTGGTTCCTCTCTGCAGGACGTGGCTGATAGGTCACAGGCGGAGGTAATGGTGGAGGCTGATCATAGCGAGGCACACTGGAACAGACAGAGGTCATATAGTATTTATAACTTATTTCATCTGTGTGAAATCAACTTAGACAACTCAAAAGACTGTGCTGATAACTCAGGCCAAACCTTTTATGAGGAAAAAATGAAAACTTATTAAAACTTGGAAACTTTCTAGTGAGTTCATTGTTCCAGGAAATGGTAGCATTAAGGGCTGTCAGGAAGGGATCAAAACACATAAAAAATAAGTAGAATGGAAAAAATGAAACTTTATAAAACACTAAATCTTTCACTTTTCACATTGATGACACACCTTGGAGCACAGGGGTGACGATACTGTGCCCTCTTGTTGATGTGATCCACATAGTAGACTCCAAACTCAGCCGACTCCACCTTCTCCCAGCCTGGAGGGAGCCCCTCCCTCTCCAGAGGGTGGCTCCAGTGTGTAGTGTTAGTGTTGTGGTCAATGTAGTACTTCCTGCCACGGATGGTCCAGTCGACGGTCCAGCCGGCAGGAAGGGGGAGGTCCTCTCCCGTCAGATTGGAGAGGTTCCCAAGGGACTTGGCCTGTATTCGACCTATGCCTGAGGAAAACAAACATTTCTTTTTAGAAACCTAGAGGGAGAGAAGTCTAACTAAACATACAGCAGAGCAGCTGCCAGCAAACAGCGCCCCTGGGAAAGAAAAAATATTTTGGGGAATTTCTTAAAAACAGCATGTGTGGGAAAATGTAATTTAAAGGAGAGGAATGTCCAGCATTTAAAAAAGGTCATTCTGATGTGGCAACTGAACATAGAGCGGGATAAGGGAGGAATGCAATGTTTCACTTCTTAAAGCATGACTGATGCAGGGACGCTTAATCCCTTTGACTCTGGTGACGGAGCATCTTATCCTGACTGACATCATTTGATGAATGGTAGGAAATGGGAGTGTTGTTACATTTGGACAGGAAGGCAGAGATCTCTGCATGGCCAGACATACACACAGGAGCTTTCACCGGAAGAGAACAAACCACTGAACTCCCAAACACTCTGTAAGAGCAGACAGCAGAGTGCGTTCATTCAGCACATCCTGTACTTTCATTGGCGAATAATGTCAGCGAGGAATGTTGAGCCAACAGCTGTGTGGACGAGTTAGACTGAGTGAGAACTATCACGACTCAAAACCAATGAGCCTGGAGGGACCCAGAAAGGGTTGAAAACTCAGGAGAATGTGCGGAGAATGAAGCATCTCAGCAAAATGGCGGCTACAATCTGATAAATTCTGCACGAGAGTGACAGCAACAGAGCTGGAGCTCTTCGCCAGCTGCTGAGTGAAGGGATGGAATGTGAGAGCGCTCCGCAGAAATGCACTCCTCCTCCTCCTCCTCCACCACCTCATCATCATCATCTCTGCCCTTTCCCTCAGAAGAAAAATGGCAGAGAGCCATACTCACTGCAGACCTAAAGCTCAATGCATCGCAGGAATTTCACTGGATACAGTCAAGAGTAGACTTCTATATTTACAACTGGTGATGCAGTAGTTGTACTAAAGAAATGAAATGGGTAACCTAATAGAAATCGAGTCAGTGATCACCAAAAGTATGAATCACCAACAACAATTTTTTTTAAAGGACAAGCAGTTTCAGGGAACCAGGGTACTTTAGCAATGAGCACATTTAATGCTTCCAGTAATAGAAAGTAAAAGGAAAATGAGGAGACAATGCAAATGAGCTGCTAATCATGTGTCATAAATGCTCATGACGATTATGTGTAATCAACAAAAAAGGAACAAATGGTAAAACTACATAGTGTTTGTGATGAAAATGGTGTTTCTATAATACAGTTTTTACCCATATTTTTAAAATGATTAGTAGCCAATGTTCACATATTTCCATTAAAAATAAACACTAGTAAATTGCCAGATTCTCTAAATTAATATAAGATGCCTTACAAATACATATGGAATAATTTCAAACTGCATCTTATTTCCTTTAATACCATTTTTTGTGAAAACGAAATATTTAAAAACAATGCTGTTCCTGTCAGCTGATTGTAGGTAGATGACTCCTCCAAAACATCTCTGCTTACAACTCAGTGCATTAACCTTGTGTGTGACTAAACAGAGAGCAGTACCTACAGTGCGTACACAGATGATTCATAGCAGTGAGCAGTCTGAGGCTGAGACATTTGACTGGGGGCGGTCTACAAATTGCTAGTTTGAGGGCAGAAAGATTTAGCAAATAGAGAGGTGAAAAATGCAGAGCCCCTAATGCTTGTTTAACTTCACTCTAAACCAGGCTCACTGATATGCGATAGGCGGGCCTGACATCATACCAAACCATACACATGACGTTGACAAGTCAGCCACATAATAAAAGGTTCTCTATTGTTTGGAGTGGGTTGGAAAATTCCTGCGACCCCTTAAACATTTAAACTCATGGAAATTACACACTTACATCACACTAATGTTTACAGTGTGGAGCAGTAAGATAAAAATATTTAATTCCTCAGAGAAACTGAAGTAAAATTGCTCTGTTGAGCTGTTCAGTGACAACCAACGCTTTGCATTCCTTTCAGAGTGGCCTACGTATGATCCAAAACCCATCCATAATACTCCAATGGACAGTAAAGCCACTTTACTTTGACAGAAACATTTTCTTGAGACCCTGAAGTTGGCAGTGTTTTCTCAAAAAATTCACCAAAAGACAAACCTGAAAAATTGTAAACTTGCTGGTGTGATTTCAGTCATCCTCAAACAGGACTGCTCCACTTTCAGACCTCAGAATTTGCAGACAAAAAGCCATAAAAAGACCAGTATTAGTCCCTCCAGAGACTATGACCGCCGGCCATGTACTTTCCAAAATCATGTGTGCAGTTCAAGAATGCAATTCCTGATCTCGGTCACATTTTAAACTCTTTCTTGCTTCCAATTTCTTATCACTGCCCCTTGTTTACATTCCTATAGAGAAGAGACATCTAAACCAATAATACTGTACAAAGTGAGCAGCAAAACACATTTCATGTTTACCTGAAGGGGGTCTGCTTGGAGCTGGTGGAGTGTGTTGCCGTGGAAGTCTTTGGAAGTTGTGTTCATTGTGCTCATAGTATCTATAGTCCTCAGGGAAGCGGTCCGGGACCCTCCTGGGCTGGTGCTGCTGATGCTGCTGGTGCTGCTGGTTGTCATAGTAAGGTTCAGAGGGGTAATAATACCGGGCAGCGTCTCCATTCTCAGACACGTCTGTGGGGAAGGACTGTGAGGAGCCTCCGTACTCGTGGGGCAGGTCTCCCAGACTGCGAGGCAGGTATGGAGGTGCCGACATGCGGTGGCTCTCTCTGCGAGCCACCTCATGAGGTGGCCTCTGCACAGGGTTACGGAGAAAGCTCTTGTTGCGGGACACCACAGGCTCCCGGCTGGGTGCCACAGGGTAGGCAGAGGGCCCCATGTCTGGCAGAGGGACCTCTGTGCGTCGGGGAATAGTGGGTCCATGACGGATGAACGAGGGCATAAGATCTGCAACCAGGTAAACAGGGCAAGTACAACTGTCAATATCAGTCAACAAAACAACACAGTAGCAGTGGAGGAATGTAACTAGGTACACTTACTTAAGTACTATGCTTACATACAGTTTGGAGATACTTGTATATTTCTCCAATACATTTCAGAGCAAAATATTATACTTTTGACTCCACTACGTTAGGCAAAATAAATGATCATGTTATAAAATATACAATTTCAGACTTTAAGTTACTTCTGTAAACATTCTGAATGCAGGACCTTTACCTGCAATGTATTTTACTACTTTTAGTACATTTCTTATACTTCTTCCACCAGGTACACAGTAATAATACCAGTAGGTAAGCCACTAACATGTCAGTCAAAAGACACTTTAACGTCAGAGGATAATTCAACAAGTCAAGAACAGGTGACAACACTCATTCAATGTCCACCAATGGAGACATGCAAGCTAACTGGCAACAAATCTGACTTTTCAGTAAACCACTCTGCTGAAACAATTACTAATAAAAAAGCCAAAATACCTCTTTCACTGGGTCGCTTTGTACATTTGCCATCAATGTGACTAGTTACCGTTATCTCTCGACTTGTCTTTGGCGCTGCAGCTGACGTTAACGTAGCAAGATTTAGCTAGCTAGCGCTTGAACTACCAGGTTGGCAGCTCGTCTGGTTACGGTGTGCAAAAAGTTGGTTACAAGACAACAATAATAATAATAATAATAATAAGGGCACCGCGTTTCCACACGTTTACTTCAGCCTGTTTGCTGCCGTTAGCTCGCTACCTGTCGGCACTAACGTTCATCCTCGCCAGCAGGCTAACTGACGCTAACTTGAGCTAGCTGGCTAACTTACTTACTTCTCAGGAGCGGCGACGTTTCCTTCTTCACATATTTCCCGTGTACCTCGGCTGGTTTCGACGCTTCGTTTTTACTTTTCTTTCGCGAGAGCATAACTCCAGGCTCGGGAGGGTCAACAACAACAACAACAACACGGCGCTGTTAAGTCACGGCACAATCCCTCTGCTCTGCTGCGACCATCCCGTTCAGTTTGCGAAGCGCGGAAAGCGAACATTTTAAGCTTTAGATTTGCCAGCAGCAAGTTAGCCAGCTAACTTGAGCTACTGGACGAGCCTTTCCTCCGCTGGTCCCGGTCCGCTCTGAGCGGCGCTGCTCCTCCCACCGCTGCTGCTCTCCGATTTTTCCCGATTTTGCCTGACGCAGTCTGATTGCCCGCGATTGCCCAGCTTTTTCCGATTTTGAAAGAGTTTTTTCCGGATTTTCCCTGATTGTTTTTCCGACGAGAGTTTTTCCGGATTATTTTTCCCGACGAGTGAAGCGTTTTTTCCGAGAATTTTTCCGCTGAGAGTTTTATTTTCCGATTGAGAGTTTTCTTTCCGGATTGCGAGTTTTTCTTTCCGACGAGTATTTCTTCCGAGACTTTGTTTCCTTTTCCCGACGAGCTGCTCCTCCCTCCTCCTGCCACTGCTGCTGCTGCCCTCCTCCCCACCAAGCTGCTGCCCCTTCTCCCACTGCTGCTCTCCTCCCACCTCTGCTGCCCCTCCTCCCACCGCTGCTGCTCCACCTCCCACCGCTGCTCCCACTCCCACCGCTGCTGCCCCTCCCACCGCTGCTGCCCCTCCCACCGCTGCTCCCCCTCCCACCGCTGCTGCTCCTCCCACCGCTGCTGCTCCCTGGGAATGGTTACTGTACAGCCCTGCCCATCTGGCAACACAAAACTAATGTTGACAACTGTGCCACGGCCCCATCCATCGACCTGACTAACAGTTG
>SEMN01000763.1:0-213853 GCA_005408345.1 Macquaria australasica
CTAGTCCATGCATTTGTTACGTCTAGGCTGGACTATTGCAACTCTCTATTATCAGGCTGCCCCAATAAATCCCTTCAGACTCTCCAGCTGATTCAGAATGCTGCGGCACGTTTACTGACAAGAACCAGAAAAAGAGAACATATTTCTCCAATATTAGCTTCTCTACACTGGCTCCCTGTAAAATCCAGAATAGAATTTAAAATCCTTCTCCTCGCCTTCAGAGCCCTAAATGGTGAGGCACCATCATATCTTAAAGAGCTCCTGAGTGCCCTGGCCACCCCACTAGAGGCACAAGCTTTCCAGAGATACAGGGACGGTTCCTGGGCCTCTCTAAAAGTAGGAATGGGGCCAGGGGCCCTTCAGCTCAAGCTCCTCTGTGGACCAGATCCCAGGTTTGTGTACGGGGAGGCGGACAACCTCCTCACACATTTAGAGTAGGCTTCAAAGGCTTTCTCTTTGTCCTGTTCAGCTCCATTCCGTTATACTTCAAACTGCGAGAGACTTCCCCCTGTCCACTAAAACTCCTTTCTCCTCTCCATCCTATGCACCTCATATCCCATCAATGCTATTAATTCCTTCTTCCCTTGAATTTATGCTTTCTCCTCTCTCTCTCTCTCTCTCTCTCCCCCTTCTATTTACTTTCTACCGTGGCTTTCTGCCTCAGGCTTCCTTGGTGTCTGGTCTGTGGTTCTGCCGCCTGCCACTGCCCTCATGCTCCTGCTCACCATGCCACTATTGCTGTTGTTGCTGTTTGTTATTAGTATTCTTTATTATAATATTGCTCTTAGTGTTGTTTCCGTTAATTGTTAACATCAATGCCATTACCATATCTATGCTGTATTGAGCTGCTGTATGTTCTCTTTCCTCCTGCTCTCTCTCTCCCGCTCCCCCCTTCCCCTTCAACCCAACCGGTCGAGGCAGATGACCGCCCACCTTGAGCCTGGTTCTGCTCGAGGTTTCTACCTGTTCAAAGGGAGTTTTTCCTTGCCACTGTCGCATAGTGCTTGCTCATGGTGGGAACTGTTGGGTCTCTGTAAATATAAAGAGTCGGTCTAGACTTGCTCTATTCGAAAAAGTGCCCTGAGATAACTTTGTTATGATATGGCGCTATATAAATAAAACTGAATTGAATTGAATTGAATTATAGCACAGAGACAGCACTGGTGAAAGTTACAAATGACCTTCAGATTGCATCAGACAAAGGGCTTGTCTTGTTAGATCTTAGTGCCGCATTCGATACCATTGACAATCACATCCTATTAGCCAGATTTGAACATTTAATTGGCATTAAAGGCACCGCACTAAGCTGGTTTAAATCCTATTTATTCACGGAGTTCCACAAGGTACTGTGCTTGGACCAGTTCTATTTACCTTATATATACTTCCTTTAGGCAATATCATTAGGAAGCACTAAGGAAGCATATAAAGCTTATAGTAGGGCTGACTCAGGTGAACCCTGAGCCACCCCTTAGTTATGCTGATATAGGCCTAGACTGCCGGGGGACTTCCTATGATGCATTGAGCTCCTCTCTCCTCTCTCCTCCTCTTCCTCTCCATCTGTACGCACTCTTATCCCATTAATGTGTGTTACTAACTCGACTTCTTCCCGTAGTTATGTGCTTTCTCTCCTCTTTCTCTCTCTCTCTCCTTCTGTTGCTTTCTGCAGGTATTTCTGCCTCTGGAGCTGTAGAGTCTGGATCTATGGTTGCAGCCACCTGCTGCCCACGTGTTCCTGCTCAACAGCCACTGCTGCTATTATTGTTATTGGTCTTATTATTAGTATTAATATTATTATATTGCTATTAGTATTATTTTTATTAATATTAACATCAATAGCATTACCATAACTATTACTTTACATCTCTATGTAGAACTTTTCTTTACTACTGTATGTTCTCTTTCCTCCTGCTCTCTCCCTCTCCCTCTCTCTGTCTCTAACCTTCTCTCTCTCTCTCTTTCAACCCAACTGTTCGAGGCAGATGACCGCCCACCCAGAGTCTGGTTCTGCTCGAGGTTTCTACCTGTTAAAAGGGAGTTTTTCCTTGCCACTGTTGCCTAGGGCTGCTCATGGTGGGAATTGTTGGATCTCTGTAAATATAAAGTTGGTCTAGACCTGCTCTATATGAAAAAGTGCCCTGAGATAACTTTGTTATGATATGGCACTATATAAATAAAATTGAAACTGAATTGAATAGTGGTATATCTACAGCAGGTGCTGCTGCAGTTCCATGGCAAGGTTTTATCTATATTGGGTTGCAGATAGTTTCATAATGCTGCATTTCCAAAACTTTGCTGTAGACATTCATTCTCCCCAGAGGTGAATACATGGAAACATTCATAAATGTTATGTATGTTTACAATCTATCTATAATTTGGTCGTCTTGATTTTCCATATTGTAATTTTGCTATCATGGTCTATTTTCTGTCTGTCTGTTCTGGGAGAGGGATCTCACTTCTGTTGCTCTTTCTGAGGTTTCTTCCAGTTTTTTCTTTGTTTTTCTTACTTTCGAGTATAATGAATTGGGAGGAGTTCTTTCAGGCATCCACAATTATGGAATTTAAAGTCTGGTTCTTTTTCTCATGGACAATGTTAGCTGACTGACAGTTGGAGCACTTCAAAGCTTGGACGCACATGAAACTCTGCTTGAATAATCAGTACAAAAGATGAACAACTGTGTCAGAAAATATCTGGCTCGTTCATAAAAGACCAGAGGTACAAGCCTGTGGACATAATAAACTTAAGAAGAGAGCGTTGAAGCCCTGTACACTTTACATCAATGTGAAACTGCCCTCAGTGGGTTCATATTTACAGTATTCATTCTGAATAATGAGCACTGACAGTGACTCGTGACACTTACTCAAGATGACAGATGTTCTAAAATGTAAAAGTGGTTGGAGAAATGATGACAATGTGTTTAAGTGTGTTAAAATCACCATTTTACCAGCCAAGATATTACTGTGCATTATGTCATCACATGATTATACAATAGTCCATATGCATATGCTCCTTATCCATAATCCTTAAATAAACAACAGGAAATCCTTATGGGATTAATACTGAGCAACATATGGTTCATATCCTGCATACACACACACACACACACACACACACACACACAGTCCATAACTAGCGTTAAGCACGGCCCAGTTTTCCTAAATGCTGGTTCAATAAGCAGATGACTGGTTCCTTTTGGCCCAGTTACAGAACAATAGACAGACTAAAGGTCACATACACAAGACTGTGGGAAGAGAGGAGAGGACAGAGAGAGTGCGAAGGATGGAGGGATGGAGGGAGGGGGCTGGGAGGTAGAAGACAGGCGGCCGGGGTGGGGGGCGGGGGTGAACTTGAGAGCTCAGACAAGGGAGGAAGAAATGATGATGCTGATATCAGTCATAGTTGTCTGCAGTGCTTGAAGTGGAAAGAAAATAAGTACTTCCCATATTCACTTGTTGGCGTGTGTATCAGCAAATCATTAAGTATTACATTCTGAATTTCTACAGTGACTAAAAGATACTAGGAGATATTGCTGATGTGTTCACAATTTATTTAACCAAGGGTACAACCATTTCAATTATTAGAGTAAAAAATTATTATTATTATATAATAATAATACATAGAAGCACAGAAAAGCAGGCAGGCGAGAACGGGAACAGGTGAGCATCATGTAGTGCCCCCTGGGTAATGTAGTTTATTTAGGGCCATTATGAATGGCCCAGAGAACCCGATATAGAGAGGGCAGAAAAGAGTACCTGTAGCTTGTGAGAAGTGCCTGTGTGCAAGGAAAAGTCACGGAAGACCAAGTAGTAAAATGTAGAAGTGCTGTGGTACTGGTATTGGTACTGTGTATCGGTGAGTACCAGTCCACTGATTGAATGTAGAATTTAATGGTCCTAATGTTTTAGTGACCCTTTGACCTTTCCTCTAATACCACCATTAAGATATTTAGAAAAGTAATGGCTGCATTTCCACAAACTTTGCTGTAGACATTCATGCTCCCCAGAGGGGAATAAATGGAAACATTCATAAACGTTGTGTGTGTTGTCCTAATCGAATCTCCTGTTTGTGCTGTACAATGTGTGTGTGTTATGAATATTCCATTTAGAGCCTCTGATCGTCTGACTGCCTGTGTTTCTTGATCCATCAGACGTCAGTGTTGCAATGTTGTGTTCCCAGATAAAATGGAATTAACCATGAATATTTTCAAATAAATACGCAGCTTTCATTTCTCTCTAGTGTGGCTAGTTGTTTACATCTCTTAATTAAATTTGATGTCATGGATTTTGATGTGGCCTCTTTTATACTGTAAGCATTTCTCAAAGAATTTCACAGTCAGGTCTGTCTGGAAATAACTAAACGTTTTAGTGACATACTGCAAACGCTGGTTGATTAAAAAGTTTATTTAACACATGCAGTACTTTAATGTTTTAACTGATATATGTATAGTGTTGCAATACATGTTGTTTGTTTTTTAGTACTTAAATTATTCATGATATGTGAAATTACAAAACACACTACAAACACAACAAATAGTCAAATCGCAGGATCACCAAAGTCATTAGGATTAATTGTGACCATGAATGTCTTTACAAAATTTCATGGAAATCCATCTAATAGACTGACATTGCCATCCCTAGAGTCAAGCTATATGTTATCTACAGTGTTGGACAGGACTTCCCTTCTGTATCCAGGTTTATTGCAAAACGTTTTTGTAAAATTCACTAACTGTACTTGCAGATGATTTGAAGATGATATTAATATGACTTCTTTCAAGAAGGTTAACAACAAAGATCAAATTTGTTTTATGGCATTTCTATGTATCTGAATCATGTATGTTGGGTTCTTCCTTCTGCCCAGGAAGACAGTTTATTGTTTTACCTTTATCTAACCAGGATACTTTGTGAGCAGGAATGCCCTGCCGCACACTCTCCCACACCCACACACCAATAACAGTCTGGTCTGTTGGTCCCTGAGCAGCTCCACTGGAGCAGTTGGGGTTTAAGGGCTTTGCTCAAGGGCACTTCAGTGACAGTACTAAGGAGGAGGCAGGTGCTGCTATTTCCCTTTCCTCAACCCAGATTAATCTTGCAAGTCTGGGGATCGATCCAATAACCTCCTAGTCACAAGCACGCTTTTCTAAGCTTTTTTAAAATATGAAATCACATGATGGCAAATAGACACATGATAAACGTGATAAATTTGTTGTATTTTCTGGTGAATATACTGAAAAATGTTTTTCTACTTTTGCTGTATCATTACAACAATTAGACATATACACACATGCATGTAGACACACAAAACAACTTGCAGGAGTGTAGGAGTTTTTATCTGTGTATGCAATCAGGTGCACAGATATGCTAATACTTTTTTACACACACACACACACACACACACACACACACACAGTGTGATGGGAGGAGGTAACTTTTGAGAAGTGTGTGGGTGTGGAAATATGTGTTCCGGAGAAGTGGGCCTCACCCATAGCAGCTACTCAGAGAAGTAACCTGCTTGACTCAGTGCATGTACAGTAAACGTTATGTGAAGTGTGTTAGAATAATGCAGTGAAACCATACTCTGGTCAAACCTGGCTAACATACAGTATCTGACTTAATTCTGCAATATACTGGTCATTGTCATTGGCTGTGCTTGAACGTGTCCCAGTCTGCGTCACTCAGAGCGTCCTGAAGAGCGACCTGGAGCCAATCCCAGCTGACATTGGGCGAGAGGCGGGGTACACCCAGGACTGGTCGCCAGTCAATCACAGGGCTGACACATAGAGACAGACAGATGGTCACTAACATTCACACTCACAGTCACACCTACGGACAATTTAGAATCATCAATTAACCTAACTTGCATGTCTTTGGATGGTGGGAGGAAGCCGGCGTGCCCGGAGAGAACCCACGCGGACACGGGGAGAACATGCAAACTCCAAACAGAAGGGCCCCAGCCGGCCGGCGTGTGCAAACCCAGAACCCTCTTGCTGTGAGGTGACAGTGCTAACCACTGCACCACCGTGCCGTTGTTGTTTACCATGAGACTAAAATGGTAAAGAGCTGTTGTGCAATCATCTGCACAAACAGATTCATAAAGACTTCAGTCAGACGTTTCTACAGACTGTCCTGTCCAAGACTCAACAGTACACAATGAGCGTTATACTCTCTAAATTTATCTAATCAATTACACTATTTTGTGAATGAAATGTGTGTTACATTATAAATATTTTTTACAAACCTGCCCATATGCAACCAGAACAGCATTTGAAATGCTCATGATTTGATTGGGATGACAAAAACAGGTTTAAAAGAGGTCCACAGTATGTGTCTTGAGGCTTTGTTTATGCTTTGTTCTGTCTAACATTCCCTGGTGTAAAGTTACATATACATATTGTATATATGAACTTCAATTTCTGGCCATATTTCAATATCCATAGACCACTGATTGTACATTGTACAAATCACTGATTCTCATGGCCTTTACTTAGTTTTTGCATGTGAAAAACAGATATCTGAGCTTTGTGAAACCAACTTTTAGAAAATGATGACATAAGCCAGAGCTCTGTGCCCCCCTCCACTTCCAAATGCCCCCTTTTCTCAAACTCCACACCTCCAGTTTGTAATGCTTGTAATGCAGGCTTTCAGTTACAAATTCAAAGTCTTAAGCCCAGTTCACACCAAAGATATGCAACGAGACGAAACCGTTTTAGAACGTTGCAGGGAAAAGGTGCAGCGGTGTGAACTGGCCCGTCTCAGCTCGACTCAAGCCGGCCGATGGTGTCGCCTGAGACTCAGCTTGTCAAATCGCCAGCGGTTGGTTTTAGAACGTAAGGCAAGTCACCTGTTTCAACAGCCAATCAGCAATTACAAACACTCACATTGTTATAGCTTTCTCATCAATTAAGTATAGTCTACTTTCTTTATTACACTGATTATTAATACAGTAATGAAAAAATTTACTAAATGACTAAAGGAAAAGCAAGAGCAAGAAAAATAGAGTAGCCTGCAGTTGTTATGGCAGAGTCAGGAGGATACTTTTAATTTTGTTTAATTGTTGAATCTGCCCTCTTTTCTCTTGTAAAACAGTCAGTCATGTAACTTCTTTTATCTATGGGCTGTAGCTCGCCTGTCACCAAGAAGCGCAGCATTATCATCAGCTGTTCCTCTGGTGAAATGCTGTCTCGATAGTTGGTGTTTTCTCTGCTGATTAGAGGTGACACCAACTCCTCTAAATGACAGAACTGCTCCGGGAATAGACGGGAGAAACTGACAAAAGAGGGGAGATCTCCTGTCTCAAGTTCATGGCATAAATTTGCATAAGCCCCCTGGGTATTCTGTTGATGCAACCCTGGATGGCTCCAAATTCTTGACCCTCTCAGTTTTTTATGTTTTCGCCATTTCATCAATACTAAAAATGCAACTGTAGCAAGTAACTCACTATCACTATTGTCATTCATATTTTAAGATGCTACAAATGATATCCAGCTGCAAAAAACGCCTGAAAAGCCGGCCACTACAATGAAAGTACAAAGAGTCGTTGCTATGGAAATGATACGCTGTCTCGTCTAGTCGCTTTGGTGTTTCAGAACGTTGCAGACCAGCACATTGCAAGTAATTGCAAGTTTCAACTCGTCTCGTCGCGAATCTTTGGTCTGAACTGGTCTTTAAGCCCAAGCCGAGATAACCCTGATGACATCACTATGACATCACTATGGGTATTTTTTTCCCGAAACTTAGGAATGCTCCCTCCAGAACCACAGAAGATATTATACAACTGTCTTCACAGGTTGAGTAGTACTCCACTTGACTGAACTTGATGTGTAAAATCAGTGGAGTGCCACTTTTCAACTTTCTATTGCCTCTAACCTCTCTGTCATCACTAATACTCTCTGCATATGACTCAAGTCTCCTCTGTGAAAGACACAAGTTGAAATAAACCGGAATTGTCCCTTAAGCAAGTCACTCAACCGTATAGTGTCTCTTGTGGAGCAGCTCAGCAGCTAATGAATGTAGTGTTTTTTTCTCAAGCCTAACTGCTCCCCTGTGTGTGCCCCGCTCTCGGCTCTTTGTTGTGTTAACACAGACGTGTGGGCTCGTGGAGCAGCTGAACACTGAGAGGACAGAGAAGAAAGAGCCTATCAAGCCTTCTCCTCTCACCACAATGAAAGACAATGATGCCAGCTGATGCCAGCTGCCTGCCTGGCAACCAGCCTGGCTTGTGGCATGTAATTTGGAGGAGGAGAAGTTTTATAGTTGTCCACTGAACCATAGCTGGGTTTGCCTTGCTGAACAGGAGGCTCACTGTCTGTTTAATAATGTGTGTGTGTGTGTGTGTGTGTGTGTGTGTGTGTGTGTGTGTGTGTGTGTGTGTGTGCGTGTGTTTATTTTGGTGTCCTGAACAACCTGTGTGGTTGGATTAATACAGTAAGTGCCTGACAGATGATATTAAACCTGAATCATATGAAACAGTTTGGAAGAGGGCAGAATGGAATCTTTGACTGTAAACATTATTTAAAAATGCAACATACAGTATATACAGGAAGCTCTGTTTGTGTTTACATGTGTCATACTGTATATTTATGATCCCAACGGTCTGTGCTGTTACAACAAGATTCAGGGTGCTGCCAATGAAAGTGAACCATAAAGAAGAAAAAAAGGAGGCCCAGTGCCGAACTATCATGTTTTAACTAATAAATAGAATAATATTTATATAGTGGTACTGAAGAGTAAGAACCACATCAGCATCTAACCAGACCCAAGTGACATTTTCAGATACTTTACATGCTGTTAAATGTCCTCCAGCTGAGCAGCTAATTAGCTTGTTCAAAGTCTGTGGCTCTTGTGTTGTGTAGCAGGCTGCTGTCTGGCTCAGTCTCTGTCTATGACACAACGCTGACATTACTGCTTTAGACAAGATTTGATTGGCTGTATCCAAACGAGGTCTCCATCTATGCAGACAGATACTTAATGGTATTCTGTCAGATTAATGGAAACCTACACGGTGCCATAATGAAAACAAAAAATATGAAATATGCATTTCTCCCATTTGGTTTCAGATTCTTTTCAAAGAAGAACACAGGAAAAGTGATTTACAGAGCAAATATGTGCTGTAGCTAAATTTCAGTTGGATGTGACGTGTATATTATTTATCAACATTACCTTATTGATGTGTAGCAATGCAATGGAAAGATATCTACTTTCTATTGTCTACTGTCTGTGTGTGGAGTATAGAGCTGGAGTCAGGACGTGGTTATAGCCTAGCTTAGCATAAAGACTGGAAACAGGGGGAAATAGCTAGCCTGGCTCTGTCCGAAGTTCAAAAACACACCTATCAATACCTCACTGAGCTCACTGATGTTGTTTTACAGAAATGTAAAAACAACACTTTGTGGTTTTAGGTGGATTATTCTGCTAGAACTATTTCTTGAGGAACAATAAGTTTATCCATCCATCAAGTACATCTGTGCAGCATCTCCAGCTATAGTGCAGGTTGCCAGATGTGATTAGTGAGCATAGGTTTGCACAAGGTCTGTACAGGTAGTACGGTACCAAACCTGGCAACCTCACTTTGACAAGACTCTGAGAAGCTGCACACAGTCACTGCACCCAGCTGTTCCTGGGCCAAAATCAGCGACAGATCAGCGCCCGCAGACAGGCACAACAGCCGGGACCTGATGAACATTCTCTGTCTCAGCCGTCAACAAGCACCACTCCACTACCAGTGCATCTGGGTCTACATTATCAACTGCATTATACTGATGCAGTTGGTTGGTATTCTTACATAGAGGAGACACACACTGGGCTGTTGGTCATTTTTTCTTTTAGTTTAGTTTAGTTTTATTTATTTTTGGTCAACTACACACAATACCGTACAGTTATGAAAGTGGTTAAATAATACTTAATAATCTTTATATAAAAAAAAAAAAATTCAAAATGAAACATAACATTCTAAAACCTGAGCTTACTGTATCTACCTTTAATACTTCAAAGCATCACCCTTAATCTACCCAAAATAGCAGTGAAAATATAATAAAGAAACACAACAGCATAGACAGAAACAGATAAACATAACAAAGACAGATCATAAGTGTCAGTCATTTCTCAATGTTAGTCACTCTTTTGTATCTTTCAAATGTAATCTTTTTGAACATTTTCTTGAATTTACACATATTACTACGTTCTTTTAGTTCATCATTACAACTATTCATCATTACAATATACATATAGACAATTCCTATAGCCTTTTTTTGCGGTATAAAGATGGAATCTGTACTAGTTTTGTTTCCCCATACTTCCACACAGCATGTAATGTATGGAACTATGAGTGAGCAGTATGGAAAAAATAATGAGTGATGTGAGATGAGATGTCCTTAGTTTTGTAAAGTATTGCAACAGTTTTGACAGTTTTGATTTGATATGATTTATGTGAGGTTCCCAGCAGAGTTTATGGTCTATTATCACACCCAAGAATTTGTTTTCATACACACTTTCAATTTCTACATCATTAATCGTAAGAGTTACTTCAGAATTGATTTTACGATTTTCAAACGTAAAATTGAATGACAATTTATTAGTATCCAACCACTTCTTTAGGGTTTCCAATTCCCCTTCAACTGTATCCAAAAGCTGCTTGAAGTTTGGACCCAGCATGGAGCCTTGTGGAACTCCACAGGTGACCATCCCAAGTTCTGAATCAAAATTACCTGAACATACTGATATTTGTTCTCAAGGTTGCATCTCAACCAGGAGTATATTACCACTCTAATACCATATCTTTCTAGTTTCTTCATAAGTAAACCATGATCTTTTTTGAGATCTATAAATACTGCTACTGTATATTCCACTACTTTTAGTGAGGTAGACCGCCTGGCTCAAAATCCATACTGGTGGTCACTTAATAAATTATATCTATCAATAAAGTTGTCAAGCGGTGTTGGGTGGTTTTAGGGCTCGGGTGTTTTCTGCTGTTGCAAAATAGCTTCTCTTCCTCTGGAGCAAGGGCTTTTTGAGGGGCAGGAACTACTACCCAGAAGTGGAGGTAAGATAAAGGGTGCCTGAGATCCTGGAAAAGTGCCCTTGGCCTATAGATGTTCATGCAATATGGCAAGCTGAGTCTGGATTTTGTAGAAAACATTTGGTCTGTTATCACAAGGAGAAGCAACATACTGTAGTTTACCACTGAAAAGGGGTGGTGTGGGCTCATTGTAAAAATGAATTAAAATAACATATCTTTTGTCATCACCTTTTATGGAGTGCAGTAAGAAAATACAACAAAACTAAAGAACCAACCAAGAAATGAAACTCACCAAAAAACTGTTTACATGTTTTTTTTATCCTTTTATTTTGGCATCAATGGACAGTTTTAGTGTGATGTTAAATACTGTATTACAGACTGCTGAAAGGAATTAATGGGGGTGGGCACTGAAGATGCTACCAAACTAGCATCTAACTAGCTGAAGACACTGCCTAACTAGCATCAAATTCAGTCCTTTTTGTAAATTTGACTGGAGGACTTTCTTTATGTGTGTGTGTGTGTGTGTGTGTGTATGGAGGAAAGGCATGGGGAAAAAAATCTGCAATCCATCACAATGCTGGAGGACATGCTTGATAAGACACATTCATTTTATATGACATTATTCGGCTGATTGTGAAGCAGGCCATGCCACCCGCTGAGGCTCAACAAGCAGCAGCATCCTCTGACGCCAAGCACTCCCTTCTACTCATAGACACCCGCCTCTGCCACCACCACCACCATCATCACGGTCATCATCATTGTTGTCTGTGTCCAAAATAAAAGGTGTAATAAGTTTAAGAGTTTCAGACAAAGTATAGAAATCATCATCATCGTCCTCATCATGAACAAATCTATAGCTGAAAGCATACATCATTTCTGTTTTTCTCTCACCAAAAGTGAAGCAGGTTTTATCACACCCTACCGTCATCATCACCATCATTGCATTACACAGAAAGACAACAGCAATTGTCATTTGTTCAAAGTGAATAAAACAACAACGTATACATTAAACCCAGTCAGACCAGCATTTTGGAGCTAAATCAATTCATATCAATCAGTGGATTGGCATTACAGAGGCAAAATGAACTTTGTGCTATTGTCAAGTAGCAACGTGTCTTGACCAAGTTCTCAAAAACAAAGCTGGGCTTGAGGTGATTCGGCCGTAGTGGCTGGAGTTGGTATTGCACATCACATCATGCACACTTAGCCAAAAATATTTTTCCCATACATAACTATTACAAAAGGGTCCTCTGTAAAATGATGAAAAAGTTTTCTCACAAACATCCTGAAATGACTTGTGTCAATGTATTATCACAATCTGATCCATGAGACATTAACTGTGTCTGAAATCACTCCCTTTTTACAATATAGTGTACTATACTTATCCTATGTGTCCATCTTCTGGGTGTGAAATGTATGCACTATACAGTGTCCTGAAAAATTACCACAACGGAAAGAAGAAAGTAGTCTGTAGTACTCTCTGCTAACAATCCCACAATGCAATGCATCATATTTTATGAATGCGAAAATGACCTGTCAGTGATGACACAAAATGACGATGATGGATGAAGTGAAGTGAAATCTCAATGTACTGCTCACTGTAGAGTAAGGTACAGGTACAGTGTTATATAAGGTGTAGTGAATGAGTGAATAAGGGAGATATTTCGGTCACAGGCATTTTGAAATGCGACAGAAAAGTACAGGTGTAAAAAATAAAGTGTGTGATGTCTGAAGTGAGAAGCTCCATGCTCTATGGGCCCAAAAATGTGGGAGCCTGAGGAAGCCTGAAAAACTTTCAGCATATGTCCTTGGGGAGCAACTTCACTGGAAAGAATGAGGTGCCATCCTAGAATATGGTATCCAGTTCTCTTAATACTTTCATGGTCCTGACAGTGCTGCCCTTTGAGGGAACAGAGAGCTGGAGATCTCACCATTCAGTTTTATAATCTGCTCTGCTGGAGTAGAAACTGTTTGCAGCCAGTGAGACTGAAGTGGTTGGTACAAATACATCTCTTGAATAAATTGTGTCAACTTAATGTCAGGTTAGCTAACTGGCGGTCAGCAAGCGAGCTAGCTTGGGATGCTTTGGGGTGCTATGGTGGCTGCTGAGCGCCTACATGTTCCTGGCTGGCTAGCATGTTGGCAGTTAGCTCACCAGCTAGAGTTCGCCAACTAGCTCTGCACGTAGTCACTACATCACCAAGCTTCCAGCACCACCTATTCTGCGAGGACGCACAGATGAAATGTGCTGTGCCACTATCTGATGTGATCAACGTTATTACCGCTGTGAAAAGTGATTTGGACATAATGCATAAACTTTGACGCTGGCATTTTCCTACTCACAGGCAAATTTTAACTAACATAAAAATCAGTTGTTTAGCAAACATTGACAAAAGTGTGAATAAAATACTGGTGTTGTGTGTTCAACCCAGTGATAGTGGTGTCAGATCAGCATATGGATCATTTTAGTATGCACTGACAAATGGCCTATTTTCTCATTTAGGTATGAGGACTTGTTGCTTTTATGTCAGCACATCCTTCAAACTTTTTCACTACAATCCAAGTCATCATGCTTTGGACCCATTTTTCCTCCTTTCATTCTTGCGATTTCATTTTAGAAATCACTGATTATTGTCTTTTCTGGGTATGAAAAACATATAGCATATTAAAAGTCCTTCTCTTTGGACTTTATTATGCAGATATCCTGTCTTTGTATTCCTCAGCATGCCACAGCACACTCTTTCTGTGTCACTTATCACCCATATGATGCCTCTACCCATCCAGCGTATGGTTTTCTCAGACCCATCATCTTTTTTTCTCAGCCCATTACCCCATGGTTCAAGCCAAGCTGTGCTGTCTCTTTGTTTCCACTACGCTTCGATCGATCTGACATGGCCTGGCCTCCAGCAGCATAATGGCCATCAAGATACACAGGAACTCAGTACAAACGGACTGGCTTAAACAATACCAGCAACAATACCATCGCATAAGGACAATACAGGCCAGACAGATTTCACTGAACAATGGTGAATGCTGCAATGTGTGTGTGATGTGTACACACACACACACACACACACACACACAAAGTAGGCCAAATGATGCTTTGTTCATCAGATTATAGTTATTTGCATTTCACACATCATGGATCTAATAATAATATTATCTTTTTTTAAAAAGATAGTATTGGACTTTCTATCTTTTGATGTATTTACAGTTTCAGCGTCTTGATAGCTGGATGAAACTTTACAAATAAGTGTTAGGCAGCTATTGTACTCACAAAGAATGGTGAATATCAGGCTAAACATGTCTGACTGACCCTGTAGTTGGCTGCTGATGGATGAATGAATCAACATTTTGTTGGATATTATATGAAAGCTCTATCCTTGTGTTTTCATATCAGAACACTGAGTCATTATTGTGAGTATAGTGTATTATATCACATTTGTATAATATCCTTGGATTAGTATTAAAAACAGAATGCACAAAGGATTGTGCAGGATTACATCACAATGGAACATCCTTATCTGCAGACACAGCCAGCAACCAACGCTTTGCCAATTGGCAAAGGATTTAAATGTGACTTCAAATCATTGTTACAAAAATCCCTCTGCAGCATGTTGATCAACCACTTTTGTGCCTAACAATTACATTCATTGGAAAAGAAATATCATTTTCAGAACTGGGACTAGGGAGAATGAGGAGTTTCTGCATTTATTTGTATCCCATTTGTCAAAGAAACAACAACAATCATTCCCATTATGTCACCATTGCATAACCTAGATGTGTGTTAAGTTTAATCACTGGAGCACTGATGATCAGAAAGTAGAGTACACGAGGATGAAAAGAAAAAGGTCACTCTGCTCTGAACATGCCAGTAGACTCCCATAACCTGGGTTGTTTTTGTAAGAAAGAGGGTGAGAGCATCGATACCGAAGTTGTCCCAATGCCAGAAAGTAGGAGCAAGTTTCTGTAGACAGGTTTTATGCTTAGCAACAGCGTAATGACACACAATCCATGCCTTAACATCATACCAGTAACAAAGTTCTGTGTTTGAGTGATTGAATTATTGACCAACCAGAAACATCCCATCCATCAGGAGGAGCTTAGTATGAAAGGTTTGCTGGGAGGAATGTTGTTGTTCTGCATTCTGAATCCAGACCCTTCGTATTCCAGATTTGTATTGTACTTTCTGCAACATGAAGAATAAACTACTTTGTGCTAAATTAAGTAGAGAGTTACATCCTTCTGTATCTCAGCATTTGGTTCCTACGAATCAGATAGTGGTTATTTATTTAAAGTTACTGAAGGCTGAACAAGAAGAAGAAAATTATATTAATATTATCTTGTAGAGAAACTTGTCATACTCTAACCACTAGTATTTAGACTTCCTGGTCATAAATTTGGAAATGTTTGACAAATGGAACCTTACTGTTCAGGTCTCGATCATCTCATTTGGAGAAGAGATGAGGAAGACAGTTCTAGCTACACTCAAATCCAAAAAGTATGATGTCTGCTTTATGCAGGAGACAAACCTAACAGAAACCAAATCTAGGAATCAATTCTGGGGCTAGGAGGGAGTGTTCTTTTCTGTAGGATCTAGCAGGAGCAGAGGGGTAGCCATCATAATTAAAGCAGAACATTTAACCCAGCAGCCAAAGATTATACATTTTACTCCTCTACCCATGATGTATTGCCTAGGATCGACTACTTCCTGATTTCCAACTCAGGGGCGGCGGTGGCTCAAGAGGTGGAGTGGGTTGTCCATTAATCCCTGGGTTGGTGGCTCGATCCTCCTGTCCACATGTCGAAGTGTCCTTGTGCAAGACACTGAACCCTAGGTTGCTCCCAGTGGAGGCCAGAACCTTGGATGGCATCGGTGTGTGAATCTGTGTGTGAATGGGTGAATGACACCAATCTGTAAAGCGCATTGGGAACCGTTAAGGTGAAAAGTGAAGTCCATTTACCCATCTCTCTTCCACCTTAGCCTGTGCGATTGGTAGTACTGCGGTGTGAAATAAGTCACACAGGCTAAATCCCAGGCTACTTCAAGATCACAGTTTTAGCATCTCTTTGATGGGACAATTCAATTTTTAAAAATGAATTAATTTACCCTCTGCTCCTTCCCCTGTGATAGCATGAGAAGCTCGAAAAGCTACATAACTCAACATAATGAATCAATAATGAACAGAAAGAAATTTGTGATGCCCCTAGGAGGAAATCACTGGAGTTATTAGGAAAATGTCTTTAGGTAAAGTCCTTTGGCCTGTCAGCTTTACAGCCAAATTTTATAAACTGTATGCCAAAGAGCTGGCCCCAATGATGTTAAGAATGTATGAAGACTCTATGAATGGGGAGGGGCTCTCTACCTTGCACCCTCTTCCAAGCACTTATTTCCCTCATCCCTAAAAACAATAAAGACCCCATCAACTGCAAGAGTTAATATAATGTGGTCTGTAGGTGACAACAGCTCATCCACTGCTGCAGTGTCCTTGCACCCTGAAAAAGCGTTTGATAGGGTGGAGTGGCTCCACCTATTTCTCACATTAGAAGCTTTTGGGTTTGGGAAAATGTTTGTAGACTGGATCTGTCTGCTCTGTAGTAAGACGACCACAGCAGTTATAACCACTGAGCTTATTTACCCTGGGCAGCTGGACCCAACAGGCATGAGTACTATACCCACAACTTTTTCCTGGCACTGGAGCCACTTTTGCTTCATTCTGTCGACCTTCTTCTACGAGTGGGGCTCTTCTGTTAATTCAGCGACACAGACATTTAAAAGTCTTCACAATGTAAGAAAATCTATCTTAGCGCCACTTTTTTTTTCTCCATTACTGTCTGTCCCGGTGACACCATATGTTGTCGCCTTTTCAATAACGTATGTCTTACATCCCCGTTAGGTGTCTGTGTTTCCTGTTTTTATTTTGAAATCCTTTCTGTCTGGTCTGTCTTGTTCCTGTCCTCGTGTCTGATTTTCCATACCTGTCTAGGTACCTGTCCAGTAATGGACCCAGCGGACAGTCGCCGCCGCCAGTTGGCCTCTTTGGTTCCGTTAACCCGGAGGCCTTCTACAGATTCCTTGGGATTATTATTGAACCGCCAGTGAGTGACCAGCCTCCCTCTCCATATGAGGGCACTCGGCTGGCAATATTCCCGGGAAGGAGGAAGAAGGATTATGGGAGACCTCGTCATTTTCTATATAAAGAAATCACTTTTATCTGGTCCATATGGGCAAAATGTATTGCACACACTGTACCCAGGTCTGCTGGACAAGCTCAGTATGGTGTTACATGTAGACACACACATACAAAAGAACGTATCATGAAAACATACACACATGGTCAATTTTATTTATATAACCCAATATCACAAATGTGATCACATTTGGTTTATTGTTGGCAAATAGGTATTGTTCTTTCAGAAAGTGGAAGATGCTCTCAGTCAGGCAGTCAACAATCTTGGAGCCCATCAGCTATCTTCTAATGACAATTTAGCTTCTGGTGGCAACGGCCAATGTTTTGGGGCTTCAGGTATAGCCAGCAGATACCCGGATAACAGATATCCAGGCCAAGACTTCCTCTTCTGTGCACTGGTTGATGTTTACAGTCCAATTAGTAATCTCGGAACCCATCGGCTCTCATCTGACGATGATGTGAATGCAGATAAACTTTAAAAAACTAATAAAAAGCTAATCTCTAGGGTTCTGAGATTGATAAAAAGCTAAATCGTCATCAGACGATAGCCGATGGGTTCTGAGATTGCATTTCAGCCATTGCGTTCCGCCTCTTTTGCTCTCCACACGGACTGTTAACCTGCATGCAACTAAAGCCCGCTCAAACGTGATTGGTCAATACTACTCAGACTACAAACGGACAAAAACAGACACCAGAACGCCTCCAATACCAAAATCTTGTCCCTTGCCTACTGATTCTGCATTCAGATGCAGATATCTGTTTATACAGATCAGAGTCTGTTAACATTGTCAATAAAGCAGGTGCAACATATGATTGAAGGGTGTGGGGGGTTGCTCAGATAGGATTTAATCCATCACTCCAGATGACTGAGTGAAGAAGACCGTAAGCTCCACCAGGCTACATTGAGAGCACCAGGTGCGGACAGCAATGCTAAAATGGCTTAATTTTACTGCAGTAAAATCACATCATCATTGATGTGTCCATAGTATGTTGCTCACAATTTCATTTGTCTTTGTCAGACAGTGTCATAGAAAGGTGCGCATGTAATTTTAAAGGAATAAATTAGAAGCAACTGTTATACAGTAATATACAGTACTCTGGATTCCAGATTAGAAGTTCCCACAACTCTGCCAGCTGTTTTTATAGCATCAAATAACTTATAAGAAACTTATCAGAAAACGAACACTTGAACAATCAGTGTGAGAAGAACTACCTAAAATGATAGAAACCATCTTTGGGAAAAATTTATTTGATGTGTACTTTGACTTTTCAGTTTGGCCCATGTCCCATCCACTAACATGGAGGAGGCGGGGTTTATGGCTGCAGTCAGCCACCAGGGGGCAATTGCGATGTTTTGGCTTCGCTTTTGGGGAGCTGTCAAGTCGTCCATCTTCATATACAGTCTATGGTCCCTAACTGTGTCTGTTGTTTGGTTGCTGGGCAGGTCATTTACAGTGGGGGTGACCGATGGTAATATTGAAAGTAAAAGTATTTTCTTATCTTACAAGTCATTACAGTCATTATCGGTTCCAGTGTGCTCAAAAACATTGCTCTTACTCTTTAACCCAGATAGAAATGTATTGACCACATCCACTCTTTATTTATATTAAACCTGTCAACAGTCAGCATTAGTATCAGAGTTCATTATCTCTAAATATGCCTTTTTAAAAATAAAAAATTACAAGGCAGCTTGCAGATTGTTACTACACCAAGTTAGTAAACTCTACCAGATCTGTCTGAATAGAAATATATTATACATAATTGAGTTATAGTGATATTCGATCATATTTAATTTAGATTTGTCATTATTTCTGCAATGGTTGAGGAGCCCTACTTGTTTGTTCCATTTCCCAGGCCCTTTACTTTCATTTTAACGCAGTCATGACACATAATAGAAGTCATAATCAACAACTACAAGCTCCTATCTCTCCTGCTCAGTCTCGTGACTGTCTTTCTCGTTTGCTCACCAAAATAACCTCTGTTATTGCATACAAATAACAATCAGCAAACCAAGTCATTTACAAAGAGCCCTAGCATAATATTTCCATGACCATCTCTTAATAGCACTGCCTATGCAGGGGAATGACAGAGGGTGAGCGGTTCTGTTCAAACTGAGTTTGGAAATGATAACTGGATTTACTGAGGAGAGTCAGTCTTGTACTGCTGCAGAGCAGAGAGTGACATGGACAAAGAATTTGACTACAACTAACAAAAATCAAATGACTAAAACTTGATTAAAGCTAAAATACATCTTCATCAAAAGACTAATAAAGCTAAAAATTAAATCATAATCAGGTGCCAAAATGATCACTGATGTTAGGCATATCAATTTTAGGTGATTGTATGTCAGTGTTGTGTTTTCCTCTTGCACCTAGTGGCCAAAAATCAATTTTACATACCACTTTTGTATTGTGTTCCTGCGTCATTATGTGTGGGGTATAAAGTGTTGATGACTGTGCTCCTGGCTAAGTAAAAGGACGCAGAGGAAGAGGAAACATGCAGCCGCTGTATTTATTTCAGATGTAGTAAGATGACACACTTCCAACTTCAGCACCTGCTGCTCTGTGGACATCTGGTCCATTCACTAAACCAGGACAGCTTATTGTGGGATGTACTGGTGAAATCTTTTCCTGTTTAACAACCTCAGTAGAGATCTATCTTGTGCTATTTGCCCATCTTCTTTTATGATAAGGCTTAATAATACTGTATGTCCATTCTAAAGGCAGTAAAGGTTTCACTTATGAAGATGATGATAGGCCATAAAATGATGTATGACTTCTATGTGGTTCAAAGGTTATTCAGGGTGACTGGCTCAATAAAATGTAGAGATGTCTGCACCAGGCTTTTAAGGTTGAACTGCTGTTTCATACTGTTGATAACATTTTTGTACTGATAATCAAACCTTATGCTAGAGAGCTCTAACAAGTATTCAGTGTTGTCTTGTAGAACATCATCAAAACCTATATTATTTATAACAATCTCCAAATTATTCACCACACAAGAAGGTGAAAAATCTTATTCAACCATTCACAACAAAAAAATAAATACAGTATTCATCAGCACTTGCATGAGCGCCAACCGTGATCCATGAGATGTGGTCGAAAATTTCAGAAAAATCTATGTGGACTTTGAGGTAAGATTCTGGTTTGCGTGTTTGTTTTGTCAAACTACTTCTTCCAAAGTCAAGAATGAACTTTCATACACACAAAAAGATCATTTATTCATATTCATGCATTTTGTGCATTCCAATTAAAACATCTCATTAACATCAACATCAGTCGGGCCAAACGTCCCAATCTCTATGTGTCTGTCCCACCCTCTGACTGTGTGTGTGTGTGTATGTGTGTGTCACACACGCACGCACACACACTGTGTCATCTCTCACCAGTTCACACCAGTTGTTTGCTGTCCACAGCTGAACCACATAATAAGACCAATAATACCAGTTTCATCTCTGTGCAACCAGTGCAGAGATAAGTGAGGGATAGCTTAGCTTAGCACAAAGACTGGAAGCAGGGGGACCTGTTAGCCTAGCTCTGTCAAAAGTGGAAAAAAAAACGAGTCAGCTGGATTTTGCTCAGACAGGACAGTGTTCCAATCTGGCAACCCCACAGTCACTTTTATCTTATTCTTCCAGTCTTTGTGCTAAGATACGCTAAAGACACTCTGGACCTGTCTTTCTGGATATCTGACTTGGGTTACAAATTTCATGCATTATTCATTGACTGGTTACAATGTTATTCTTATTTAGTATTGTCAGGGGTATACATAGCCTACTCTACACCATGCCATCTCAATTGTAAAAGAGTGTTGTCATGTGAAAACGACTTGTGTCAGCAGTAGCGTTTCTAGTCTAGTCTTGTTGTTTTAGTAGAGACCTCTGTCCACAGTGAAACACCTGAACAAAAGAAAAACAGCTACATCTCTTCTTCTACGTCCTCTTTTCAGTTGGCAAACAACAAAACTGCATCACAGCCAACTTCTGGTAAGGAGTGGAACAGACAGTAAGATTTATACACTCTGGAAACCGTTTTGGAAAAGCTCATTTTGGATGAGAACAAAATAAATAAATAAAATATACAGCTTGATAGGAAATTATAGAGGTTGTGTGTGCCATTAGGCCTTTGGGTAGCTTATGGTTGTGTTGCCTGACATCTCATGATATGTTTCTGGATATCAGATTGCTCTTTACTCTGAGTCTATTCTCACCCTTTCATTTTCCTATTTGTCTGGAGACAACAGATCTCCACCCTTGCAGGTGTGCAGTAAGCGGGAATAGTCCATTGTTGTCTGAACTGAGGATGGGGGTTCATTGACATCCCAGCTAACCTCCACTCCCCCCTCAGTTCAGTCTTAAAGACTGAAGTGGTCTGAGTGGCTGAGCAGGCAGAGGGATGTCTGCTGTCACAGCTTTATGTCCAGAGAGTGTGAAGAAGGAGCACTGTCACACACAGCAGGTTTAAGTGTCCTCCATGCCTGTCATGAAGAGGACGGCTATCTGTTGACCGTTAATACAGTACATGACACCTTTTGTGGTGACATTGTCATGTTCTTCTTTTTTTGTTATAAATACTTTAATATAACTTAGTGATGTAGACTGAAGAGAGAATTTTAAAAATACCTACATGAGCTGCTGCACTAATGCATTCTCACATTGTCACCACCAGCTTCATCAGCTGAAGGGGAGGTCTGTGGATGACAGATACTAGAGAGGATCAACTCTAAATCTCAGTCCAGTCCATCAGGTGTTTGGGCTAAATGTTTCTGGTATCCGAATATTCATATTATTGCACAACAGGTCAATTCAACATCATGTATGTAAAGGTAAGGGGGGCATTCTATAATGCTCTATCAAAACTAGACCGGCCTAATTTCACAAAACAAATCTCAACTCAAGCACCACTTACAGTAATAGCTTTTACTGGAGCTTTGAACTGCGTCTCATGGTCATCCTCAGCAGATGGAGTTTGCTGTGGATGATGTTGTCATGGACTTACTGTAGCTCAGTTGTGATAATCTGAGCTAAGTATACAACTTCAGTCACATGAAAGCAAGTGGTTGCATATGGGTGGAGATCTAACCCCAGTCTCTGTTGAAATCACTAAGTCCTCAGGTTCAGTTTCATGTGGGAACAGGAGTCAGAGAATTAGATCCATCAGATCCTAAAGTTGTTACGTGTCGGTAGGAGTGGTATGTGTTTACATGAAAATGACATAATGTTGTGTTTACTCTTGTAAGAGTTCAAAATGTACTTTTAACTGAAGTGAAAATATTTGCCCTGGCCTTCCTGCCCATTGAAACCTTTGGTTTGGAAACTTGAGAGTGCTGTCTGTAAATGACCTGCTCTGCTTAACTGCTGTCCTTCAGAAGGGAAACATGAGAGTGATGTAAACTCCAGCAGCCCTCTGTCCCAACAACCCTCCAGAGCTAATGATGAGTTTCAGATAGTTCTCTCCATATGTCCCGATTCTGTAGGGAAACATGTGATCTGCCTTTATCCTCCCTCTCTGCTTTGACTGGATAAAAGTCAGGCCCTCCTCCCTCCCTGACACCTTACAGCCCAGCCTCAGCCAGAGTCTCTGCCTGAGAACTGTGAGAACCACAGGGAGACATTTCTTGCTGTCTGTCCATGGAAAGACACACAAAAAACTAGTTTCTAGAAATCTGCATTTCATTCAGTCTCTACAAAGTCAAGTATATGTATTGTTTTTAGTGTATTCCAGTTATGTGTTTGCACAAGTAAACATCATATCCTGCAAACCAGCAAAGTAAAATGAATCCACGTGTCTTGGCCAAATATTGGGTTCTTGAAGCATGGTATCACATAGCTTGTTAGTTCACCAACTAGCTGTGATAGTAAACATGGCTAACACACTAACGTGCCGGGACATGCAAGCACCATCAGTCACACTAGCCTCCCAAGCTTCTTTCTAGTTTAACTTCACAGTTTATTTAAAACACGTATTTGTACCATGTCTGCAGACTAGGTCTCTGTTGTGGAGCAGTTTGTGCTCTGAAAGAGGAGGTTCAATAAAACTGGATGGGGACACACAGTTTGAAGCTCCGATAGCTTCCTCCATTTTTGACTTGCCGGCTCTCAGTTCCCCCAAAGTCAGCACTCTCAAGAGAGCCTATTGGTCGGTGGCCCAAATTTGTGGGAACTCAACACAAAATAATCACGCAGATTTACGTCTTGCCCACTGATTGCCCACCCATTTGTATATTATGTTTTATAAGTAATGAGCTAATTTGAAAGCAGTTTGCTATTCAGCAGTCCCGTGGGAATCATAACAATATTGTAAAAATAGTATTCCATCGAAATGTAGCATTAAGGAAAGGTTCCATACAGTTTGGACAAATAATAGTTAGCACTGTGAGGATGTACTGAGGTGTGTGAACAGTCACAGTTCAGGTGTGCAGATGAGTGTGTCATGTGCAAGCCACTTTAATTTCCAGAGGAGTCCGTCAGGTAAATATTTTGAGACATTGTGATCTTTGCTATCTTTACAAAATGTCTATCTTCAATGTATCATGAAAAATACTTCAGCCACTGACCCCCAATGTGATACCATTTGAAAATGACTGCTGTCAGTTATCAATAGACATGGTGAAATGTTTTAAAACACTGCTAAAACAGTACCTGTAGCAGCCAAATAAAGTAAGGGATGGAGAAGAAATATGAGAAGAAAAGAACATAATTTAGCCATGGATTTCAAAAATTCCACTTGACTTATTGGGTTTTTGAGAGCCAACACTGATAGTGATATACAGGGAGTTAACTGATCGCTCATACTGAAGATATAACATTCAGGTCAAGCTGCAATCACACTTTGTGTAGGCCCATAGGTGTGATCACTTGGCAGGTGCAAGCCTTTTTTAAGAAGGAACAGCGGCGAAGGAGGAGGAGAGGGAACCTTAAAAGAATTTCAGGAGAAGAGAGGGAGAGAAAAACTGAGGTGACAGAGAGGGAGAAAGAGAAAAAAGAGCCACAGGTTTCAGGCAGCTGGTGTAATTACAGAGCGGCACGCACACAGAGAGAATAAAGGGAAAGAAAGTTGTAGTGCTGTTCTCCACCTCTTCCCTGCCTCTGTTCAGCCCTCAGCACCTGTCTGCCAGCTGGACAATCCTCACTGGAAAGTTTCCCACTTCACCTGGACAACTTTGCTCCCATCATTTTATTTCGATCTCGTCCTTCCTTCTCCATGCTTACACTGTGTACTTCAAATTTAATTTATTTTGGCTTCACTCTGGAGTAGTAACTGTGCAAAAATTGTGTATTGTACCTTTTAAATAACCATCTTTTTTTAGCATGTATTAGCCTATTTACTACAAATAGCAGTTACCAAAAGCGTGACTTTTTAGATTGATTCACTACATTGAAAGCAGCCTTTGATTTCAGTTCAGCTTGCTAACAATTTACAGAGACATGAAGCTTTCCTGAGTTATGTGCCATCACAGAAAACATTCAGATGGAGATTCAAATGAATGTGATAGCACCAGGTGGGGCTGCAACAGGGAAAAGCATGGTATTTTCACTAATTCAAAGTTTTCACTCATTTACAACACTGACATTTAGAGACATTGTGATGTTGTGTAGTGGTTCAGTTTAAAGCCCCCATGTGTAGGATTTGACTTGACTTGACTTTGATGACTCCCAGTGGTAGAAGCAAAAAACACAATGTGTCTTTTCTAAGTTCTAATCCTGTGTCCAGTTCTTGCTCAGTTAATTTTGAGAATTTTTTTGAATCTGTTTCTCACAACCCCGCAGCTTTATCAAAGTGCAATACTAAATAGCTGGAATACTCCTTTAATTGTTATCTTTTCTTGTTGTTGTTGTGTTGTTTTTGTTCTAAATCTTAATCAAAGAGGTTGCAGATCAGAAAATGCTCATATGAGTAGGTTTTGTAACGGTCACATGGGTCATTTTAGAAGACATAGACAAGCAACATATTTAGTTGATCATCTTCCCATTGTTTTCCCACCGGTGATGACTTACTGACTGACTAGATGTTCTAGTAGGACACTTGTGGCCTTTTCAGCCCAACTTTGTGATTTAACCAAGTTTTATTTCCTTTACTTCTCTGATTTTTGAAATTGCAGACATTAAAGCATGTGTTCTTTCAGGACCCCGTCTGTGGCTCTCAGCCCCAAGCCCATAGTTCCTACTGAAGACGTAAATCTTTAAAAACAACTCACAGCTCGCTTCTTTAAAAAGGCTCAGTGATTTCCTAAAACAGCTGGACACACTAGTTTTAATCAAATATTATTCAAACAGGAGGAAATAGTGCATTTGCTGGGGACTATTTTCAGCTGCAGATTAATCCACATTCAGAGATTGAGTCCAAATAAACTACAGTGTGTGTTCATGGTAATGAAGGAACAACAGTGTGACTCACTGATGTGTCTTTAATAGTCTTTAATGGAGCTCTATGGAACAGAGGAAGAAGATCTATCAGGCTGTGATACACACACAGTACTATAAAATACAATAGCAGATACATTCACTGCTGGTCCAGGTAATGATGTGGGCTTTGTAGATAATTGGCGGACTTTCTGGAGAAGACCTGGTCTGATTAGGAGAGATGGCATTCATCCCACTTTGGATGGAGCCGCTCTCATATCTAGAAATCTGGCCGAATTTATTAGTGGCCCAAAGCCATGACAACTCAGAGTTCAGACCATAGACTTAATACAGTCTGTGGTCCAGACCAGGAGGCAGAGTTGCAGTCCTACACGCTTCTCTGCGCTTCCATTATAGCAGTTACCCACCCTAAACTCCACAGAGAGGTTGTCTGCCCCCCCACCACTTAAATTATTATAATCCAAAGTAAACAGAAGAGGAGTTGCACATACAAACCTAATAAAAAGTAAAACCTCCACTGCAACAGGAGTTGCAGCCATCTTCGACTCAAGCCTATTAATCAAACCTAAACCTAAACTAAATTATAATTCGTTCGAAAGCCTTGTTCTTAGCCTTTCACACCCAACCTGGAAAACACTACAGCCAATTCTATTTGTTATAGTGTACCGAGCTCCTGGACCGTACTCTGAATTTGTATCTGAATTCTCAGAGTTCTTATCAGGTTTAGTCCTTAAAAAAGATAAAATAATTATTGTAGGTGATTTTAATATTCATGTGGATGTAGAAAATGATAGTGCTGTAGCTAAATTTAAGGAAGTGATTCCATCGGCATTTAATTCAGTTCCATGTCTCAATGTAACAGATGACTCCTATGCTAACTTTAGTCCCTCCCAAATTGATCTTGTTGATAGTGCTGCAGGCTCACTACGAATAACACTCGACTCTATCGCCCCTCTAAAAAAGAAGATAATAAAACAGAGGAGGTTAGCTCCATGGTATAACCCGCAAACCCGCAAATTAAAGCAAACATTGCGAAAACTTGAAAGGAATTGGCGTTCCACCAATCTGGAAGAATCACGTTTAGCCTGGCAAGTTAGTCTTAAAATTTATAGGAAGGCCCTCCGTAATGCCAGAGCAGCTACTACTCATCATTAATAGAGGAAAATAAGAACAACCCCAGGTTTCTGTTCAGCACTGTAGCCAGGCTGACAGAGAGTCACAGCTCTGTTGAGCCATGTATTCCTATAGACCTCAGTAGTAATGACTTCATGAGCTTCTTTAATGATAAAATTCTAACTATTAGAGACAAAATTCAGCACCTCCTGCCCTCAGTTGGTACTGACTTATCTTCAAACACAGGAACCTTAGAAGCAACTGTAAAACCTGTACATTTAGACTGCTTTTCTCCCATCAACCGTAATCAACTAACTTCCATGATTTCCTCATCTAAGCCATCAACGTGTCTCTTAGACCCCGTCCCAACTAGGCTGCTTAAAGAAGTTTTACCCTTAGTTAGCAATTATTTACTAGATATGATCAGTCTGTCCTTATTAAAAGGCTATGTGCCACAGTCCTTTAAAGTAGCTGTAATTAAGTCTCTTCTTAAAAAGCCCACTGTTGATCCAGGGATTTTGTCAAATTATAGACCTATATCTAACCCTCCTTTTCTCTCTAAGGTCCTTGAGAAAGCAGTCGTCAATCAGTTGTGTGACTTTCTACACAACAACAAGCTGTTTGAGGATTTTCAGTCAGGATTTAGAGTGCATCATAGCACAGAGACAGCACTGGTGAAAGTTACAAATGACCTTCTAATTGCATCAGACAAAGGACTTGTCTCTGTACTTGTCTTACTAGATTTTAGTGCTGCATTCGATACCATTGACCATCACATTCTATTACAGACACTAGAACATTTAATTGGCATTAAAGGTACTGCACTAAGCTGGTTTAAATCCTATTTATCAGATCGATATCAGTTTGTATACGTTAATGATGAATCCTCTATGCACGCCAAAGTTAGTCACGGAGTTCCACAAGGTTCTGTGCTTGGACCAATTCTATTTACCTTACATATGCTTCCTTTAGGCAATATTATTAGGAAGCACTCCATACATTTTCATTGTTATGCAGATGATACCCAATTGTATTTATCGATCAAGCCAGATGAAACCAATCAATTAGCTAAACTTCAAGCATGCCTTAAGGACATAAAAACCTGGATGACCTGCAATTTTCTGATGTTAAACTCAGACAAAACCGAAGTTATTGTACTTGGCCCCGAACACCTTCAAAACACATTATCTATAGATGTAGTTTCTCTAGATGGCATTGCCCTGGCCTCCAGCGACACCGTAAGGAATCTTGGAGTTATCTTTGATCAGGATATGTCCTTTAACTCCCAAATAAAACAAACTTCAAGAACTGCCTTTTTTCATTTACGTAACATTGCAAAAATCAGGCACATCCTGTCTCAAAAAGACACAGAAAAACTAGTCCATGCATTTGTTACATCTAGGCTGGACTATTGCAACTCTCTATTATCAGGCTGCCCCAGTAAGTCCCTTAAGACTCTCCAGCTGATTCAGAATGCTGCGGCACGTTTACTGACAAGAACCAGAAAAAGAGAACATATTTCTCCAATATTAGCTTCTCTACACTGGCTCCCTGTAAAATCCAGAATAGAATTTAAAATCCTTCTCCTCACCTTCAAAGCCCTAAATGGTCAGGCACCATTATATCTTAAAGAGCTCATAGTACCCTATTACCCCACTAGAGCACTGCGCTCCCAGAATGCAGGGTTCCTTGTGGTTCCTAAAAGTAGAATGGGAGCCAGAGCCTTCAGCTATCAAGCTCCTCTCCTGTGGAACCAGATCCCAGTTTGTGTACGGGAGGCAGACAACCTCCTCACATTTAAGAGTAGGCTTAAGAGTTTCCTCTTTGATAAAGCTTATAGTAGGACTGACTCAGGTGACCCCTGAGCCCCCCCTTAGTTATGCTGCTATAGGCCTAGACTGCCGGGGGACTTCCTATGATGCACTGAGCTCCTCTCTCCTCCTCTTTCTCTCCATCTGTACGCCCTCATATCCCATCAATGCTTGTTATTAATTCAACTTCTGCCCGTAGTTGTGTGCTTTTTCTCCTCTCTCTCTCTCTCTCTCTCTCTCTCTCTCCTCTTCTGTTTCTTTCTGCAGGTATTTCTGCCTCCGGAGCTGTTGGGTCTGGGTCTGTGGTTGCGATCGCCTGTTGCCCCTGTGCTCCTGCTCTGCACCCGCTGCTGCTATTACTGTTGTTGCTCTTATTATTAGTATTGCTATTATAATGTTGCTCTTAGTGTTGTTTCTGTTGGTGTTAACATCAATGCCATTACCACAGCTATTGCTTTACATTCCTATGTGGAACTGTATTGTGCTGCTGTATGTTCTCTTTCCTCCTGCTCTCTCTCTCCCACTCCCCCCCTCCCCCCCTCCCCCTTCAACCCAACCGGTCGAGGCAGATGACCACCCACCCAGAGCCTGGTTCTGCTCGAGGTTTCTACCTGTTAAAAGGGAGTTTTTCCTTGCCACTGTCGCATAGTGCTTGCTCATGGTGGGAACTGTTGGGTCACTGTAAATATAAAGAGTCGGTCTAGACTTGCTCTATTCGAAAAAGTGCCCTGAGATAACTTTGTTATGATATGGCGCTATATAAATAAAACTGAATTGAATTGGTTTGAGTCTTTTCGAATGGATCACAGGAAATGAACATGTGTATTTGACAAAGCAAATTAGTATGTGAACATATTTTGTAGGTGACAGGGCTGCGATAGTGTGAAGACCCAGTTCAATTTTCTTCCTAATGAAACTAACTGTTGCCTCAGGAAGGGACTATCACATGGCTAAAAACAGGATGCAGTGCATTCTGTAGCAGACTTACAATACAATATGTTGTATATCCAGATAATAATCACACTAGTTTGTACCCAGATTGTGTAACAGAATCAAACGTTGTGGTTATTTTAGTAGAAAGCGGAAATGGCCTGTAGCTTCAGTGTTCCAAACACACAATAGACTGAAGAGAAGCACCACAGAAAGCTAATGCTGTGTCTTTGTAGGTGCTGTGGACTGTGCACACAGAGCTGTGGCCTGAGGGCATCATTGGAGAGCCACGTTACTGCTGCTGGACACCAGGAGGATGGATTCACAATGTCAGTGGGAAATTCCCTCTCACCTTACAGAAGAAGACAGTCACAGAGAGCTGCAGTAGCCTGGAGGTGAGAGAACAGAGGAAGCAGGAGGGTTGCTGCTGCTTCAAATGCCTGGGAAAGTCTGCAGCAGGAAGTGAATTGGGGGTCATTCTCCTCTGGACTGTCATGAGGCCAGATATCAGGTTATCAGTGGCATCCTTCCAGTTTATGACTAGGGTTTTATTGAAAAATGCATTTGTTGATATACGGGGCTGATGTTGGACTTGTACGCTGATAACTTACATTGTTGTGGGTCCATTGACATCTAAGGAGAGGTGATCCAGTGTATTAGACATGGCAGGCTGCTGTAATATTGCATGTTAATCTTCCATGAGAAGTAACAAATGAGTTATGAGGCGGGATCAAAGGGGATGAGGGAGCAGCAGACAGCACAGAGGGCAAAGGTCAAATAAATGAAGTGTGACCTGGAAGAGGTGGGAAAGCACCTGTCATCAATATGGCCTCATTTAAAGATCTACACTTCAGTTAGACAATACTGATGGTCTGAAACCTTAGTGGTGTCACTTTTTAAGATTTTGTAATATGTAAGCATCATGTGTGAGTTAAGAAGTACTTGCTTGTTACTGTAAGATGCTCTTCTCTATTAAAGTATTGTGTGTGTACGCCTGATATTTTCCAGATGAAGGATAATGTATAGTGATCCTAGTGCAGACAATGCTAAATCTAATGGAACTGTCTGCATCTGGAGTTAACAAGCTTTTTCATTGCAGACACTTTAACACGTCTTATCAGGAAAAGTGCAAGTGTAATTAGATGCATGGCTAGGTCAAAGGTGCATAGGTGGTTGTTTTTTAGGTAGAGCGGGTCCTTCACTAATCACAGGGTTGGTGCTTCCTCCTGTCCACATGTCGAAGGGCAAGACACTGAACCCCAAGTAGCTCCTGATGTTCAGGCCAGCACCTTGCATGGCAGCTCCGCCGCCATCGGTGTGTGTGTGTGTGTGTGTGTGTGTGTGTGTGTGTGTGTGTGTATGAATGGCTGAATGAGAGGCAAAATTGTAAAGCTCTTTGTCCATTAAGATACAAAAGCGCTATTTAAGTCCATTTACCATCTTTGCAATAGTTCTGTAACAAAAATATTTTGGCATGTTATATTTCAGGTATTCGTATTCATATTAGCCTTCTTTATAACCAATTAACATCTCTGTACAGTAATAATGGTTGCATTTCATTTAGGTTTACAAGTTCCTGGAGCCTGGTACTGCTTACTGGTATTGCTCATGAACTGATCCATCTTTAATGTTATTACAGTTTTTACAGCTGCTAAGTCATATTTCTCAATACAAGTTCACCTTTTCAAAACAATTCACCTCAGATCCTAAATATATGCTTCAATAGGCTTTATTTCTTGGCCATTTTTGCATATAAAACTGAACATATGAAACTAAAGTAACTCCAGCAATGCAATACAAACTACACGTATTCACTATACATACATGTATAGGAGAGCTACAGATATAGAAATACAACAGTGCCAGTCAACCCTGTCTTCTGCATTTGGCCACAAGTTCTGATCCACATCACACTTTCTGTCCTCTCCTGTAATCCACCTGGGAAAGAATCCTTCTGATGTCTGATCCATCCTGACAATCTTCTGCAGATATGTCCAGACATCCAGCATTCATTGTCTGATCATAAACGTCCCACCTCCATGAGGAAAAGATTTCCTCTGTGGGGTTGAGGAATGGATGGGCTGTAAACACTCTGTGACTGGAAGAGATCGTCCCATACAGTTACAAAACTTTCTGGATTCTGCCTCACCTGCCCCCTTACAATTTTTTTTAAAATTTCTTTTTAATTATCTTAGGTTTTGAACGTAAATGTAACAGTTTTGACAAGTAGTTTGTAAAATGGAGTGTAAATACACAGAGGTTTGGTGGTGGTTGAGTTTGAGTAAGTAAACAGTTCATGAAATTTGAAAGATGTGGTCATTGAATGCATGTAGTGTCAAAGCACTGAAAAGTGATCCACAGCTTAGTCCAAGGATGTTGACAGAAATCAGACGAGTTAAAATATTGAATATAATAAATATATTGCGATTATATAGTTCTACCAGTAGATGTCATCCTTACACCACAAACAATAGCAGACAGTAACACGTTAAGATATTTAATCACCTCCCCGCGCCGTTTGGTCAACTGCGGCTCGTTGGTCTAGGGGTATGATTCTCGCTTTGGGTGCGAGAGGTCCCGGGTTCAAATCCCGGACGAGCCCTCTTTTGTTATCAAAAATGGCAAATTAAATGGTCATTGGGGAAAAAACTGAATCTGGAAAACATTACCTACAATAAACTCTCTTGTGAAAAGCAGCGGGATGAAATAACATTTCCTAATAATGAGCTGACATTTAAAAATTAATTGGATTATTATTCATGGTTAGATTATGCATTCTGCCTGTATTTATTCTTATGATTATTTATTTTATAATGTCCTATTTATTTATTTAATACTGAACACTTTGGGTATCCATACTAGTAATCCTATTGACACAACTACACCTACGACTACTCTCAACACTGCTGTGGCCATTCCAACTAATACTACTACAAGTGTTACTACACCTACAGCTACTGCTGTTGGTACTGCTTCTGCTATAGACCATGCTGACAGCACAGGTGTAATCTATAAGATTAATTACAGCTGCACTCCATTTAGGTTTAGCACACTGGTTTATGGCCATGGTTTACCATCATTACTGTTATTGGTTCCTTCTGTGTTTTTCCTGCAATGACAAGTCAAATGTCTTCTGTGATAAGGCCTATTGTCAAAATGCTACAACTACTGCTACTAGATCTGGCTGTACTGTGATTACTACTGATGTTATAACTATTACTGCTAGAGCTCAGTTCATTAATATACTGCTTTATACAGTAAACCTCAGCATTCACTGACCTTAAACTCAAAGCTAGCACAGACAATTCAATTTCAATTCAGTTTTATTTATATAGCGCCATATCATAACAAAGTTATCTCAGGGCCGACTCTTTATATTTACAGAGACCCAACAGTTCCCACCATGAGCAGCACTAGGCGACAGTGGCAAGGAAAAACTCCCTTTTAACAGGTAGAAACCTCGAGCAGAACCAGACACAACATTCCTTAAAATAGAACCTTTATTATATAAAAATGCTTTTGATACAAAAAATGTCACAAGTGTAAATTACACAAAGCATTTTTAGCTGAGACAACAAATACAGGGTTTTAAGGAGTTTTACTGACACAGTGGTTTGAGGCGGGGCCTACAGTTCAATATAAATGAGTTGTGCTGCTCACTGAGTTCCCACTGACACATACAGACGTTATTTCAGCTATGTTATCTGGAAATCCATCTCCAGCCAGTCACCAGACATCAGCTGTAATGTGGTAGGAAATGGATTCATCAGGCAACAGCAAAAAGCTTACTGCAAGTTCCAAAGGTATCACACCTCCAAAAGTGCTGGTATACGTCTACTATCAGGAAGCTGCAATGTGGCTACACAGATGAACCTCTTCTAGGCACAATGGCCAACACCGACTGTTCTGGAGAAGACACACTCATCCTCTGCTTGGAGCTTGGAGGATAGGAACACACTAACAGATGACAGAAATGTGCCTGTCTGACCTCTTACCTGTCTTTAAGCGCTATACACTATACTGTTAAATGACATACAATGTTCCTGTGGACACAGATTACTGTAATCCAAAGATGGCAGCAAGGCCAGTTTAGAGGAAGCTTGGTGTTCTCTTTTGTCCAAAAGATAATACGGCAGTCTGTGCTAGAACTCTCTCTGACTCTAACACCATTTTTCAACTTTAGCAAGCATGACCTTATGATTTATACTGCTACAACTCCACAGGTGAAAAGCCAAAACATGCTCCTTTTTCTTCAAAAACACTAATTCATGGATCTCTTTTCTTTTTCTAAGTGCATAAAATGTCTTACCACATTTTGTTGCTAGGTCCTGTGTTGATAACATTATGATATAATAATAAGTGCTGGATAACCCCTGAAAACACAGTTTGTCTCCACATAGCAGTGAACATAATAAGGTCCGAAGCCCAAAGCTAGACCACGACAGTACCTGATGAGAATTATTGAACTTTTTAGGTGAGAAAATAACAAGGAAAACACCCTGCACCACTACACATACTGAAAAAAGACCTAAAGCTCAAATAGCACCCCCTAGAGGCTACAATGTTCAGTACACCCCACAGTACAAAAGGTTACATGTTTTTTCTGTCCAAAAGGTTTTGGACAAACATCAGCGTAATAACAACTACCTAAAACGACAGAAACCATCTTTGGGGAAAATTTATTTGACGTGTACTTTTGACTTTTCAGGAGGTGCCTCTGGGTCATCCACTAGATTATGACTTATTATTATACATGTATCTGAACAGCAAAAGTCAGGGGGTCACCACAGTCATTAGGATTCATCCTCTTGGGACCATGACTATCCACAGAAAATGTCATAGAAATCTGTCTTTCAGTTCAGATATCTTTCAAAATGTGGCAAAGATCAGAGGCAGGGCAAAAAATATTCATCATGTCAGTCAAACCTTTGACCTGGGGAGGTTTCTGCAACAGATTTTATGTGGGAAAGCATTCAAAGTCCACAGCAGGGTTCACTAGTCAGATTCACTATACCGGAGGTGAGCAACTGCACAACTCAAGGCCTCAGTATGCTTCAAACCAAGTGCTTGTCGGACTGCCTAACCCCCTTTCTAGCCCACTCTGCACAGTGATTGGCCATGTGTGTGGAGGTGTGAAGGTAGGCAGGGTCATTGTGTCGAGACTACACAGTTCTTGGAGAGAGAGTGGGGAAGATTCGTCTGAAGCATACTGAGGCCTTCAGTTCATTTCTGGAACAGCTCTGAATAAAATGTCTCAGTGGGAACTCTTTCTCACTTTTCTATTTCCAAAAAAGACTCCTTCAAACCAAACATGGCTGCAGACAGAAAAACATACATAATGATCTACACACAAACAGAAATACAAATAACAAAAGTCGCTATAAGAATAATTTGTTATTAACTGTAGAATAGCTAAATGATCTATTGTCAGTATGAGTGGCAATTTTGGGCTTTCTGTGTAATTATAAGTCATAGGAACCGATATAGTATGTACACAATAGCAGCAAACATACTTTTGGTAAATGGGATAATGAGTGTAAAGTAAATGTGATGGAAGAGGTTCAGATTCACGATGAAAAGCAGTCACTTCTCACAACTCAATCATTAACTTCATTACAAATATGAACAATAGCTTTACATGTTGATTTTCATTTGGTATGTTGGTGATTTCATGGGATACAGAAGGGACTGTTGGGAGACTTGTCGCTGTCTCTTGGTTGATTTCGGAAAGCTCTACCACTTCAAAAGGCCCCGTGTTCAACTGCAAAGAATTCCCTATTTGAAATGTGGGGGACACAATTTCAAAACAACGTACAAAAGATTTCACACTTTGATCTTGGCCCTATTCCATCCACGCACTCTTTCATTCATACATCTACACATTCATTCAGTCACCGTGTACGAATTGATCTAATTTCCTACATCAAGCCAAACAGTCACACAGCTGTCCAATCATTCATCCATCCATCATTCACTCAGGCATACATCCACTCATCTATCTGCCCTTTGTTTTCTGAGGAGCAGTGGATCAGCCAGCGTGAATAAAATAGTAAAATAATTCCTCTCATTTATTTTTGTTCATATTATTTTAACACTATATACAGGCCAGCAAGTGGTGGTCCATGCCTTGGCTTCAGTCTTGATGAATGATTCATGACATAGGACTCATCATGGTTTTAACACAACTCTCTCAGTTAGTGAGTTCAATGCACATGCTAAAGAGTTTAGGGTGGGGGGGCAGGAGCAGCGTGAGGCGAGGATTTGGGCTCATATTTGGACAGATGGAAGTCTTGACATTTTGTGATCAAGAAGTGGCCCAGCAAAGGAAGTGTTCTTCTTTTGGTGGAATGAAAATGAAAGAGGGAGCTGCTGGCTGTATTCACTCATCATCTCCTTTTTGTGCCCTGCAGCGAGGCAAGGGAGGCCCCAAACCTTCAACCTGCCGCAGTGAGTGAATGCTCGAGCAGGACACATGGGAGGCAGACATGAACTGATCAGATGATGGTCACCCTGAGAGCTCCAGGATGACTGGAATGATGCAATGACCACTGTGGGACGTAGGGACCTTGAGCAAGGCACTTAAGCCTAACCAGCTGATATAGAGCAGCAGATCTGAGCCGGTCAGGGCTGGAAGATGGCATATGAGTTCTTTCCCTGGTAAAGTAGGCCAGATGAGGCCAGTTCTTGTAGCAAGTGGACTTCATCCCTTCCTTCCCCACAGGGCTCCTGGGCTGTTGGAGGGTCACGAGGAGTCAGTGCAGGGCGAGGGAGGAGGGGGGCACAGGTGGAAGTAGGAGCGCTCGGTGGAAGGGGACGGGGGGCAGCTCTCCTCAGCTGACAGGTACTGAGAGCGGGGGGTGGGGGGTGGAGGGTAGGGGTCCGAGTCTGAGTTAAGGTCCATGTAGTACTTGTTGTGTTTGCCGTGGGTACCGTGGCTCGCGGCCTTCCAGCGGCCTGCAGACGACACCAGCCCAGCCGGCGGGCGGTGGGGTGTGTAGTCGCTGTCGCAGACGTCAGTGCTGCAGGGAGTGGTAGGTGGGGCAGCGCCACGGACAGGGTGGTAGGGTCTGATGGGGAGGAGACACAGAGTTAGTTTAGATCAGGGTTCAGGCTCACTTCTATTACAGTTACAGCACTAAGTGAGATGCTGCGTCTCCTCTACAGCAGTGAGTGCTCTGTAAAAAGGAAGTGAATACAAGCGTGGAAACACAGCACAACAAAAACAATGGAACTAATGTAACTGTTTGTATAACATGACAATGTAACATTTTATATATTGTCACTTCCTTGATGTTAGTGTTTCAAACTGAAAAACATTTAACAAAAATGTATTTTATAAAGCCTGTAGAAGGATGATCAGGCTCTTTGGAGTCTGCTGATATTCTATATTTTTCTTATCCTCAACAAATCTCATGTGCAGTCCCAAACCAACAATGAATGTATCTACTAATAAGTATTGTGTGTGTATCACAGCCTGATAGATCTTCAGTGTCCAGCTGTTTTAAGAAATTACTGAACCTTTTTTAAAAATGACACAACATATCTGTGAGGTGTTTCAGTATGAACCAATGAGTTTGGGGCCACAGACATGAAGTCAGAAAGTACTGAGAGATTTGTTGACAAGAAAATGTAGAATAACAGTCTTATCTTATATTGGTCGATAATGTACCTTATTTGTATCTTTGTACTAAAGTGGTATTTTTTATTATTAGCTTAGTCCTGGTGGTTTTGCTGCACTTTTCCCCTGGAGCAAGCTGATAACCAGCGAGGACAGGCTGACAGGCTGACTGACTTTCAGTTGTTTCTTTTAGTGAATCTACTGTAGCCATCAAAAAGATACCTCAACTGTAGCTGTGCTCAACTGGAGCCATTCCATCCTAATAATCCACAATTTAACACATTTATACTCTTTCTGCACATTTGTTTACATGAGATTTAGTTGTTTCCAGTGGAGCAGAAGGTAACTTAACTGCTTAAGATGCAACTTTCTCCTTTTAGTTCCCCTTAACATACCTTTAAGATTGTTAATATCATCTTATTCCAAACTGTCACACAGTTTCATACATTTTGTATCAAGTTGTTCCAGCTTTTCATTGAACCTGTATGTTTTTTATGACTGTACCATTCCATCACATAAACATATTCTACACATTTGTGCATCATTTTAGACACTAAAATTCACATCTCTGTGGCACTGAACAAAGCCTGACTGAACAGCATGAGTTTGCAATGACTGACTAACAACAGAGGCAACCCGTGATGCAGCTGCATATTTGTCAGGTGTTTGCTGGTGAGATGGATGTGGTCTATGTGTGTTACCTGTAGGATCTGGTGGTGGATGGACTGTTGGAGGAGTAGAAGATCTCTGTGTTGTAGAGAGAGCGGTCAGTAGCCGGGGACGGAGGAGGGTTCAGGATCTACAAACAGAAAATATCCATGTGTTATCTGACTGTATGTGGAGAGGAAACGGCAAACAGTGTGTGTGTGTGTGTGTGTGTGTGTGTGTGCGCGTGCGTGCGTGTGTGTGTGTGTGTGTGGACCTGAGGGTAGAAGGCTCCCTTGGTAGATGATGAGCTGCTGGATGAGGCTCCAGTCACATGGTTCCTGTCATAGAGAGGAGCTCCACTGCTGCTGCTGCCCATCAGGCTGACTGAACTCATCATGGACTTCCCACAGGAAATACCTGCACACAGCAAGTCCCACTTTACAAATCATCCCATTACATGAGTAATGTAATTATAGCACCACTGCTGCTGTGTGTCTGATCCTACCTTGGAAGGTGCCATGCTGGGAGCTGCTGGGGGCGATAAAATTGAGAGGCACATGGGGCGTGCCGCTGATGTATTCATGAGGAAAAGTCCCACTGGGGCCCTTGTAGCGTCGACACACCACGCGCTGGCAGACAAAATAAGCTCCCCCGATCACGAAGACGAGCAGGATGATGGCAATGACCGGGCCGATGGTGTTAGGCCCGGTGTTAGGGATGCCACTGGAGGGAGGGGACACATACTCTACACATGATAAGAAGGATGCAGAGTCAGGGACAAGTAAAAGAAGAAGTACTTAAGCAGAAACAATACACGTGTGCATGTGTGTATTTGAGTGTTTTTACCACAGGCGTGCTCATCTGATCCATCGGGACAGTCAGAGTAATTGTCACACTGTTGTTTCTTAGTGATACACTGGTTGTCACCACAGCGGAACTGATTGGGAGGGCAGATGGCTGGAGGACAGCAAGAAGCAGAGGATAAGACACACATAGATGGATGTCCTTGTCAGTTTCTTACTAATGATAAGCTCCTGTATGGCATCATGTTAGAAGAAAAGCCTCCAGTTATCCATTGTACCCAGCGGTGAAAGAAGTATTCAGGTCCTCTAAGTAAAACACTCCATTGCAAGTGCATCATTAGCCAGGTAGAATGGCCCGTCAGTTTTATATTATGGAATGATTTTTAGTGATGAATTAACATGTAAGCAGCATTTTAATTTTGTAGCTGGTCAAGGCGGAGCTCATTTTTAACTAGTTATTGTTTAGCAGGGTAATTACTGTAGAATAGTATATGTATTTAGTTGATTTCCACCACTGGCTATGCATTAATTCCACTAAATAAAACAAAGCACAGGCGTTACTAATCACATTAACAAAGGCCCAGTAAGCTGTGACAGTGAGCCAACATAATCAATACCAGGAACCTGAAACTGAAGCAGCTAAATGGAATTCAGACATCATTCATTTGATTCTTTACACCTGTGCTTTTCCTACTGTCACATGCCAACATGTCTGCTGTGAAGAAGATCCATGAGTGAGTGAAATCAGCTTAAAGGTAGATTATTGACTTGAATACATTTTTTACACTTTCCCAAAAATCTATACAAATTACAGCACAGCGCAAGGAGGGACTGTGTGTTTCTGGCCCATGATATAGTCCAGTGTGACCTCAAATTCATTCTATTGTACTACTTTGACCACAGCTAGACTCTGACAGCACTGTAATAGCAGTGTTTGCCCTACACGTGAGAGTCATCTGTGTGTCTTTCTGTTTTGGTTCATACATTTGTTTATCATAAATGTATTTATACATTGTTATGATGTTGAATTTCATGAGTTCGGCACACTTTCTGGGATGTGCTGGTGGAATTTTTTTGATTATACCAACACAGTCTGAACTGGAAGCCTTTACGTATGAAGGAAAAGCTGGAAGGCCATTAGGAGAGCCAGAAGCTGTGAGCTACACAGACTGTTGTCATGAGAACTGAGGGGAAATTTCTGCACACTTCCTTTATATAACTGATTTGATGTGTGGGTCAACAGGCTGGGGAACGTGTTGTCTCTTGGAGCCACCTGCTGTATGTTTGTACTGGATAAAACACCGTCCAGGACGATGAGGGTAGGTAATGAGGAGCATCACTATCATGGCTTTTGTTAAAGCTGGGGTAGGCAAAATCTGTGCAACCTAGGCAAAACCTTCCGCCTCTCTCTCTGCTGCCTCGTATCACTCCGCTAAGCCCCTCCCACCAAACCCACAACTTCGACCGGCAGCAGAAGGAGTCGGTTCCCCTGCGAAACTGTATCCCTCGTAGGGCTCGCTCTTCACGGCGTGAGCCTCACTGAGACCGCAGTCTCTCCCGCCGTGACTTGTTTTCTCAAAGACGCCCCTCCAGCACTTCGCGGCCGCAGAGCAGAGCGCCCCAGGCTTCAGAGGCAGCTGCAACGCCATCCAGCAGCGGGAAGAGAGGCTAGTACATCACACATACCACTGTCCCCCTTCAAAAGTTATTCCACACTGTTTGTCATCATGCCTTTTTGCCACTTGTCGTTAGGAGCGTCATGTCATTGAACGTAATGAGCTTGAAGCTCCGTGTGGAGCCGGGACGTGTTGTTTTGTACTATACACCGCTGTAGGTAAAGGAGGTGTTGGAAATTTATCACAAGTTTCAGGATTTTCGGCAGGATTTTCCTCCACTGAATCAAGCTTTCACCGTCTGAAGGGACGTGCACACACATCTGCTCTTGTAGCTTAGCCAATACCAACGCACCATCTCTCTGAAATAACCTGTGATTGGCTAAAGTCTACCGTCACGGGTTAGATTTTCTGAAGCCTGAAAACAGAGGCAAGAGGGGGGGCTGAAGTAGAGGTCTGCTCTCAGACCACTTGAATTACAATATGCTGCACGATTAATATGGCATTTTTGCCCAATGACGCCAAAAGAAAACTGCCTACCCACCTACGCTCGTCTTAATTAACCACATTTATTACATAATTAGGTGAGAAATGCCTCTAAAGCTTTACATTTCAGCTGTGACAAACTTCTCTTCACAACTATCTGTGACAGCAGCACTACTGCTCAACTTTACCAACTGATCTAACATTTCTCTATACGTTTGTATTATTTATCACTCTGTGGTGGTGCGTCACAGATGAATCTATATACAGAACACACAGACTATCACTACTTGTAATGATATTACACAGCAGCCAACAGCAGCTTTGGTCCAAAACGATCCATTATAGTAGTGTGTCTTAAGGAACACTGTAAACTTTATTTCTATGTATTAGTCATACAACTACTAAGTGGATAGTGTAGCTGTTAAAGCCTGCATGTCAACTGACCTAATATGCACTGTTTCAGTGTTTAGTGAGTAAGGAAGTTTAAACCTACTTTCACAGTCCTGCTCATCAGAGTGATCAGCACAGTCGGGTTCACCATTGCAGCGCCTTTGAGCATCGATGCAGCCTCCTTTATCACACTGGAACTGGAAGGCTGAGCAGACGGGGCACTTCTCCTCGTCACTGCTGTCGTCACATTCAGGGAAGCCGTCACAACGCCAGGCCATAGGAATACAGTCGATCTCCCCTGTGGAGCAGGTGAACTGCTCTGTGGAGCAGGTGGGAGGCTCTGAGAGAGAGAGGAAGGAGGCAACATATGTTCACAGTGTGGAGGAGGAGAGGACTAAGAGGGAGGTGCAGTGAGACATGTAACATTACATTCAGATGAAAGGAGAGAACACAGAGATCAGAGCCTTGAGTGTGTAAGTATACTGGTGTAGTCAGACCTAAATTTACTGCGTGCTAGCCCCAGCAGCCCACAAAGTTGTTAATTACACAGCGTTTTATCAAACACTTTACTGTCAGTAACCTCTGTTGCTGTCCTTGCACCCTCTACTGACTATCAAAACCTCTTCTTCTCTGCTGCTTGCATTATTTCACCATGTAGTTATAAACAAGAATATAACCAAACAGAGGTCAGTACCACCCCCCCACCCCCCTCAAACTTGCGATTGTGTGTTTCAAAGTTCCATCAGGAGGGTCAATAATCATCCTGTTGGTGTTGTGTGTGGTGTGCTGTTCACCTCCACAGTGCAGCAGGTCCTGCAGTAACACCAGGTGCATGGGACAGGAGCAGCGAGGTGTGCCGTCACCCTTTGCAATGCAGATGTGAGAACAACCCCCGTTGTCACGGGAACAAGGGTGGGATGCTAAAGAGAAGAAAAATTAATAAAAAGGCACACACTTTCCTGCCAAACCACTACCTCCTATTAATAAAGCTTGTTGCAGTGAACTACTCAGTATATGTATCCGCCACTAACTAATCCTGTGGGCCATACCAAACTCCTGTGGATCCATCTCTTCCACAGCATGGATGGAGGTCAGGTATGATATCCGTCCCTGTATGCGTGTGCGTCCGTCTCCGGTCATTTTGTCCACCCTCTCTATCATCTGCTGCTGCCGGTCGATCCAGAACAGGTGATCTCCCAGAACTGTCAGCCCTGTCGGCTGGAGAATGTTGGAATCCTGGAGGACGATGCGATTGGCTCCTGGGGAAGATAGAATGATGTCATCAGAATATGAAAATAGTATATCCTGACCAATTCTGGATTTCTGAAGCTGATGAAGATATTCATCATATTTGATATTATATTTGAAAGTCTGAAAAACCCAAAATTATATATTGGCTGCTATTCATTAAAAAAAATTAGCTTTTTAAAAAAAAAAGCAAATTTACATTTGAAAAATAAACTTGTCAGTGGTCTCTGGTGGACAGTGATAATGGAGACAATAGGCCTCATGCAAGAACCACTCATATAGACAGGTTTCTTATATTTTATGATTTTTATTGGCGTATTCGACAAGTTCTAGAGTTAGATTTTAATTGTCTCACTACATCGGCGGCCTCATGGTTTTTATACACGTCTCCAGTATCACCCTCACACTGACCGTGTAATATCCCCTGCTGTAGGCCATAATATTCTCTTGTGATATCTCTGATAGTCACATCCTCTTGACCGCCTGTCATTTAATGGACCACTTTGCTTTAGAAAGATGTTATTTTAGCATCTAACGTCCTGTCAAACTATTCATTCTTTACTTCTGTCAAAGTACAGTGCTGCTCTGATGACACACTGTTAGCAGCTGCACTAGGAGCATCAGCTCCTGACACCACCACTACTGACACTGCTAAATGTGTTTACTAATTTCCAGCAACAGGACTTCAAGTCCTTCTTTTTAGTGTTTGGTAACATTTTTGTGAATGAAACCTGAAACAAATGTAGCAGAACAGGTCTTATATGGGAGCTTTAATTCAATTTCAATTCAGTTTTATTTATATAGCACCATATCATAACAAAGTTATCTCAGGGCACTTTTTCGAGTAGAGCAGGTCTAGACCGACTCTTTATATTTACAGAGACCCAACAGTTCCCACCATGAGCAGCACTAGGCAACAGTGGCAAGGAAAAACTCCCTTTAGGGGCGTTGATTATCCTAATGATGAAATCTCTGGAATGCACACCTCCTCATGAATGGGTGGAACTCATCAAGTTGAAATGAGCACTTTACAACAAGTTTGTCCAGTTAACAGAGTTTGGTGAATCCAACTTGAAACTTGAGCAAACCTCACAGAAAAAGTAAGACAGGTTCAGGATAAGAACACAAAACTGATCCTGCATGTGGTCCAATGATTCTGACCTGAAACATATCTTTGGCATTTTTGTATTGACATTTCTTGTTACTTACAGATACTGTTATAACTGCAGTAAGTCAATAAATTCCAATAAGCATTTGGAGAGACAGAGAGAGGATTAAAAAACTTACTTTGCAGTTAAAGTCTTAATTAATGACCATCATGAGCGAGTAAAGCAATCCGTTTCATCATTTAACGTTATTCGAGAGCAAATTCTGCTTACTGTTTTATAATATCTGAGAGTGCACAAACATTGACGCATTGTTTAATTCCTATCTGCTCACAAGCGGTATGTAAAGAGTTTTGCTGAATATTCATCTAGTGAAGTTGGCAAGATTAAAAATGAAAACATAGGCAGAGAGTGCTGGTCAGATTATTACCATAGTTGTACAAGGGAAAAGACTTTTCTACTGATCTGATCTGAGAAGAATCTCCTCAGCAACTTTAAACTGGCTCTTTCACAACGTTTCAAGGTTTATACAACTGATCTGATTTCCTTTGACAACTGAGATAACAACTGTGCATTTCACATCTGCATGTTTCACCTTGTGCGGCTGAAGCTTTTACGCTGACCTGGTGGCATTCAGGTCAGAAATGTTAATACAGTAGATCCCACCTAGTAAGTTCACAGTCGTGACTTTTATGTAAAAGTGACTCTGGCGTTTTTTCAACATGACACCGACACCAGTTTCATGTAAAGTAGTGCGTGTCTGAAAGGGGCTCTATACATGTCATTATTGCAATATAATCTTTTTTTTTGTGTGTTGCATTAGACATCTGAGCCATCTACCATTCCTTGTCATAATGTGTATATGTTCTACTCTTCATTTGTTTCATTAAAATGTGCATTAAGATACACATTCTTTTTATCTGAGTTATTTCCGTTCATGGTAACTCACCTGTCAGGTCACTGCTCTCGATGCGTTTGAGGTCGGCGTCGACCCAGAACAGTTTTCCCAGTTTATTGTCCAGAGCCAGAGCTACTGGTCTAATCAGACCAGTGGTGAACAGAGACTCTCTCTCTGTCCCATCCAGACTGGCTCCTTCGATCTTAGCTGAGCGCTCCTGCACTGTGGTGAAATACATGTACCTACAGAGGGACACAGACATATTTATATAGGACATTGTTATTGCCTGTGCTCACTGTGTCACTGGGATACCCTAGTAGCTTCACAGTTATACAGTTCTAATCACATATTGGATGTTACTCATTCCCTTCCATACAGTACAACATATCTTAATGTAACCAAGCATTTCCTTTGTGGAACCAGCTGCAGCAACCAAAATCAAAATGAGCTCACCCTTTCTCAGCATTGACCACGATGGCCCGTGGCTTGTCGGTGTCATCCTTCAGGACCACGCCCACGGTGTGTCCGTCCATCCTCTGGACGTTGATGGTGTTGGTTGTCTCACAGGTCCAGTAAATGTGGCGGCTGTAAGGGTCCAGGCTCAGGTCATGAAGCTGGTTGTCCACTGGCTGAACACTGCTGCTCACTATCATGGAAGACTGGAGGCAAACACAGCACGACCATAAGTTCAACATTTGACTCACTTTGATATTTACTCGATAATCCTTGTGGCTGATATTAGTCTTTACTGTGGTCCACCTCTGATAAGGTGGAGGTTACTCACTGAGCAAATTAAGCCAATATCTATTGCAATGTGTTTATTTATTTATAAATACCTCAGAATTCATTCACTGTGATGTGGGAGGGTTTTCCTCAACTTCATGTAAAGGTGGAGTGAAACTTGTTTCACCTCAGAAGAGCTGTTAACCCTCCTACAGTTCTTTTATTTTTTAGGAGTCTCCATCTGTTCACTTGTTTGTTGGGGACGCTTCGGTTACAGGCCAAAAGGATCAAACTAGTTGTGTCCCAATTTAGGGGTTTCCTCCATCAAAGTCTGCATTTTAAGACTAATATATCATTACAGGTTTACAAGGCTGTCCCACTATAAAGGCTCCATGTTACCTTCTTTTGTCCAGATTTGTGTGCACTGACTAATCATTTGTGCGTATTAATAATTTACTTTACTTTACTTTACAGTGGTGTGCTGAGGAAGCCTAGTTAACCAATGCAGCTACATGTTTTTGTTAAGGAGTGGCTTTGTGGCTTCCTCTTATCTGCAGTGAGATTTGTTTTGGCAGCCTGAGAGACAGAGCTTGAAAGCACGTTTTGTCTCACACCATAACCAATATTAAATCAATAGCGTCAATTAAGTTATCCATGCACACAAATTATTCAATTGAAAGCACAAATTAGTTGTTTTCTCCATGACAACTCCCAGGCATGTATAAAGCACTTCACTTTTAAGGTCATAACTCCTGAACTATAAAGGCATACAAGCATTTCCCCTTGATTCCTTGGTCTAACATGTATCTATCCATATAAGCTCCAACTATTTCCTACCACAAAAGGTTTTCACCATTTTGACTTTTTTGCAAAACACTTTTTTCACCAATCCTCCAACAAATGTTGTCCTATCTTCACCAAAAATTGGTACATAACATATTTGAATGAAGAATGTTCACTGTTTTTTTATATTTAGTACCATTTTTCTTTAACTAGTTACCAAATTCTTTGACATGATATAACTCCTAAACTTATTGTGCAGTTGCAGCAAAATCTAGATGATGTGCACATATCAACTACATGCCTCACACTGTGATGCCATTTCAGATACAGATGGCACTACAGCAACATGAAGAATTCTGAAATTCTGCACAATTCATCCTTGTACAAAGTCCTATTTTTCCCAGGATTTGGGTTTTTTATTTGAAAAATCAGTGTGATGTTATCAGATCCAACTGCAGAGTAAAAACTTCAAAACATTTTTAAACTATTAAAATGACTAATTTATAGGACTGTACAGCCTTAGCAGAGTTTTATGTTTGAATTCCTTCCTTGTTTAAAGTTTGTATGTTCAAGCATTCCTCATCAACCAGTAAATGTATATACCATGACTTTGTGATGTATTGATCATCACCACATAAAGTGGATCAATGAAAAAGCCACTACAGGGTCTATTTAATGTAAGCCAGACATACACTCAGGTTCAGCTTTATAAGAGTAAAATTCAAGCACTTTTCAAGCACTTTCAAGGTACCTAAACTAAAAATGTCCAGACTCTTGAAGCCTTTAATTGTTACTATAAATGCTAGGAGACAACAAACAAATATGACAATGGGATCGTTTAATTTCAAATATTAAAAGATTTTTGGTTTACATGAGTGATTGTGTAGGTGATGAAACACCAAATTGTGTTGTTAAGAAGTATATTCAAATTCAAGCATATTCCTAACCTTGAAAACAGTTAAAAATTCAGCAATTTCCAAACTTACAAGACTTTGTACGAACCCTGTACACTCCACTGTTTGTTCTTATTAGCAGCTTCGATATGGTATTAATCATTTACATACATTAGAATAGAAACATGGAAGTTATACAGTATGTATTCCTTTACCATTAACCTGATGGACTGTTTTCTGATCTTTCTGGTCTATCATGTAATGAAGTGAATAATTACCACAGCTTCACAGCAGGTATTTCAACACTTGATACATCTTCTTGGCAGTAAATCTGGTCATTCCCCGGTGATCCAACTGATGAAAACCACTTGATGGCACAATTAGTTGTGGTCTCTGTGAGGAGAATCCTCTATGAACCACTTTGTTTGGGGAGGAGGAGCAAGATCAAACTGCTAGTCCTCTGAGGGACATTCTTTTGTAGGTTGCGTCCTTCAAAAGAGGCTGAGACACAGCTAATATGTGTAATTTACTGGCCTACAGCAGACCACCATTACTATTATTGAAGGGGAGGACAGGTTCACTGTTGGTTTGATTGTATGTTTCCGCGAAAGCAAGAAACTTAGTTCAATGAGAAACATATTTAAAATATAACATGTTAGCATCCATACAGGTCTCATATGCTGTCAGTGTATGTTTCAGGGTGACTTTTACCATGGCTCCGTCGTCTCTGGCCCGACGTATGTTCTGTCGTCCATCCAGCCAGTAGACCAGTCGGTCCAGCGGGTCGTAGCTGACAGCTCGGACGTTCCTCAGGACGTGAATGGGCAGGATGATGTCAGGACTCTGCTCTCCCAAAACCATCCTGCTGATACTGGCCTTCTGACTGAAGAGCAGGAAGCTAGAGGGAGCTGCAGGCAGAGAGGATGGGCGGGGGGTGAAGGAATGAAGAGAAGGAGTCAGCACGCTGAGTGGACACAGCGTTCTCTCTGGCAAAAGGAAGGCTGAAGTTTGCTCAATGCATATTGTGAAATACAAAGACAAACACGCAGGGTCAAAACCCAGAACGCCAAGTCTCACACACACATCATCCCATCAGAACAGCTGAAACCGCTCTGATGATGGTCCCAAAAGCTGAGGTGTGGAGTGCCTCCATTCTTTGGAAACAACAAAAGTATGCTGGATTTCAATGTCTGTGTGTGTGTGTGCGTGCGCGCAGATATTCACATAGAGGAAAATGAGGTTAATCCTTTTACCTTTTACTTCAGTCATTTCTGTTCCATTTGTTCTTGACTCCCAACTAAAGCTGCATGACAGCAGAAAGGCAGGGAAACCCCTTATACAGGGGCCAAGTCCATCATAGGGCACACACACAATCACTCACACACATACACAAATTTCCACCCATCTCATTGTCCTCCATGTTTACTCGTTTGTTTAACTCTATCAGTACAACAGTCATGTCATACTCACCACTCTGCTGCTCTCACTTTCTCCTTTTCAACAGCAATACTGTTTCCATTCATTATTTCCAATTGAATAATCCAAGAATTTCCATCCAATAAGCTACCATCAATGAAACTCTACACTTCCTGCACAGACGTTTAACATTAACATTAATCAATTCCTTTAGGTAGGATTTTAATGCGATTTAAGAAAACGATAAATTTGAAATGGAAAACAATTAATGAGTGAGAACAGTTTATCTGTTAAGAGAAAGTAAGAGCAGCAGAGTGGTCAGTATAAGATGCTGATGTACGAATGGAATTAGTGTTGTATATACTGTATGTATTTTTCTCATTCGTTTTTTATAGCCAGTCCTGGGATTCAAACCAGTGGCCTTCCATTTCCAGATATGATTATGTTTCTCTCTGAATCCCAGCAGCTCTGTACTTACAGCTACAGTTTCGTCCATCAAGGTTCAAAGTGTAGTGGGAGGCACAGCGGCACTGGGCACCAGCAGGCGTGGCCAGGCAAAGGTGGGCACAGTTGCCATTGTTATGGGAGCACTCATTGGTACCCTCCTGACGGGAGGAGTGGAACACCAGGATGTCCAGCATCAGCTCCAGCTGGCCCTGAGGACACAGAGATGTAAGGGCGGTAAAGCTCAGTATCTTTGGATATTTTAAGCCAATTTATAGTGAGCAAATTAAACTGGTTCCATTCCATACCTGCAGCACCACAGTGCGGTTGAGTCCGCTGCGTTTGTCTGCCCGTTCAATACTGCGCAGGTTAAAATCGGTCCAGTAGATAAAATCCCGGTACTGAGTCAGACCGAAGGGGTGAGGGAGGTCGTCTACTATGATCTCCCTCTGAAGGCCTGCAGAAGACATGACAACATCTATACACCTGCTCAATGGTTCTTCATCTTGTCATCAACTACAACAATCTCATCATCCAAGTATCAAGCAAAGATTCACCATCATTACAGATTTGTATACAAGTAAATGTAGATTAGGTGTGTGTACATCATCACAAGTGAAGCCTGTAATTAATGTCAAAAGAGTGTCAAAAACACCATAAGAATAACTGGTATTGTAGTAATAGTTAGTAGGGATGTAGATGGCAGCATATGTAGCGCAGAGTCGTCACCGTACAGAAGGTAAAGACAGTCTAACTGCTGTTTCACTGTGACTTTAATATTCAAATTAAAGGCCAAATTTGTGACATCCGCCTCAACTATCAAATCATATCAGCTAGCATAGAAGCCATATGGTATGGTATAGTTTTCAAGTTTTGGCCCATGTAGTACAGCTGTGCTCCAATGTGGACATGTGGATTCTCATGTGTCTAACCTTAATCTCAAGATTTAAGACCTACCATAAGTAAAAACAAGACATTTTAAGACTTTTTAAATCTTACATTTTGAAAAACTATTTTTAAAGGATTTTTAAGGATCTGCAGGAACCCTGAATATACAAGGGCAAGCAGCACCCACTATTTTGTGTGTTTAAAATTTATTATTAAGGTGTACATTTTGCACCTACAAAGCGTGTTGTCGTGTTATGGCTCATGCATGGTAACTGCCTGGCTGATAGAGTGTGTCCAAACCTTGCATGTTGGTGCTTTCAATCATGCATGTGTCCAGGTCAGTCCAGTAGAGTCGATGGTCTACATAGTCAATGGTCAGTCCGTTGGCCCGGCCCACTTTATCCACAAGGGTCGTGATGGTGCTGCCATCCATGTAGGCTCTAGCTATACGAGGTCGACCACCCCACTCTGTCCAGTACATGTAGCTGTGGAGACAAAACACGAATTCAGCCTGGGATACCCATGGGCAAGCTATCCATCTCTGTATGTAAAACAGTTATGAAAGAGTTACTGACTTTTGTTTTTCTTTATTGTCTTTATTAATGTGTAAGCATGTGATCATAAAATGACATCAGATGCCTCCAGGCAAGTGTGTGGACAGCCCTAGGCCATGACATCATCAAGACATCACAGACTGAGTGATTGTTAGGGAATCTGACACGCTGGTACAGGTACTTAACGCTTATACAAACACACACACATGCAGAGGCAGATCAGAGCATCTTGGGGTGGTTTGGCCGGGGATGAACAGTCATAAAGTCGGCCTTGTTAACAAACAGGTTTAATAACATCATCCCTCTCTCAGCTGGAGGTTACGGGGGAAAGGAGGCGGAGTGTTGGCTGTACCTACATACATACCAACACAGTGACATCACTACAGAGTGAAGAGACACGCTATATGAAGTCATTGGCACCAACTCATACCCTTGAAAGTCACGGCCCTCAAGTATAATACAGGTGTCCAACAGTGAATCACTTCCACGTGGCTGCTCCACAAGCTGTTCTTATCAACTGTTCAGCTGTTTGCAGCCACAGCTTTGTTATGCCATATACAGTACTTCACACACCATGTTCAAAGTGGAACATTAAAGCTGGGGTAGGCAAAATCTGTGCAACCTAAGCAAAACCTTCCACCTCTCTCTGCTGCCTCGTATCACTCCGTTAAGCCCCTCCCACCAAACCCACAACTGGAGCTAATGAGCCCGAAGCTCCATGTGGAGGGACGTGTTGCTGTAGGCAAAGGAGGTGTTGGAAATTTAGTTTCAGGATTTTCGGCAGGATTTTCCGCCATTAAATCAGGTTTTCACCATCTGAAGGGACGTGTACGCACGTCTGCATTTGTAGAACAGCCAGTACAAACGCACCGTCTCTCTGAAATAACCTGTGATTGGCTAAAGTCTACCGTCACGGGACAGATTTTCTGAAGCCTGAAAACAGAACCAAGAGGAGGGGCTGAAGTAGAGGTCTGCTCTCAGACCACTTGAATTACAATATGCTGCACAGTTAATATGGATTTGTTGGCCAATGACTCCATAACTACACTGCCTACCCAACCTTTAAGAACATTTAAAAAGATATGAGGGAAGTCAAATGACCAGGCTGTAGATTTTACACAATTTAGCAAATTCAGTTTTTTAAATGGTGTAGTTCCCATTCTTACCCATTAGCTGGGTCCAGTGCTAGCGATCGTGGGTTGTCCAGTGAGCGTGGGTTGTCGAGATCCTTACAGACCAGAACCTGCCGGTACTGGCCGTCCAGCCGAGCCACCTCGATGCGGTTAGTGCCTGTGTCGGCCCAGTAGATGTTACGGCCCATCCAGTCAACCGCCATGCCTTCTGGGTAGTCCAGTCCAAACTCTATGACATGTTCTACAGAGCTGCCATTCATATATGCTCTGCTGATTGTCTGAAAGGAAGTCAAAGGAGAGACGGAGGAGTGAGTGAGAGGAAAACAGAAATTCCCCTTCAACATGAGGAAACACCCAAATTCCTTTGCTGTGTTGTTATTAATGTTACATCTCCAGTCTCTCTTCTGCAGCGTTAGTACCATTGTTATCCAAAATGCTGTACAGGCGAGATCTTTTGAAATGAAACGGACTGTGGACCAAGTTGTTTTCTTCCCCCGACCAGAGTGCTGGGAGTTTTGTAAAGTGCTGCAGTGTGAGTTGGTCAGCTGGTCTCGTTTGCTGGAGTTCAGTGCTCTACTCCACTAGCATCTGCTAGCCTCTGGGTGATGGGGTACAAAGTATCCACAAAACACTTCACTTTCATGCAAAGCTAATTATGAAGTTATTAAATCCAAAATGCGCCCAACGCCTGCCTTTTTTGAAGATGACCCACAAGATAACTCTAGCATGTGCCGCTGGACATGGTCTGGGTGCTGCACTGTGGTCTTGCGGTTGAGCTCTACTTTTTGCGTTCCGTCAAGATAACTTTATTACTTTTTTAATGAACTAAAATCGATTTTTGGCATGGGTAAAAATCGTGATTCTTACGTGAATTCAATTTCAAAGTCATGAAATTACCAAAATCCTAAATAAGGAATAAATACACGGTCAAACTAAGGTCAGGTAAAACACATATTCTGATAGAATTATGTAACATACATTTTTATAGAAATATACATATACAATCCAACTCATTTTAAATACAATTTCATAAATCCAATTGTGTATGTGTTTAACTTAATCTGACACAAACTTAAATTCAGACTCAAACTTCAGTAAATTGCTACAGCCCACCTTGGCCTGTATGTCTGTCCAGTATATTCTCCTTTCAGACACATCGAAGTCGAGAGCGGAGGCCTCTTTAACTCCTGTCAAAGGAATGGCCACGTCATTGCTGTTGGTACCCAAAGATATACTCCTGATGTTGTCCCTGAGGAAAAAATAACACGAGACAATGTTTTTTTAACAGCTGCTTTCATTTTTGCAAATTCGATGCAAGTTAGGACCTTACTAACAATAAGTCATTCATTTTTCACACATGTATTTGTAGCGTGATAAGGAGCCTGATGATGAATAATTTTTACATCTTTCATTGAGAAAGATTTCACCTCCACTAAAGTGTGGGACAGCCATGGTCTCTGCCATAAAACAAGTCTCTCTTGAGACTCAAAGATGACGTTTCCCAAAACATCATGTTATCAGCATGACCTCCGGGCCATAAAACATGACCCACCAGGACTCAGGGATTACATTAAGGGAAAGCTAAGCGACAATTGCCCAATTTACAACAGACCTGTAATAAACCAGCCTAATTCTCCCACATTCCAGGATATGGGGTGAAGATTCAACACTCTGAACTCAGTTCAATTCAATTCAGTTTTATTTATATAGCGCCATATCATAACAAAGTTATCTCAGGGCACTTTTTCATATAGAGCAGGTGTAGACCGACTCTTTATATTTACAGAGACCCAACAACTCTTGACACAAGAACAAAGAAACTGACTTTGCCATGCTGAATTAAATGTATATTAATGAATATGCTATGTTTAACTTACCCTCTGAAAGGTATTGAAGTTGAACATGTTTAAAATGCTGATTTTGATGCAGGTAAAATGGAAACTGAACCAACAAGAATGGTTTACACCTATCCACTAATCCAGAAAAGATAAAGATGGGATGTCTGGTTTTGTGTAATAGCTAATGAAACAGGAAATGTCAATACCCATTTACATTACAAGTAAATTGATCATAGCTTGTAATGAAATAAGAGTTAAGCTTAAATGCCTGATACAATCTCTGAGTGTCTGTATGGGGGTTAGCCCTTCTTCTGCATCTCCCCCCTCCTCTTCCACATTCCTGTAGCAGAGATCAGAAGACGACCTGTAGTGATTCAATTTTTTTTTTTTCAGTTGCTATACCTATGGAGATACATATATGTGGATATACATATAAAGATCTATGTGCATGGGTTAAGTTTGTGTGTCACTGAATTGTTAACAGATTTCCCAATTGTGACACACACACACGAACACGACATGTGCTTGTTTTCTTCTCCTCTTAGGAGACAGACAGAGATGTGATCAAAGGAACCCTGGTATATATTGAGTTTGCTGTGATTCACTCATTAATTCGCTGTGCATATAGGTACACTTATGCATATATATACAGACATCTATAGTAAATATGTATGTGTTTTGTTATAATAACATGTTGTGTATAATTGCCATTTAAACCTGGTTTAACACTGTCTATGACCGTCTTTATAAGGTGTTTGGTATCGTTCTGCAGCAGAGAATGCCACACTATTAAATATGGAAGCATTAGACATGTAATCAACTTTATTACCTAAATTAATTCTTTAGAAAGAAATTGGAACAAAGAAATTAGTTAAGATAGAATAGATCTAGGGTGAGTGGAGTAAAGTTTCGCGCCGTTGACTTCAGACATTGCCGCCCCCTTTACAGAAGACTACAAAGCAAGAAGACCCCCTAAGATCACTTGCTTAAACTCTCTTACGCTTTCTCTCTGCTGTTATCTCTCGACCCTTACAACTCTCTGATTGACTGGTCTGCCTCGTCCTGGGCGAGAGGACCACTGGCCTGTTCGTCCAGAGACCTGCGCTTGGCTCTGCCCTTTAGAGCCTATACAGAGCGGGCCCGGAAGATTGCCCATCAGCGGCATCCAAGCCACACAGAACATGCTGAAGGCCCTCTGCCTCATCCAGCCAACTTTGGAAGCAAGAACTGTCTGAAAGAAGACTGTCCAACCTCTGTGTTCTAACACAACAAAAGTTAGAACTGAAGAAACTCTGAATCCTGCACACCCCAGCCAACTGTGGGTGTGTGAAGACGTTATCATTCCTCTGCCTGCTGACAGAGAGAGAAACCAAAATGGGATGGAAGTCGTCCCGAACATGCTTCGGACCGGCGTCTCGAGTCGAGTCGCCACATTGGGACGTGCACACCCGAGGAGGCCCGAACGCTCCAGAATGGGCCCACAGGAGAAATGTCTCCCTCCTCCCTTCCAGAGCAACCTCTCTCCTGGCTATCTGAAGTATCAGGTGAAACTTTACTTTTCCTGTGATATGGGGGTTGATGCTATAGATTACCTAGAGTAATTTAGTGTTAGATCAAAAATAGGATCTCCCTTCAATATAATCATGATAAAGAATCGTAAAGTATTTCACTCTGCTTCCTAATAACCTCTCAGCTGCTGAACAATGCATTAAGGTGTTACCCACTTAGTGGTTTCCTGTGTTTATAAAAGATAACACAGCTTTCAAGATGATTATTCATTGCGTCACCCGGTATAAAATAGTCCTCTTTTCATGCGTTAATTGTCTGTTGTTGTATTTATTATTTCATTCATGAATTTATTAATTGTTCATCGCTATATTCATTGGATTTATTCTTGGTTGCATTTATTCATTCATTTGTATGTCTAATAGTTATAGTTGTGTGCGTAGTTAGTAGTTTAATAAACCTTTCATTTATAAAGAACTTGATTACTATGTGGTTTGTGTGTATTAAGTATTAAGGTCACTGTACACAAGTCAAGAACTCTGTAGCAACCTTTAGACTGAGACTGAATTAATTAATTGGCTATATTTTTCCCTTTTTCAAGGGTGGTTACCGCGACGTGAATTTAACATTAGTTAAATTCTGTTATTTAATATAAATATTGATTATTTCTGATAGCCGAAGTTGAGTGTCATAGCTCTACTTCAGTTTGTACACGTGTATAAAGGCCCATGTATTTGGTGCTGCTGTGTAAGACTAATACCGCTACATATTCCTGTTCAGAGTTATAAAAAGGCAGGGCTGTAATCAAGACCACTTAGGCTGAGACTTGAGACTGAAGTCCAAGCTTGAGCAGTTTTGAGATCGAGTCAAGACCGAGTCGAAATGGGCGTGAAACCAAGTCAAGACTGAGACAATGGAAGAATTAAAGAAACAAAAACAAAAACAGTGGCCATTCAATCTTTCTCATACTTTTGTCTTACTGTTGTTCACAGTGAGAGTTAGCTATGATAAAACTTCAATCAATAAGTACATTATTTTTTTTGAAAAGTTTGAAACGTGATGAGAACATAGAAAAACGTAATTTGTGTAAAATGCTGCATTATTTGTACAAGTTGTGATACCGGTAACTACTCTTAAAAAAAGATCTAATTACATTAGAAATAAAATATTTGTGCACAAAAGCTAACTATGAAAAGTCTGATATCTTTCCACACATCTCTGTACAAAACTACACATCTAAAAAGAGGATGCTTATTGTTACATGACAAAGACACTCCATGGAAAATAAGCAGTAGCTGCAGTTGTAAACAACAGCAGAACAGTGAAGGTGATATTAAAGAATTTTGAATCTCTATGGAGAACTGACTGATGGGTTAACTGGACAATGTCTACACAGGCTGCGTAGCAGAGCAGCAGCAACAGCAGCAGCTTCAGTCCTCCGTCTGTGCCTACACAGCATGTGTTCAGGCACAGTATTGAGTATAGGTCATGTTTGGCAGCGCTCAGAGCCCAAGAGAAGAACAACTGAAACACGTGGCTGAAATGCATCCCGTGTAGACAAGCTAATAGTTGGGACCACTGGCTCAGACCAAGACATCAGAGTCAAAGCATCCAATAGACCAACTTAAGTCTAAGATAACAAAATGTAAAATATCTCAAAACTCAAGAGCAAAACAGGACTCAAATAGTACTGGCCTGCAAAGGTAGGAGCCTCACCTAGGAAGCAGGGAACGGTGTTTTGTGCCCTTGTCCTCATTCTTGTCATTTGTTTTTTACTTATATTTTTTTAAATGTATATGGAGAACATGAATGGAATATGTACTAGCAGCAGGTAACAGGAACAGTGGTCTTTTTAGTTCTATTGCAGGTTGACAGGTAGGCGTACCTGTTGGTGAAGAGCAGGAAGGCCTCAGGCACCACGCAGGTCTGCAGGTCAGAGAGCAGCTCCATCCCCATGGGACAGGCACAGCTGACAGCCTGCCGACACCAGAAACACAGATGGCTGCATCCGCCGTTATCCACCGCACAGCCATTTGTACCTGGACACAGATTGGAGGGAAAGTTTTACCATTTATTTAACACTGCATTTTACATCCTTTTCTTCTTTTCATTTTTGCTCAGCATGTTCTACTGCAGTTAACCTGTCCTCCTTACCGTACGTCTCTGTCACTTTAGTGGCCTTCAGCCCCATTAAATCCGGCAGTTGATCGATAATGATCTCTCGTACAGCAGTGGCTTTGTGGACCCTCTCAATGCTGCGTCTCTGCCAGTCAGTCCAGTAGATGTAATCACCCAGTAGAGTAAAACCAAAGATATGAGGCAGCTTGTCCTCCAGCAGAGTCTGTCTGTTACTGCCATCCACGTTGATCACCTAAGATGGGAACAGAAAGAGGAGACAGGGAAATGTTTAGAGCTTGGAGTGTGCACGTTAAAAACTCATTTTACGGCCTTAAAAAAAAAACTGCCAGCTATGGAGTATAACAAGACTAGGTCGAAACCAAGTATATGGCTGGACTGTGTGTATTGTCAGTTTGCTATATTGTGGCCAAAAAGTTACACGGATAGTCAATGATAGTGTCTATAATGTGAATTCCTGGATATTAAATGTTCATCTGCAATTTTCTGTACTGGTCCCAGTAATATTTGTTCTTAAAGTGTACTGAAGTAGAATATCACATGACATGGTTAAGCTACCTTTGAGTCAAAACATTTTATAGATGCAGTGGTAAGAATACTGTCCACTCATATCTTAATGTTTGATTTGAAAGAGAACTTATTTAAATTATAATTATAACTATTCTGATTGTCTATTGCATTGGTTTTTCTGTGACTCCCTCTGTATTGAGTGTTTGGTCAGAGTGATTGTTATTTGGGGTGCTTTAACTGTCTCTGTAAATATAAAGAGTCGGTCTAGACTTGCTCTATTCGAAAAAGTGCCCTGAGATAACTTTGTTATGATATGGCGCTATATAAATAAAACTGAATTGAATTGAATTAACTGTGCGCTCTCCCTCATGCCTCTCAGCACATGGAGAACTGTTTTCTCTCCTACTCTGCTCTCTGCTGGACACAGTTTGTAACCATCGTCTCTGCTTCTCACAGCAGTAGGTTTTATGTTGTTTTCCAGTTACATATGATGTCCTGTGATGCGCCATTGCGCTGTGAGACATTAGCGAGGTATGGATTGGTTATTGATTTCTCGTGAAGTGGGTGTGTGTTTGTGCTTGTGAGTACCAGATGGACCCAGTGGGGCATGGACCACATCCTGCTTCGCTCTTATCCCACTAGCGATAGCCTTAGAGGGTGATATATGCCTATATGAAACAGAACGTTAGTTACCATAATGCCAGATTCTATGAGTAAAGCTCTGGGCCCCACTGGTTCCTTTTACTAGCTGAACAAAATGCTGTTTTTGGGAGCCGACTGTCCAGTCTCAGCTCAACTTATACCTATGATAAGGTGAGACTGAGGTGGGGCCCGCATAGTATGTGGGCGTAGACCAAAAGTCTTCAGTGCTAATGTTTGCCCCTATTCATTTTGAAAGAGCAGTGGCCAATGGGGAAACACCAACTCTCGACCGACCAATGGTGTAATTTCATTACTCAGTCAGTCAAAAAATTAACCTGGAAAGGTAAAACACTTCACTGTCACTGTTGTGACAACTTCACATGAGCAAAACACCAAATCCACCAGCATCATGGTTGCTATTCTGTATTCTGACTTTTGACCTCCCAGGGGAGGGGTCTATTTCCATCCAGAGAGTTATAGAAGAGCACATATGATGCAGAGGTTAAGAAGCTGGGAAAGTGGTGGAAAGGGAGGAGAAGAGCTGGAGGAAGAAGGATATACTGACTGATGAGACAAAAGGCAGAAAACGGGGATGTCCACGGGAAGTTATGTGTCCAAATGTGGCCAAAAATAACATCTACAGAGCAGGACAAAATAATGGAAACACCAGCTGAAAAGTGATCTTAAAGGGGAATTCCACCCATTTAACATTTAACATATTTCTTTCCCTGCCACAAGAGGCTTACTGTGATGACCAGCTAAAAGTTCAACTGAAAGGCTCAGCTGGATCAGATCACAAGCATACGATGAAAGAAGTGCCCCTGGTCTTTTTCAGTACACTGAAATTTGAATGAAAAATAGGAGCTAAGACCTGAACTTGGTTATTTTAGTGTTGGTCAGACAAAACAAGACATGACATTTAATAGACAAAATAATAAAATAATCGGCAGGTTAACCAATAAAAAAAAAATCTGTTTTAGTTGCAGCCCTGCAGCCCACACAGATTACAAAATTACAGGCCAAACACAGTGAAACACTAATGAAATGCTAATACACACATAAATGCACAATACACAATTTCACACAACTTGTCTCTGTGTTCTGCGTATGTGTGTGTGTGTATGTGTGTGTGTGTGTGTCACAAGGCATCTATTACTAGGCTGTTGAAAACTGATACAGGCACCCCTGCCAACACCCCTGTGTGTGTGTGTGTGTGTGTGTGTGTGTGTGTGTGTGTGTGTGTGTGTGTGTGTGTGTGTGTGTGTGTGTGTGTGTGTGTATGTGCATGTTTCTACGAGCGGAAAGTGAGAGCTGCAATTGACAAAGCTGCAATTAGAACTTGTGTCCAGCCCTCCTCCTCACCGCCTGTGCTATTACTGGACTGGCGTTGCCTGAAATAGACACATGCTTTTCTTTTAGACATACTACAGTCATCTGCAGCCTGCATGAGGGTGTGTGTTTGTGTGTGTATCTGTCACACGCTGCCTTAACTTCTTCAGTGTGCCATGCCAGAGATTTCACAAATGGGAGGAATTCTGTTGCACAGTTTGCAACACTATATGTGTATGACAAACAGATACATTCAAACGGAATGCTTGTAAATAGTTTAGTGCAGTGTATAGCATGCCAATTTATGAAATATAACAGCTGTTCTTGTGTTTTTCTTTCTCGCTGCAGTCTGGGTCATGCAGTGTGAGTACTGGGGGGTATAAGGCCGTGTTTAGTAGTGATGGGAATTATGGCTCTTTGAAGGCAGCCGGATCTTATGGCTCATCGTTTATCTGATAAATAATCGCTAGGAAAATAATAGGATAGGGTAAGATTTGGATCAGATTCAAACATCCCACCTATATAATTTGATTTGGCATGTGTGGACTAGGTTTAGCAGCACTAAATGACTCGTATTGCCAGACCTAATGTCAATGATCTGCATTGTAAATGTTACACAACGTGACGCATATCTCTCTGCTTTGTCAGTGAATTTACTACTTTGAATTGACCCTCTGTATGAAATATGTTTATGGAAATAAAGTTGCCTTGAATGAAGTTCCTGCTACACTGTGACTGAATGGTTCTCACTGTTCAAGTAAAGGGGAGAGGATTCAGGGCAGGAAGTGAAATTTGGGCACAATGATAAAAAGACAACTCAGTTCACTTTGTTCGTACCAAAGAGCCGTTGAAAAGAATCATATCGTTCGCCAACATAACATCACTAATGTTCAGACTGACAATAACACTGCACAGAGGGCTCTGCCAGCGTTTTTGCTGCACATAATGCAACATCATCAAGCAACACACTGCGTTCGCCATTCAAATGCGTGCAAGTACACATGTATGTTGTAACATGAACAGTTTTATTCTACTGTTTACCTTGGGATCATCGAGACAGAGAATACAATTATTATCCTCACATGAACATGTCCAGATTGTGAAATAAAATTTCCCCACAATAAAGACTACCTATGTATAAATCCAGCATGGTTTGTTTAAGAAAGGGGACGTCATGTAGCTAGCTACCTCACTGCATCCATGAAAAACAGAGACACAAAAATGGCTCCTACTTTGCAGCCATTTTCAGTGGGTTTTCATGTCAGAAATGTTCACCTCTGTGTGACTCAAGCAGACTCTAGTGGAATTCCAGAACAGTAGAGGTGACTTCTGGGTGACTTGCCGGGAATTAAACCTGTCCTGAAAACTGACAATGACAGAAAAGTTGTCTAACTTGAAGGAGTAGATAACCAGGACTTGCTTAATGTTTGCAAGACATTTGACTTTTGTTTTGACAAGTATGACTGTTCAGATAATATCACTATGTTAGAACAATGGCATTGTGATAATGCATTACCACATTGCTGTAGCCTGTAAGGAGTGTGGCAGTGTCTTTCAACATGTTTTCCACATAGCAGTTGGGTCCACTTAAGTTTCCATAGTTTCTTCATTTTCCACTGTGGTCCCTGTTTCCAGACAAATAACACTTAACAACTTAATGACTTCAGACCTATGGCCTTCCCTTCAATTGTTATGAAATCAAAGAAAACCTTAATCCACCACAGTTCCCCTTAGACAGCAAATGTATTGACAATGCCAACCTGTTCCCCCTAAATGCTATTTATGAACCCAGGCTACGCTTCTCTTTACAGACTTACCTTCGGTTTGGAAAAATTCCCAACCATATCCTTTAATTGACTGAATGTTTTCTGATTTTAATGTTTTATGAGTTTTTGATATTTGACTGACAGGCAGGGTTCTTGTGGATGGCTGTTTCATGTGCATGTTCTGGTGTGTTTCACCTCCAATACCTTTCATCATACTCAATACTGTGGTGATGTTATGGATTTGTAGGAGGTTATTTAAACCCAATCTAAGGACAGCCCTAAAACGCTGCAAATGTGACTTAATGTGGGGCAACACTGAAGTGCTACTAGAAAGAAAAGCATTTTGAGGAGAGATGGATAGATTTGGTTGAAAGATAAAATGATTGACATTGTGATAACTTCCCCGAGTTGTAAAATCCTGTCTCTGTGTCTTTCTAATAAGCCTTCAAACTCATGGATCTGTTACTCAAACTGGACTTCCTGGATCGTATTTGCTGTCTCGCCGGTACCTTAAACAATATGCCCCCACCAGCCACTTGTGTTGTTTTATCGCAGGGCTGTTCTCAGTCTGAACACCCACTAACACTCTGACCATTCTTTGTCAAGATTTCTTTGCCAGCAAGAGACTGTAACTGACTTATACCAGTTTGGATGGTTCTATTTCCTCTGCACTGCAGTCTTGCCGGTGATATTACCTTGCGAGGCAGCTGGATTCGCAAGATCACGCAAGAATCCATTTTGCCAGGCTTCAAGTAATGCTCTTCTGGCTGAACCACCTTGGTTCAGACCAATCAGTGTTCTATGAAGAACTACTGGCAGCTACGGGCGTGGTTTAGGTGTGACGACAGTGAGAAGAAACTCCTAAAGAGGTTAGCGTAGATTGTAGATGCTGCTATAGCATCAGTTATATCAGAACTAGAGAGCATTTCTTCATGGAAAACATGTTTTTGCTGTCCTCCTGATTGGCTTCGTCATATGGTTCATTGATCTGATTGGTTAAAGTTAGCCGTGTCAAATGTGATAGATGGTTCATCCAATCACCTGCTAAGTAATTTCTGAAAGTGCCTGCCCTTTTCCAAACTGTTTCCAAGGATGAATTCTCTTATGGTTCTGTGTAACAACCCACCACCAGTGACCAGTTACCAGTGATGAGCTTTAACCAGGAATTTCACTATTACCCCCATTTCCACCACATGCTGAACAAAGATCCCTCACTGGCTTCCCAACTGTGAACACAGCCAGTCGTGCTTGTTGTGCCACTGTTGCTGCTTGAACGCATAACCAAGCCAATGGTACACCTGGAGAGAATTAAACCCTGACTCCCTGTAGCGGTGAACTATAACTTTACCTCTGTAGCACCTGCGTAGTGATATTCTACCCTGGACACTAATGAAATCGATGAGATATACTTTATATTGGATAATCTTACATATCACAGATTGGGATGGGTGATACCGATTCAATCAATATTACAATCTTATTAAGATTGAAATATATGATACGGCGAATGTATGCAAATTTTTCTGAAAAATAATCTAATTAATGTTTAATACAAAGCAAAATGTTTCAGCTCCAGTGTTCTTAATTGAGACGTGTTTACATTGTTTGTTTACACCCTGTGCATTGACATAGTAATACTAAAGAAGAAGAAAAGGAACAAGTGAGTATACCAAAAAGAGAAGTTTAAGAGGAGAGCAGGGGGTTAGAGAAAGAGAAACAAAAAAAAAAGGAGAGAGAAACTCACAGTAACGCATGGATGCCAACAGACACAGACTCCTCTGTCCACACACACACGCACAGGAAATGGTCGATTGGGGCTTGAAACTCCATGAGTCTCCCCTTTGAGGACACTACTGAGGACCTACTAAGAATAAGTTTGGTAAGAGCTGGAACCGCTCCAGTGACAATGGATTTCACACTGACATCACAAAACATTTGCTCAAATGTATAACATTTTGATTTCATTTTGTCTAATTGACTTTTGACACGTTGCTATGAGCCAGAAGAGAATATCTACAACAACAAAAATACAGAATAAGAATGAGTGTTGTTGCTGTGATGAGCTGCAGTGTATCAAGCTATCTGTTTAGTGAAATATCCAGTCAGAGGTTGGAGGTGGTGGTGGTAGGGGCAACAGAAAAAATGCACTTTGATGGGCCTCTGATCCAAGGGAGGTTCCTGACCCCTCCACAAAAAACCTATTCATTTATCACTGTGACACAATTAGACATGGCCATCCCAGTGAAAAGATGGTAGAGAGACTCCTTTTCTCTGCCCTCTCCTCCTCTCCTGCTCGCTCTTTCTCTCCACTGGCCTTTTCAGGAAGAATTATGCACTGGGAGAGTGTTTTTTTCCCCTCGTCTTTTTTCATTTTGGGTGTGAGAACGTCTCATTTCTTGATGGACATGGGGGGAAAAAAGGACAAAAAGACAGAAAGAGAGCAAACAGAAAATGAACAAAGGTCTCATTGGACACGCAGGAAGAAGTCAGACCGTCGCAGGACAGTTCACATATGCTTGAATATTCTCTGATCTTAATGAAATGAAATGACTTAATGAAACACACAGGAAAACAGGAGGCTCTTACAATGTTTGACCCAGGACCCTAAAACCTTGCACCAATCATGGATTGACTGAAATCTTTGACTGCTTACTGTGTGTCCATATGCAAAACTCCAATCTGCTTCAACTCATTCACAATTATTTTCATTCTAAAGCGCAGGATCACCTGACTTCAGTAGTAACAAACTACATCAAGCTCTGGGAGGCTTACAGAGAACTGACAGTGTTGCAACTAAAGATTCTTTTCATTACCCACTGATCTGTCGACTACTTTTTAGACTCATTGATAAGTTGTTTAGTCTATAAAGTATGAGAAAATAGTAAAACAAAAAAGAAATGAATTTTTGTCCGACTAACAGTCCAAATCCCAAAGATTTTCAATATAAAACAGATAAGAGCAACAAACCCTCACACAAGAGAAGCTGCAACCAGAGAATGTTTTTCATTTTTTTCTAAATAAATAATGTAAATGATTATAGCAGGCTGATATTAGAGACGGGCCTTTATTTCCCTTTGTTTGATAGGTATATTTGGTCATATTTTAGTATGAAGCCTCCTTGTTTTCTGATCTGCTCCCATTTGCCCTGTTAAATTATTGTTACTGCATTTCGCTGTTAATACAAACTCAACACTTCCTGTATCCCAGCCATTATTTGACTACCGGCTTTCATTTGAGGAAATACAGCATCTGATCACACTGCACAGTCTGACATGTATTAATTCAGAAAATGACTTGCTCTCATTTTGACCTTAAGACCATAAATTAAAAAGGATCATTTGAATGTTTTTCAATTTTTTTTTTCTTGTGGAAGGAATATATTTTGAGATTTTCCCACCAGGGTTTGCAATGGGAACAAGAAGTCTAATGTTGCCATGGAGACAATGAGCACAGTTTCCCTGTTTTTCAGCCTCTGTCTGCCGGCTTTTCAGGCTTTTTTTGTAGTTGGATATAATTTGTAATCAGGTGTATTACATCAAGTGACACACACTTAGTACTTTAGTCTTAGCTTTAATTGAAGTCCATATTTCATTTTAAAATATGGAAATACCTTTGGTTTCTTGATGCAGCCATACACATTCCTATTTGGGATTTTATCAACAAGGCCAGGGCAAATACTTTGATTAATAAAATAGGAATGATAAACATTTAGGCCCTCAACTGGTAACATATTAATTACCTGGGTCTAATCCTAGACTGTGCTGGTCTGTGGTCAGAACACACACATTCATGACACACATCCACAAACACTCAGTGCTATCTGTTTCCTACATAAGCAAATAGAGAGGGTAAAGACACCCTGGGAGTGTTTACTTATGTGTGTGGGTGTTTCATAATGGGAGCATTTCTCAGGAATGTGCAACCTGAGACTAACCAATGTGTGACAGATAATACTCTCAAGTCATCCAAGAAGAAAACTGGTTGGTAGCAGCCACCACTGAGTTCCAGTTGCTTTTGGCTGTGGCTGTGCTTGATCCCAAAAAAATCTGTGAAAAATCTATGATGTTCCCTGGAACACGGCACCCCTGAATTAGAAGACTGTCACATTCAACTCCCCCACCCCCATACACACACCCCACCCCCTGACATATAAATAGCAGTCAACTGTCAACAATATGGAGTATGGAAAGATTGCAAGCATGTAACTGAAAGTAGCAGTAGTAGAAATACTACCGTAATAGTAATACTACCTCTACTACGTGTATGCATCAAGCTAGTAGTTCACAGTGTTGATCAGTGTTATAATGTTTTTGGTAAGTTTGCAACTTCACTACCGCTCATTCATATCCCCTATTGTATGTGTGACTGCTTTCAATTTCTGACGGTAAAAAAGATGCTTTGGATTGCACGAGTCAATCACGAGCCATTACCGGTTTTTATAGACGTTAAAATGACTACATATGTAACTACAGTTCTCCAGCGCTAATTCATAGCACCAGTTCTATGAATTCTTGATGACCGTCAGATGTTATATCTTGGCATTAAAGTGTGTTTACCCCAGCGTTTACCCCAGTAGCCAGGCTGGTCGGTTTGGAACCCTCTCCAGTCCCGCAGCTCTCCATCAAGAGAATGCCAGTCTGAGGTTCACTCTAGTTTTTTCTGTTTTTTATCACTCTCCCTCTTCACAGTTACTCCGGTTGTTCCACTGTCCGTCAGTTCCGCTAGCTGGGGATAGCTACCATTAGCTACTGGAAAACAAAAGCCCTATTCCTCTTCTGTTTAGGTAGCACAATGCAATGGTTGACCCACTTCCTTTTTGCTGTAAAATGAGCCTGCTTTTCCCCCGGCATATCGAACCAGTCATTATTTTATACCCATTACATTGTGCAATCAACATTTACTTCATAATAAGTTAAAGCAAAAATGTGGTCTTTAAAACATCTGAAAACAGCAGGAACGCCATGGTTTAAACGGGGGAGAGATAGAGGAATAATGGAGAACGAATCTGACAGAGCTGCAAGGTGTCAGCGGTCGCTGGGTACTGCAGGGGGAGGAGTGGGGGGAGAGTTGTGTGTCAGGGTTCAGAATGCATTTTGTTAACTTGTGAAGGGGGAGTGATCAAGCTCTTGAGTTGCTCTTTCAACACCATTGTGCACAGGTAAAACATGTGAAAGCAATTAGTAGAAGTTGTCTTATAGATAATTGTTAGTTAGTTGAAGTCAGCCTGATCAACTTGAGCTTTAAGCTGTGCACTGTATCACTGTAATACTGTACAGTGAATCAGATTACAATCCGGACCTCAACTCATTTCTCAAACTGATTTAAATCAGAAACATCACTGATAGAACCCATGTATGAAAACCAAATGGCTCCTTATTTGTTGTAACTAATGAAACTGCTAAAAAAAAACACAAGCATGCAACATCTGGAAGCAACAAACAGACCAGATCAGTGGAAAGTGAATCAACAGAAAGCCAATGCTCAAGATGCACAGAATCAACAGAATGACTTAATGTGACTCAATTTCAAAATGAGTAACTAAATCCCTGCTAATTGTAGCCATCTTTAGAAATCAAAACATCTGGCTGATATTGAAACAGCTGTTTCTGGAACATTTTCACTTTTAAAGACAATGGTGACAGTCACAAGCACAGATGATACAATCAGGGTTTGAAACCGATATGAGGCATGTATGAAGTCAAAGAAACCCCAGTCACTCACTGCACTGATGCACACTCATGCCCACTGAATGTTGCCTTATATTTCTTAAGGGATTCGACCGTTTTATTCAGTTACTTTTGGGTCTGCTCAATAATGCCACTATTGCTATGCTATGAGAAAAGCAGAGAACTGAGAAATCTCCCTGATAATTCCAGTGACAGAAAATATGATTGTGGTTATCAAAAACAGAAGGTGTTTGGAAATTTGCTTTAAGTAAACATGTCTTGATGGAGATGAAGACATCCTGGGGATGCCTGCTATACTTCAGATGATTTCGAAATAGTTTTGTCATTAGTAATAACAGGCCATTTGAAGTAGCTTGTATAGAAAATAAGTTGACTTGACCATCTATTGTGTGTCTCCTCCACATGGGACACAGTAGAAACAAACACACAGCTGTGGGCTAGTAGCTGCTATTGCTCGCTCACCACAACAGTGCTTACATCAGACCACAATATTACCATTCTAATGGGATACATAAGATCAGCCACAACACACACACACACACACACACACACACATACACACACAGATGGGGGACAAAGCTCCCAGAGGAAATGAGACATGCAGCTACTGTCACTTTGTGGTGACAGGGATGGAGGAGCACATACAGCAGAGAGACAGAGAGGGAAATAGGATGGAAGAAACAGGGAGGAGAGAGAGCTGGCAGGACACTGTGGAAACTCTGAGCAGCGACAGGTGTTTCTGTTATTTCTCTAACCTGAGAGCTAGTCACACAGTAAGCTCAATCAGGATTTATGGAAACATGTCAAAGCAGTTTCAGAGGCGCAACCAATCAGTCATCATGTCCTGACCAGGAAAAAATTCCAAACCTCTCAGGTTGGTGATTACGGTATTTGATATAGGACAGTATATGACATGATTATGATAGACTATGGTGTCTGATACTATACTGTTCTATATATGATAAAGTTTGTCATGTTCAGGGCGTAGACACTATCTGTAAGACTTGTATCATATAGAGCACTCCTATACAAATCCCTGCAATTAATACTGTATCTGTGAAGCTTTTCCTTAGACTTTGTTGTTGACAATGTGTCACAGAGGTGTTGACTCAGTTCTGTGATAATTATGTTGTAAGATGCAGGCCCCATCAGCAACGCACCCCTGTAAAACTCTGACTTGCCTTTGAATTTCGCCCTGCCAATTTTTGTTGTGTTTAGCAGTAACATCTAGCCTGTTTGAGCCTGTTGTCTAAAATACACTTGTGGACGGCAGTGATAGGGCTTGTGTCATCAGGAGACATGGCATTATAGAGTGGAGTATCATCAGCGTAACTGTGACTATTGATGCCATGTGTCCTGGTGACACTGCAATGGGGCAGCATATTAAAACTGAAGAGGACTTGGACCTAGGATAAAGCCTTGTGGTATGCCACAGCTGATGTCATATTTTTTTAGAGAAATGTTAGGTAAGACGTAAACCACTTAAGAACAGTGCCAGAGAGGCCCACGCATTTATATAGTCTGTCTGAGAATATTGTGGTCAACTGTATCAAATGCTGCACTTAAGTTAAGGAGAACACTACTACTACTACTACAAGTAAGGTATAAAGCACGGCAAGCAGTAAGGTTATCATAAGATGTATGACATGGAGACTAGTAACCACTTGACAAGAGGAGTGGTGCATTTCTTTAACCGTACAGGTTCAAGTGGATTCTTTTATGTACATACAGGTTTTTTAAAAGCATTTTTTGATATTAGCTTTAAAAAGTACAGAGCCCGTACCAGCCCAGGAGGTGTCATGGAGAACAAAAAATGCTGTGGGCAAAATGTAGTCATTTGTGCTCTTGAATTAATAATTTGTGCTCTCGATTAGAATAATGTATCACCTTTATGTCATTAGTCTGGTCTTTAATACAGTTGTATTTTGATCTTAGACTGAGATATGTGGACATACTTAAGGCTTTGGCTGTTAAACACAACGTTGTGTTATCTTTGAGATCCAATCTCTTTGAGAACACATTTTACAGGATAACAGAATGTTTTGCTGTAAACATATTGATGATACTGTGTATGTCATCCAGTTCATAAAAACTCAGCTTCGGGGTTCTGGAGGATTTATAAATGTCTTCTTTGTTGTCTTCCTCAAACTTCCAGCTAACTGAATGTGCTGCGCCAAAGGCATGTGCTGGCCTCTACAAGAGATTATATCAAAATTGAGAGCATGAATTAGTTTTTTTTCTCCATGACACTTCCCATGCTCTGTACTAAAGACTGACTCTTTCCTATTTTTTATTGTAAACCATTGTGCTCCAGGTATGTGACCTGTAAAAACACTGCATTGTGTCATGTTAAAATTCTTGAACCACATCATTGCACGCAAGTGAACAAATAAATAGAAGCTAGCAGTTTTACAAAGAGGGTCAGGAAAAACTCAATCAAGTTCAACTTTGGAATGAACATATTTTACTCCGATATATCTGAAAACAATACACACAGATGGTATAAACCATATACTGTGTATTACTATGTCATATACAATTACATAGCATTATATCAATAGGGTGAACTACAGCTAAGCTCGGTTTCACTTGTTATAGCAGGACTTGTGTCAGCTTCATATATTCATCAAGCATCTCCGGTTGGTTGGTCAAACCAGTGAACAGACAACTTAGTTCGCTTGCTGCCTGTCAGGGAGTTGGAGCTTATATGTGTGTGTTTGCCTGTCCTTGGCTGCCTGCTCCATTATTACCACTGCCAGTGTTTTAAAGAGAGGCTCCACCATTTCACAAAGCAGTCTCAAATCGTCTTTCACAGCCTTCACGGGGGATAAAGCATCAGGAAAGCACAGAGCCACTCAGAGGCCAATGTCCACACAAAACTTCATTTCAATCTTTTATCTAATTGATCCATTCAGCTATACACCATTTGCCAGGCAGCTATCAAAGGCAGAGCTGACATGAGCCAAACCACTGATCTTCACTGTTGTTTAAGGAAAACCACTGAAAGGAATAAGTCAGTTGTGTCAACATCTATATGTCCCAATTGTAGATATAAACAAGAGAAAGGCATGCAGGAAAAATTCTCACTATATGTTCTAATGTTCAGCACAACACGTCCTGATGCAGTTAGTCATATGTTCATATTGTCATACAGTATACATTATATTTATAGTTAAAGCTGGCACTCTGCTAAGCCCCTCCCACCAAAACCCACAACTTCGACCGGCAGCAAACCTCATGCCTCGTAGGGCTCGCTCTCCACGACGTGAGTCTCACAGAGACACCGGTCCCTCATGACTTGTCTTCTCAAAGACGCCCCTCCAGCGCTTCGCGGCCGCAGAACAGAGCACCCCAGGCTTCAGAGGCAGCTGCAACGCTGTCCAGCAGCGGGAAGAGAGGCTAGTACACCACACACACACGCCCTAAAAAGTTTTTCCACACTGTTTGTCATCGTGCCTCTTTGCTGCTTGTCAATACAAGCGTCATGGAATCGAACATGATTAACCCGAAGTTCCGTGTGGGCTAATCATGAGTTGTTTTGTACTATACACTGCTGTAGGCAAAGGAGGTGTTGGAAATTTATCACAAGTTGCAGGATTTTCCACCATTGAATCAGGCTTTCACCATCTGAAGGGACGTGCACACGCATCTGCATTTACAGAACAGCCAATAGCAACGCACCCTCTCTCTGAAATGACCTGTGATTGGCCAAACTCTCTCGTCACGGGCTAGATTTTCTAAAGCCTGATAACGAATGGGATTTAAAAGTTGAATAAGTCATAATGTAAGAAAGACGTTGAACATTTTAAGGTTTGAATGGAGTTTCTAGCTGAAAGTATGAAAGAGTAGATGTGAGTTGGAAAAGTGTAGAAAGGAGTATGAAGAGTTGGAAAAGTGGGAAATGGTCTAACAAGTATGAATGGGATTTAAAAGTTGAATAATGCCCTTAATGTATGAAATATGTGGGGCATTTTAAGGTCTGAATGGAGTTTGTAATTTAAAGTAGATAAACCTTACTAAAATACTTGAAAATGCTTGAAAAGACCTGTATGTGTGTCTGTCAAACTGCCCTATTTAGCTCATCTCAATCAGCTGTGTGTCTCCAGTTGTGGTTCTGCTTCCCATGGCAAGCTTTTCAAGATCCAGCATTCACACCACAATTTCTTCAGAAATTGCCTTCTCTAGTTATACAATAGTAATAGTTTAAAATGTAGAAGCTGTCACAGGTTAAAACCTCCTATCATCTCTGTATTTGAGGTTCACAGGCCAAACACAGACACAGTCACAGACACGCACACGCACCAGTTGCTATGGTGATTGTGCCACTTATGAGGATACACACGTGCCACTCTGTAAACAGCTCAGACAATTCATTAAATACAGCCTATAGCTTGAAGACTAAGTTTTGATGTAAAATGATGGAAAAGGTCTGGGTCTGAACCTAGGACTGCTTCCTGTGAGGCTGCGGTGCTAACTGCTGAGCCACCCTGTTGTTACATGCAATCGATCTTCATGTAACAGTTGTTTTCTAGGTAGAAGATGGGCAGTTTTGTATGCTTGTCTCTGCTGCTCCTGTTTGACGAGCTGGGACAACCATCCACAAAGGCAGGGTGACGTCCGCTCCCCCTGGCGGTGACTACTTCTGTCCAGCTTCCCTACATTGAACTTGCTGGGGGGTTTCATCTTTAGTTTCAGGGACTGGATTTCGGATTGGAGGGCCAGGTGGATTGTTTTGTCCAACTCTTCTCTCAGTTTTTGTACCAGCTCTTTCTAAAGAAGTCTTTTCTGCTCCATCTCTTTTCTCTGAGCTCCTGATTTTCTCGCTGCATGGTATCATATTTTTGCCTCATGGCCTCCATCTCAACCTTAACTGCATTGTAGTTTTCACTCAAGGTTTTGAGTTCTGTGGCAAACTCTTGAACTGCAGCTTCATGGAGCCTCTTTTTAAGCTTGATGGTTTCTTCATACTCATCCATCAGTTTCAGCAATACCTCCTCCTGCTCCTTAATTTTCTGACGCAGAGCAGCATTTTCTCGCTTCAAGGCATCTTTCTGCTTTTTGTCTGTTGAACACAGTTTGTCCAAGTACTGGACTTTCTGTTTCAGGATCTCAGCTTCACTCTTCACATGGCACTGCTCCTTTGGGTGGATCAATTTGTCACACTCTTCTCTTATGTTATGCATCAGCTCCTTTTGTAGGTGAAGTTCCTCCTCGGTCTCTGAGGTCTTCACCTGCTCCTGGACACAGATTTTCTCTGCGTCCCTGGATTTCTAGCTGCAGAGCATCTATTTTTTGGCTCATGTCCTCATTCTCTGTGTTATATTTTTCATCCAGGGCCCTGAGCTGCCTGTCTTTAGTGCTGACTGTTTTTTGAAGGAAGATGACTTCCCCTTTGTGTTTCAGGTCCTCCTGCTGTCCAAGTTTCCTCCATCTCAGCAGCCTCCACCTGATCATGAACACACAAGTTTTGCTTGTTCTGCCAGTTTTTTTTGTGTTTTTTTTTTAAATAAACAACTTTATTCCACAGTTTGAATGAATACAAAAATGTCTATTCAATTCAATTCAGTTTTATTTATATAGCGCCATATCATAACAAAGTTATCTCAGGGCACTTTTTCGAATAGAGCAAGTCTAGACCGACTCTTTATATTTACAGAGAACCAACAGTTCCCACCATGAGCAAGCACTAGAGGAATACAAAAACTTGAAAAAAGAAAAAACATATAAAGGTCCATGACAATTATCTAAATAGTAATTTAGACAAAAAGAAAAAACAGCCAGGGGGATTGTTGATTTAAACAACTTAAAGAAACACATTTCTAATTATTAGAGACAGATAAAGTCTTTAAAGTCTTTTGTTAAGAGAGGATTCAATAGCTTTAACTCAAAGTTCGAGTTTCTTTAAAATAACAGAAAAGGTTTGGTACCAGATGATCTGCATCTATGTATAGCATGTTATGGTAATACAAACAAAAACCATTAGATATATTGACAACAATAAAACCAGTAAGATTTTACCAAAATATTCTAGTGTGAGAACTGATCCCAAATAAATGAGTTTATAATGATATCAGGTTCAGACTTTGACATGTAATGCTTAAGTGGATAACAGTTGTGAATAATCTTATATGACACTTCCCTTATTCGTGATTAAATATTTATGTGATAATATCAATGTACTCTTCCATTGTAAATGCTCTAAATGGCTATTCCAATACACAGTTACAGTTTGTGGCAAAGACACAACATCATGTTGAAAAAGAGACCTGATGACTCTACTGTTATTCTTCCATTTGGAGGAAAAACATATTTTCTTTATAATGTCCCTATCCAGTGGGCTAATGAATGGGACAAGCTGTATTCTTAAATAACATTAGTGAAGCAGATGGAATTGCATGTGTAACAGATATAAATTCTCAATAAGAAACAGGAAAATGACTCTTCGTAACTTAAAATACTACCTTGGTCATTAAGCAGTCAGAATAATAATGATGTTTTGGTCAAACCAATTTTTTTAAGAAAAGAGTTTTGTTTTGTCTTCATTATTTAAAAAAAAAGTTATGTTTATAAATGACTGGCCATACTAAACCGGCTTGTTTGTGAAATGCAGAGAGTTTAACAGATAACTTTATATAAGTTATAATCAGCATTATAATTGCACATCATTGAAAAAGAAAGGCCACCTCATTCAGACGACATACAATTTGGTATAAGGTTCCAAACTGACTCAGGATTTTATTTAAAGGACTTCAGCCAATTGATTTAAAATGGATTATTTAGTGTAGAGAAATCCAAACAGTTAAGGCCTCCATATTTCATGAGTTCATGACTACTGACGACTAATGTGTACGATTATGCCATAAAAGATAAACATTGGCCAATCACCAGACTTACTGTTTTTTATCACGATGAACTGGGTAAGTAAATCTAGAGATACCTTCAGCTTTATAAGTAAAGCTCTTCCTTCTTCCTTCTTCCTGTCAGATCTCTCTTTTTTTCTTAGTTTCTATAACCGGGTCAAAGTTAAGGGAGCATCTATTTGTTGATCTTTGGTTATAACAATTCCTTGATACGTAACCTGCTGTTTGAGAGAAATGCCATTTATAGAATCCAACATACAATACAATTGCTAGTAGTTCACATTTATTCGTATTCAGGTGCAAGCCAGATGCTTTGGAGAAAGACTCAATAACATTAATCACTATGGGAAGTTGAAGTGCATGTTGAAGAAACAGAATTGTATCGTCTGTCACCTGACTTATCACATTTTCTTTGTCTGCAGTTTAGATGGTTTTAATGTTGCTATTCTTTATCTGTTCACAGAGATCCTGGGAAACTAGGAGAAGGAAAATTGCAGAGATGGGGCAACCTTGTCTTATGCCTCGATTTATGCCCTGATGTCCAAACCAACAATATATTCCTTTTCTATAGATTTGCAAGCTGTGCATACAACTGATTATCAAATATAAATACAGTCTTCCTCAGTATAGCCTTACTAGAATTAACCAGAAAAGAGGAAAAACTGAGACTGACAATAAATTACACATACAGTACATTGTACTGCAATGTAGTGCTGTGGTTGGTTAAGGTGGAGCTAACTTTTACTACTTTATACTGTGTACTGTTGGGTAGTTTAATCTTTAACAATGCATCATAAAAACATTTATAACCATATATATGTAAAATCTTACTACAACTGTCAGATAAATGTAGTGGAGTAAAAAGTACAACATTCCCCTTTGAAATGCAGTGGAATAAAAGTAGAAATATTATTAATTAAATTATAAAAATGGAAATACTCAAGTAGAGTACAAGTGCCTCAAAATTGTATTATCTCAGTTGGTGTTGTAGAGACTTAGCCCATTTAGCTTGACGGCTACAGAAACAAGACACAGGCAAGGAGACTAGCTAGACTATTGAAACAAGGTGCAAGGCCTTAAGCAGGGGAAATTCCACCATATACACCTCCCTGCTCTCTGAGTTCTACCTCTCACACACGCATGCACGCACGCACGCACGCACGCACGCACGCACTCACAAGCAGTTACCATATGGCTCTGCAGTGTGATTGAATGGCGCTACGCATAGTCAATCTGCATAATTACAACAAAGCAGCCGTTTTGGGTGTGTGTACAGAGAAAGCAACACATCAGTCAAAGCAGCTAACACTCTCACACACATTCACACACACACACACACACACACAAACACTCCTTTTCAAAAGGAGGGGGTCTGTGCGGTAACTTCAGAGGGTTTTTTTTTTCCACAGACAAGGAGGTGGGGTGGGAGGTTGCAGAGGGGGAGTCAGATTTCTTTAAAAAAGACTTGAAAACACAGAGCGAGTGAGCAAGAGAGAGAGCGAGAGAGAGAGCATTCCTCCAGTGTTCTTGGACAAAGTCTTCAGTCTGCCTCAGTCATTTATCATTCTCTCTCTTCTCTCTTTCAAAAGGTAAAATGCTGGGCACTGTTCAGTTTTCAGCTGTTTGGCAGGTTCGCCTCACACACACACACACACACACACACACACAAACACACACACAACATTGTCTGAAGTAGAGGTACAATCCAAATATCCAAGTATAATACATGTACACACCACTAATACAGTAAATAATGTGATATATTAAAGATATTACAACTCATGCCATCAACTGACACTCATGACAGCAAGCAGCAAGGCCTCCAGCACCCTGCTTTTTACACTAAACAATTAATAAATTATTAGCCTAATTACTGTACATGGTCTCAAAAGCATCTTAAAAAAGCAATTTTTGGTGAGTGGTGAATTTGTTTGAAGACTGCAACTAACGATTCTTTTTTCATTTTCACTTTTAGTAGCAATTCTTCTGTGTATTTTGTTCTCAGTTCACTGATTCATTGTTTGGTTTATGAAATGTCAGAAAACAATGAAAAATGCAGATCACAAAATCCTAGAGTTCAAGGTGATGTCTTCAGCTTGTTTTGTATAACCAACAACCCCAAATCCAAAATATATTCAGTTCACTATAAAGTCAGACCAAGAAATGCAACAAACTCTCACATTTAAGAATGTGGACCCATCAAATGTTTGGCATCTTTGCTTTAACAATTATCAAGTATTCAAGTGAGACAAAAGTCAAACTGTCAGAATAAACATTTAACCCTTAAATAGGGGTGTTTTCGCTAACACTCACATATATACATATCTCAGCTTGTTAGCTTACTTATCTAATGCGAAATAAGCTACATGTACAGGGTTCGACATTAACCATGGCCCTATGGTTGATCGAAAAAGATGTGAGAGAATATATGTACCATATGTAAACAAAGAACTTGAGGTTTAAATTTAAATGAATTATTATAAAACTATATTTTTATTCTGTTATTGTGTCACAGTTAAGGAAGGCTATGTTAAGTTGCGTTAAATTGCCTTTTCTGGATTGTTTTTACATAACTTTACATTTCGGCCACCAAAAATGTACGTTGGCCACCAAATTTAGGGGCTTGGTGGCCCGTGGGGCCAGTGCTTGAAAATATTAGCGTCTATCCCTGGCGTATATCAAAATCATACTGCTTGTAAACTTTTCAGAACATTAACAATAATAAACACACACAAAATATATTTAGCCGTTTATACATTTTTTTACAATAATTTAAAAAAGATAATGAAGTTATTAATATTTTAGGCATGAACTGTTACATTTCCTGTTTATACTGTGTTACATAGGCCGCTGTAACTTCTCAGACCGGTACTAACCAAACTCAAGATAGTCACCACGGTAACCAGAAATCACAGTCACTTGCTTGTGGCCATTGCAACATGGTTGTGCGCACTGCGCGCACCAGTCCGCTGCTTTGAAAATCGAGCTTGGATTGACAGTGGCATCTCCGTGGGAGTTCCTCAGCTTGAGCGCCTCTGTTACTGGAAAAACCACAAACTTTCAGAGCATCCACAGTAGCTTTTGGAAGCCATAGCATCTCGTTCCTTTTCTCCAGCCACTCCAGCAGCTCAAGCCCGAGGTTTTCCAGGAAAGTGCATTGAGCTCTTCTGGCTTCCCAAGTTGGAAATTTGGCCAGGAAAACCACTTGCGCATTTATAGCAGCAAGGTTGATGCATATGTTGCTGAAGCCTGCAGCGTCCTCTGAACGTGATGAGCTGTTCACTAGTGGTCATGTATTTACCAACCGCATTCTTTTTTTTACAGTTTTCAATGAACACATTTCTCAGAAGAACTGAGAGCTGTAAATTAGTGATGCTTTTATTCAAAGCAGCATACAGTCTCGTAGAAGGCATTGGGTTCAGTGTTTTGCTTGATTTTCTGGTTATGGGACAGCGTCCTTATGCAGAACCAATTATTTGTCTTTCGATAGCATTATGGATTTGCTGTTACTTCTATTCAAAAAAATTATATTGGCAGAATGATTGTAGAAGCAAGTGGTCTGAAACCGAAGACTCTCCAGCTGATTCAGAATGCTGCGGCACGTTTACTGACAAGAACCAGAAAAAGAGAACATATTTCTCCAATATTAGCTTCTCTACACTGGCTCCCTGTAAAATCCAGAATAGAATTTAAAATCCTTCTCCTCACCTTCAAAGCCCTAAATGGTCAGGCACCATCATATCTTAAAGAGCTCATAGTACCCTATTACCCCACTAGAACACTGCGCTCCCAGAATGCAGGGTTCCTTGTGGTTCCTAGAGTCTCTAAAAGTAGAATGGGAGCCAGAGCCTTCAGCTATCAAGCTCCTCTCCTGTGGAACCAGATCCCAGTTTGTGTACGGGAGGCGGACAACCTCCTCACATTTAAGAGTAGGTTTAAGACTTTCCTCTTTGATAAAGCTTATAGTAGGGCTGACTCAGGTGACCCCTGAGCCCCCCCTTAGTTATGCTGCTATAGGCCTAGACTGCCGGAGGACTTCCTATGATGCACTGAGCTCCTTTCTCCTCCTCTTCCTCTCCATCTGTACGCCCTCATATCCATCAATGCTTGTTATTAATTCAACTTCTTCCCGTAGTTGTGTGCTTTCTCTCCTCTCTCTCTCTCTCTCTCTCCCCTTCTGTTGCTTTCTGCAGGTGTTTCTGCCTCTGGAGCTGTAGAGTCTGGATCTATGGTTGCTGCTGCCTGCTGCCCCCGTGCTCCTGCTCTGCACCCGCTGATGCTATTGCTGTTGTTGCTGTTATTAGTATTGCTATTATAATGTTGCTCTTAGTGTTGTTTCTGTTGTTGTTAACATCAATGCCATTACCATATCTATGCTGTATTGAGCTGCTGTATGTTCTCTTTCCTCCTGCTCTCTCTCTCCCGCTCCCCCCTTCCCCCTTCAACCCAACCGGTCGAGGCAGATGACCGCCCACCTTGAGCCTGGTTCTGCTCGAGGTTTCTACCTGTTAAAAGGGAGTTTTTCCTTGCCACTGTCGTATAGTGCTTGCTCATGGTGGGAACTGTTGGGTCTCTGTAAATATAAAGAGTCGGCCTAGACCTGCTCTATTCGAAAAAGTGCCCTGAGATAACTTTGTTATGATATGGCGCTATATAAATAAAACTGAATTGAATTGAACAGATGTTGAAATGCAGCAAATTTGCCCACTCTGGTCTGACAAGTGTCCCGGTCATCAAATTTCAGGAATGCCACAATTTGCTCAAACCGGTTGACGCTGAATGCAGCTTTGACGATTGGTCTCCCACTGTGACTACGCACACAGCGATCTTATGGACTATATATACATCCAATAGATACAGGACTCGTTTTGCTTCACCACAAGTGCTTTGCTTGCTTCTCTTCCAACCACTACTTTGATGGAATTATGACAAAACTACAAGAATAAGAATGATCCCTTAACTCAACTCCCAGTGAATATACTGTTCTGTCATCGAGCTGTACATTTGGCAAATGGGACATGGCTTAAAATCTTACAGTGGGGGTTCAGCCTAAACCTTTATGCACTGAACAAAATCAGACTACACACACACACACACGAGGGACACGCAGGCAGACATACAATGGAAATGTCTTCACACCCAGCAGCAATTTCTTTTCAACAGGAAAAAACAAGGCTGAAACGTGAAAAAAAAAAGCCCTTTGAGGTGGGTCCTTTCACCCTGACAGACAGAGAGAGAGAGAGAGAGAGAGAGAGAGAGAGAGAGAGAGAGAGAGAGAGAGAACAGCCACCTCTTTTCAATTGGTAAGCATTCAGCCAGAAAGCTCAGGCATTCACTATTTTGTCCTAGTCTTTTCTCTTCCTCTCTCTGCTGCTATGAAAATATGTTAACATTAGCAAATCCGCACATGCCACAACAACCACCAAATCACAGTGACAACAAGGATAAGCAGACAAAATCAGAGGCAAATGCTGAGGAACAAGGAGTGGAAAGAAAAAGAAAAAGAATACAGATCAAAGAGAAGTAATAAGATGAGAGTGGGGAAAAAAATACAGGGAAGATAAAAGCCATGTAGTTATTGTAATGTAAAAGAGACAGTGTGTGATGCTGACAGAGTGAAGGAGAATACGAGAGCACCTGCTTTAAAGGAGCTGTAGAAGTCTTGGGGAGAGGGGGAAGGGCAATGAGCACAACAACCCACCCCCCAGCCCTGCCCCTCTTCGCTGTCCTCTGCTTCTGAGACTGGGGTGTGGAGACCTCCCGGGCTCCAAATCAGACAAGTTAATGTGACTGCTACTGCTTTCTCAACTGAGTAACACATTAGCAAAATGTACACAAAGTGCAATTCTATGGGTTATTTCAGCACTGTGGTTTGAAGCGCTTGACAAGCGTTTCAATGCTGGTTTAAAGACTCCATTCAGCATAAATTTGACTTCTTTTTATGTTGAAAAAAAGCATTCTCCACTTTTTGGCAGTATCCTGGCTTCAGAGGCCAGAAACGTTCTCAGCACTTGGCCTGAATCTTCTGTCACATAGTGTGACCCATTGACCTGCATCGTGGATGTCAAGCCTGCCATGCTCTGTGATGTTTAAAACCTAAGTCAGACTACTCGACGTTTGTCTATTTACCTCTCACAGACCAATGTTTCAGATCTGAGGCCAAACACTAATCTAATAAAAAATATATCACAATTACACCTGAAATGATTGACAGAAAATAATCTGGCAACAGTTTTGATTATCATTTCAGTCCATTGTTAAGCAGAAATGCCACGGTCCTCTGGTTCCAGTTTTCCAATGTGGGGAATGGTTGCTTTTCTTTGTCTTATGTCATTGTCAACTAGAACATCTTGGGTTTTAGAGCGTTGGTAAGACAAAACAAGCAATTGCATTACATTAATTGTGATGGATGTGTTTGTCATATTAATTTGTAATGTCTTGTGGTTCACTGGTTCATGCTTTTTTTATCTATAGATATTTTTTGTTTTAATACATACTGAACATTATTACAAATATGAAATATTTCACTCCCCTGCCCAGTTAGTGTCAGTTCAGCTGCACCACACTAAACTCATATATATACAGTCTATCAGCCTACATGAGTCTCATGTTTTACCTGTAAGACCCAGGTTTGAATGAGTCTGTCCAACATCTGTCCAACTATTGCATAACTCCACATTATCTCCATGTGAAAACATCCGATTTCCACACAGTCAGAGAAAGTAATAGTGTGCATCCCTTAATAATATTCAGCATATGAATCCATGGTAAAAAGAATCATTAATTGCAGCCCTCATTTGCACAAGCCTCTCTGGAATAACTGGAATAATATTGTAATCAGTACCTCATCTGAGATCAGCTGTGCAATGTGTGTACCCCCACATCAACATCAGGGACAAAAAAAACGTGTAGTGTGAGCACTACACCAACTCTAATATTTTCAAAATATTGTAGTATGCACTAGCTTTAAACAAAGTGATCCCAGAACAAAATGCATGTGCATAAACTGCAGTAGCACTGCAGGTGACATGAAAGAAAACAGAAGGAGAAGACTTCAACATACAGTACCTTCAACACAAAGGCAGCCATGCCAAGCCCTAACGTAACCACACAGCGAGAATATCAAGTTTTAACATTTAACACAAGTCAGCCAACTATCATTCATGAGAAGATATTTTACTCTTCAGGGATCTTTTGTCTGAATCTTTGCTCTATTTATGTTCTATTTTATTTAAGTATTGTTTTTATCAAGCTTCTAGACAGGAATACTATATTTTCATAGCCTTCCTATTATATTCTAACATAATACACTACATAATATAATATACTTCTAAGAGCTACTGAGAGCCCTGTGGATCCATCCACTGCAGGGGCTGATATCACTGATGAGCACATCTTCAACCGAAGAGGCAACACTGAACAGTGAAATCATCTGCTGCTGTCTGAAATGAGACCGTGCAGATTCTTGGCTAGTTAACAACAACATCAAAAGCATTTGGAGCCTTGGTACCAGGTCTTCTTTGGAGTCAACTGATTCGATTAGACATACCAAACTGAAAACAGGTGACACAAGGATGTGTGTGAGTGCCATGCAGCTCCCTCTATCCAGACATGAGGGTATCTTATGCTGCTGCTGTCATCATACATACGTTCCATATTCAGCAATCTGACACTTGGCAGTATGTACAGTGGTTAAAAAATGTATCTGTCAGTGGACAAAATGTACAACAGGTCAGACTAGACCAGTATAGAGCATACCAAACCAGACCAAACAAGAACGAGACAGGCCAGAGCACATCAGACCAGTAGAGACCAGACCAGATGACTATCTAACACAATGGTGAGTCTGTCCAACGTCTGTCCAACTATTGCATAACTCCACATTCCCTTGGATCACTATTAAAATACACATGCACGCACACACATCTAATTTCTCCTCATTCCACCTCATCTTTTTCTGATTCCTCCCTTTTCCTTTTCCTTGTCTCCCAGCTGAGAAGGAGCATAGACTGCTATTAGACGTACCTCTATCTTGTCAGTTTTAGCGTCTCCCCAGTACAGTTTTCCTGCGGCGTAATCCACAGCCAGTCCATTGGGCCAGCCCAGAGAGCTGTTGAGCAGAACCACCCGGTCCGTTCCATCCAGGTTGGCCCGCTCAATCTTAGGACGCTCGCCCCAGTCGGTCCAGTACATGTAGCTGAGAGAGACAGAGGCAACGAGAGAAGATGGAACTTACTTCCAGTACATTTACTAGCTAATATGTAGATTAGATAAGAGTCTATCCATTTAAGTTTTTCTTGAATAGGAAATGTGCATTTTCGCATACGGCATACAGCTGTCAATCATTTCATCATTTCTAAAGAAGAAAGAGGAACCAGTGGAGTTTAATGCTATCTATATTTTTGGATTTATCTAAACCTCATGTTATCTATTGTTGTTTTATGATCAATTAGATATTCTGTTGTTGAAATTGTTGTTGCTTATTAAGGCCAGGCATTTTCCCTCCCTGGTGTTGCACCTAGTGCTAGGATGCAGGGCCATGGCCAGTCTCTAAAATTGATCAAATATCAAATATTCCTATTTTATTTATTTGTCTTCTATTTCCAACCATGAACATCTAAATGCTGCAACAAAGTCTCGTCCACACTAGCTTTTTCGGGGGTTGGCCTAAAAGCAGTCAGAATTTGTAGGTGGATTTGTTTCAATTTTGGCCAATATATCTAGCCAAAGTGAAATGTACTGAGTCTAAAGAATTCTGGAATCAGCCTATTAAATAGACACCAAGTGTTTGTTTTTAATTGTAGACATTGCCCAGATTGCTAAAACCAACAAACACAGAAAAAACACAGACAACATGGCCTCAGTGTCCTCCATGGTAGCTACAGCACTGCTGGGAGGGCTACCTCCAATACACACACACGCTAACACCTACCCATTAACGGGGTCAAGGACAATGGCTCTGGGTTCATCCAGGTTCTCAGAAATCAAAATCTTCCGAGAGGTTCCATTCAGCCTGGTAACCTGGAATACCACATGGCACATACATACTTACAGTACAACACTGTTAATATTACGAATGTATTATTTTCTTTGGTTGTCTTTTTTCCCCCCTATTAAGAATCACTCTCTGGTGGTTGTTTTCTGTGTTGAGCTGCACAGGGATAAACCAGTGAGGTCTGAATGGGACTACATTTACATTCATCAAACAACTACATCATAGGCAGGGATGCTGTGATTGGTCAGACAGCAGTCAGTATTGCAGATATTCATTACAGATGACTCAATCAGTGGTTTTATAAATTAGGTGTTGTGATGTAAACAACACTCAAACAGTGCTTTCCCATAGACAGCTCTCTACAATAAACAGAACCCTGTGAATGTAAAGTCTCAGATGTACCTCAATCCGGTCAGTACCAGTGTCAGTCCAGTACAGGTTTCTGGCCACCCAGTCCACAGCAATGCCATCTGGGTGGTTGATTTCCGTAGTAACCAGCACCATGGCATTGCTGCCATCGATGTGGGATCGCCGGATGGCTCGAACCTCATCATCTGTCCAATAGACGTAACCCTCAACTGGGTCATAGTCTATAGCTATGGCATGGCGAATGTCATCAACCTGCATGAGCAGAGGAACAATGATGAATACATGAGCGTGCAAGAGGACAGGGCTGATAAGTTTGCGTATGTGTATCTGTGTGTTTACCTGCAGTACTATGTCGGTGAAGTCTGGCAGGTCCAGTGAGATTCTCCTCAGGTCAGTCCGTCGAGCCAGCAGCAAAACCTGCTCTGCTCCTAAACAGACCAGACAAGTGTTCATTCATGTGGATTTTTAGCAGCACTTATTTGCGGTCAAAAAGTTGATTTAGCTCTGAGACAGCTGGTCTTACATTGATCTCATGGATTTACTGCATATGAACACCAGCATAGTGGTGATTTTTACAATTTCAGCCTACAACTTAATAGTTCTGCTTCTATGCTGACAACTTTCATCTTCATGTCCTGCTAAAACTTAGCAAAACAGACGAGTCTAGCATCATGTGCTATTTATCAAATAAAGGTGTTGGATGTGTTAGGATTTCTTCCAATTAAAGGTGCAAAGTTGGGAGACAAACAAGAGACCGATTTTAAAAAGAACAGTGAGAATTGAAGCAGCAGACGCCGAGATATCCAGACTTTTAGTCGCTAGTAACGTGTCAAGACTGCCCCTGCCTGGTAAATGCCAATGTTTTTCAAACTCCAGATTATGTAACGCATGTTAAATTAGTCTCCAAGTCCAAGCCGAAATAACCCTGATGACATCATCAGCATCATTTCTCATACTTGACAAAGTTGTGATTTCAAATAAAAGTCTGAAGTCTGAATTTTAGTTGTGATACCGACCTTCCCATTGATGCAAGGTGTCCAATGTTGTTTTCTCCAGGTGAGACACAAAATGCTAAAACCAAGTCCTTTAAATATTTGCAGAACTTAAAAAAGGTAATTCTGTGCATTTACTGCACCTTGTAATATAATGGCGTCCAATACAATGCGACCACAAATGACAGCCCATTTCATGGAGTTGAATCAACACCATTTCAACAACAACCAAACATTATGAGCCTCACTATGAGCCTCACTATGAGCCTTTAGTTTTCTTTACAGCCTGTCACATGCCTTTTTTCCCCTCAGAGATAAATACTTTTTACTTTATTAAAGCTGGGGTAGGCAAAATCTGTGCAACCTATGCAAAACCTTCCACCTCTCTCTCTGCTGCCTCATATCACTCCGCTAAGCCCCTCCCACCAAACCCACAACTTCGACCGGCAGCAGAAGGAGTCGGTTCCCCAGTGAAACTGAGACCACGGTCCCTCCCGCTGTGACTTGTTTTCTCAAAGACGCCCCTCCAGTGCTTCACGGCTGCTGAGCAGAGCACCCCATGCTTCAGAGGCAGCTGCAACGCCATCCAGCAGCGGGAAGAGAGGCTAGTACCACACACACACACCACTGTCCCCCTTCAAAAGTTATTCCACACTGTTTGTCATCATGCCTTTTTGCCACTCGTCGGTACGAGCGCCATGGCATTGAACGTAATGAGCTTGAAGCTCCGTGTGGAGCCGGGACGTGTTGTTTTGTACTATACACCGCTGCAGGCAAAGGAGGTGTTGGAAATTTATCACAAGTTTCAGGATTTTCGGCAGGATTTTACGCCATTCAATCAGGCTTTCACCGTCTGAAGGGACGTGCACACACATCTGCTCTTGTAGCTTAGCCAATACCAACGCACTGTCTCTGAAATAACCTGTGATTGGCTAAAGTCTACCGTCACGGGACAGATTTTCTTAAGCCTGAAAACACAGCTGGGGGGGCTGAAGTAGAGGTCTGCTCTCAGACCACTTGAATTACAATATGCTGCACGGTTAATATGGCATTTTTGTCCAATGACGCCAAAAGAAAACTGCCTACCCAACCTTTAATATGTTTCCACACTCATCTCCTTAGAGGGACACATATTTTGATGCCTATCATGAATCTTCACAGAATGAGTTAATGAGCTTTGGTGGAGCTGCAAACAACTCATAGACATCTGAAATATAGTTTCATCTTCATTGTATTTTATAAGCTTATCATATATTTTGTAAAATCTTAATCTGAAAAGTAACTAGTAACTATAGCATTTGAAATAAATGTAGAGTAAAAAGTACAATACTTGCCATTGAAATATAGTGGAGTACAAGTATAAAGTAGAATAAATACTCAAATAAAGTAAAAGTACGTCAATATTGTACTTCAGTAGATGTACTTAATAATGAAGAGAGAACACCACCACCGGCAGCAGCATGACAATCTATCAATTAACAAGCAGCCGCGGGGGAAAAGAGCAGCAATATATCCTAATAATAATGTCCTACAAACAAATAAAGTCATAGAAACAGATTCCAAAAACATCAATCTGTCTGTGGTGAAAAAGATCTCAAGCCAGAGCCAGACTCTACCATTACCCCCTTTTCTTGCCATCCAGTCTGGAAACAAAGGGCTCTGCTGTCCTGAGGGAGCATCCACTGTGTTTGGCTGTTGGTTCAGATTTAACAGGAGCCAAACTCACCTCATGGGAGACAATTAACTGTTTTTCTTTGTCTCTCACACCTCTGACTCCGAAGAGCTCACATTTAAAGCAGTTCAAAGTGTCTCTCTCTCTTTCTATTCCCCTATCTGCCTTATCTTTCTTTCTCGTCTTTGTCTCTGGTTTCAAATCAATTCACACGAATCCTTAAGACAAAGCCACGACTGTACAGAGCAGACATAATACTGACATTTCAAGTAGGTTCATAAAAATCAACATTTTATAAAACCTACAAGACAATAAATGATCAGTAATTAAATTGTGTACTCCGCAATAGGACATTATACAACACATAGTACTACATCTCCAATATAAAAAATAATGTCAGATAGCTCAAATATGAAAAACACATGGTTCTGTATATCGTGTAAATCTTTCTCCCTCTCTTGTTCCAGCTGCACTTTCACAACCAATCAATATCTGGCATCTCTCTGCCTTGGCACCAATCACATTTGACAATGAAAGTTCTTCCATCGTTACCTAAAGGGGGGATAAATGAAGGGATAGAATGAAAAGGAAGGGTGAAAACGTGTGATTCCACTCTTGTCTTCGCTTGACTTCATTCTGAGACACTTACAGACCCACACACACACACACACACACTCTGCTGCCAGCACAATAACAAACGCCTTCAATTTAACCAGCCAAGCAAAACAAATTAGACGCACAGACACAAAGACACACACACACACACACACACACACACGCAGACAAACTGCAAGCTGACACAATAGAGCATTGTTGTTTTTATTGTCAACAGTGGCTAAGTGATTGGTTGGCATGCTTCATTCAAATTTAATACATTCACATAACACAGCCTAACAGACATAGACACACTCTAAGACAGTGTTGTGTTTGTGCAGAATAAGGCTCTATTGTTTTAGCATCGTGGGAATCAACATGGCGGCCGGTCAGTTAATGTCCCACTCTGCTAGCAGAGAGCTCCTGTTTTCAAGCTGATATCCTCTATGCTGCATCACTACATTACACACCAACCAAAATGGTAATGGAGGTCAGCAACAGCAATACTAATTACTCTGTGTATCCACTACTAGGGGTGAGTTCCAATAGAATGTATCACATCATCCTCACATTTAAGAGTAGGCTTAAGACTTTCCTCTTTGATAAAGCTTATAGTAGGGCTGACTCAGGTGACCCCTGAGCCCCCCCTTAGTTATGCTGCTATAGGCCTAGACTGCCGGGGGACTTCCTATGATGCACTGAGCCCCTTTCTCCTCCTCTTCCTCTCCATCTGTACGCCCTCATATCCCATCAATGCTTGTTATTAATTCAACTTCTTCCCGTAGTTGTGTGCTTTCTCTCCTCTCTCTCTCTCCCTCCCCTTCTGTTGCTTTCTGCAGGTGTTTCTGCCTCTGGAGCTATGGAGGTCTGGGTCTGTGGTTGCTGCCGCCTGCTGCCCCCGTGCTCCTGCTCTGCACCAGCTGATGCTATTGCTGTTGTTGCTGTTATTAGTATTGCTATTATAATGTTGCTCTTAGTGTTGTTTCCGTTGGTGTTAACATCAATGCCATTACCATATCTATGCTGTATTGAGCTGCTGTATGTTCTCTTTCCTCCTGCTCTCTCTCTCCCGCTCCCCCCCTTCCCCCTTCAACCCAACCGGTCGAGGCAGATGACCGCCCACCTTGAGCCTGGTTCTGCTCGAGGTTTCTACCTGTTAAAAGGGAGTTTTTCCTTGCCACTGTGGCATAGTGCTGCTCATGGTGGGAACTGTTGGGTCTCTGTAAATATAAAGAGTCGGTCTAGACCTGCTCTATTCGAAAAAGTGCCCTGAGATAACTTTGTTATGATATGGCGCTATATAAATAAAACTGAATTGAAATTGAATTGACTCTATCTGACTCTCGTGTGCTTATTAAATCTGAATCCCTTCAAAAATCGATGATCAAATCCATGTGAGGTTTAGATTTCAACATTCCTAACTCATTACTAGTTTGACCATTACTAGTCTGCTCCATGCATCAGTGAACTGGCTAAGCGACATGTCGCTTGTTAGAATAACTGCTCGCCCTGGTTCTATTTTTGCAAAGTTTCACGTACTTGCTCCACTGCTAACCTATTTTCATTGGTCAAAATTGACGCAGACATCAATTGACGTTTCCATTTTACCCCCCAGTCAGCTTGTTGAACTACAAAAACACACCATCCACTCACGGTCGTACAGTGGTGTTACAGGAGCGTTTGTTTCTGTCTCTAACAAACAATCTTACAGAGACCACTTTACTAAGACAACAGTCAAAAGTTTCAATTGGGCCTTTGGGGAAGTTACTTACGGAATTAAGATTAATTTGCTACAACCATTTATCCATCTAACATTTAGCTATCTGACATTCACAACGTTTGTCATTTCAGCTGGAATAACTGTCAGAGCTGCAGCTCTTAAGTACACTATCCTGGTACCCATAATCTATTTACTTTTTTTTACTTCTGGTCAGTTAAGTAGTTTTACTCATCAGCATCATTGAGGCTCTTGAGATTTGAGGAGGCAGTGACTCTAAAATGATCTTGTACGTGTTTGCTTGGAGTTGAAAATTCAGTTTAGGCGAAATTCTCTCGCCCCTCCTTAACACATCACACATACATAAACATGCTTTTAGTGACAGTCAAAGCTCCAGCAGACTCCCTGTCTTTCCAGCAGAGACACAGAGAGTCTGACAGTAGCTGCTCGTGGCTGATTAGCTCTGACTACCAGCTCTACATTGCTGTCCATGCTACACTGAGCACTGGTCAGTCAGTCTCCCCCATGTCCCCCGACCCTCCGCATCACATATTACACAGTCACGCCTCCTAAAGTCATGGATGCCTCACTCCTCCATTGCAGTTTTTAAATATGCTGGGATGGAGGGGTCCAGCAGAATTTGAGGGTGGAGTTAACAACTTGTTTCAAAGTAAAATCCAACCTATATGATGTACTTTTTAAAGCGCTAACTAATTTTACTGGTGTACCTCTCACAAGTTTTCCTATTTTTTTCTTAGGGACTACCAGAGGCTGATTAGGTTGTGGTCATACTGGTGTAAATAACACCCATACCTGGTTTGCATGTCTTCCCATCTGGTTTAAGCTGGACTCCAGTGGGGCAGGCACAGCTGTAGAAAGGCTGGACTGGAGATAGCAGGCAGAGATGACTACAGCCTCCATTATTGTCACTACAGGGAGTCTGGACTGCAGCGACACCGACAAACAGACCAGAGAGAGAGAGAGAGAAAGGAGAATAGACAAGGGAAGGAGAAAATATGATTAGCTTCTCAAAATAGCAAGTCCATTTTGCTTTGGTTCTGAAAAGGTAACATTATGAAGATATGAATAGGACTTTATGTACTAGAGATGACGTGGCTATATAAAACAATAACTGTGCTGCAGAACCATATTTAGTGAGCTTTTCAAATACTCTAATTCATGTTGCTACAAGATGATCTGTTATTTGTGTTCTACAATAAATATGTCATTATTTTCTACTCACTCCATAAAACAGTAAAATCTTTCACTTACTGTAAGGCTGTCGATACGACTCCAGGACCTGGATGTCCATAGGAGAGTAAATCCCACTGAGGATCTCTCTGGCTTTGTCTCCGCTGTGTTTGTTACAGGCGTGGATGGAACGGGTCTGCCAGTCGGTCCAGTATAATGTCTCCTCAGACAGTGTCAGTGCAAAAGGATGGGTAAGGGTGCCCTCCACCACTGTTTCACTGCAGGACAAACCAAAAGCTTCTTTAGAGTGAGAGTAAGGTTTGTGTTTTGAGTTTTTGTGTATTTCTAAAATTTGGGAAATTCAAGCGCTTTTCAAGCACTTTCAAGGTACATAAACCAAAAATGTCCAGTCTCTCGAAGCCTTTATCATCACATCTAAATTGTTACAATAAATGGCAGAAGACAACAAACAAAAATGATGATGGGATCGTTTCATTTCAAATATTAAAAGATTTTTGGTGTCCATGAGTGATTGTGTAGAGAACACCAAATTATGTTGAAAATCAAACATTTTTCAAGGAGTACATTCGAATTCAAGCAAATTCATACCCTTGAAAACATATAATTAAAATTAAGTATTTTTCTAACTTTTAAGACTGCATTTTGAATTGTTCGATAGATTGAGCAATTTGACTTGTTCCATTGATTATTATTAAGTTATACTGAAAGAATCAACACCATGTGGCATTCATCTTTTTAAATTAACCAGTACTTGGATTATTAATTTGACAAAAGAAGCCAATGTTCTTAAATATACAAAAACTTTGCCTGAATAAAAGACAGTATAAAATTGGTAAAACTGTTATTTAAATCAGAGACTATGCAAGACATTAGATGCCAGATTCCAGTTCTTGACACTGTTAGTGCTACAGACTCATTTTGGTCAAAAAATACTGAGATTTCATACCCGGCCCAGCACCCACCTCAGCACAGGCGGGTTCACTTGGAGGCAGACGCAAAACACACAGACGTAAAGAAATGCATCTAGCAACAAAAATAGCATTGTGACTGCATTTGCACTACTGCTGGCTCTGCGCTGGAACAAAAGCAGAGGCCTAAAAGCCTAAAGCCCCACAACTGACTCCTAAGCTGCAATGTACTTTAAACCACATAAAATAAAAGGTGTTGTCCAATCTGAACCACAAACAGAAGATCTGCCTTATCAGCAGTGAAGTTAAAAAAAAAAGGGTCAAATGAGGGTGGAACTAAAGGATAGCCATAAGGTTCTTAAAATCAGAAGACTTTCTCCTCTTAGGAGAACGTTTTGGCATGAGTGGGGGTTTTCAAGAAAAGTGTTATTGTTATTCTCTGGGGAGGATGAATGTGCTCATTACATTTCATTACAATCTGTCTTTAGATTATTAGATTATTTTGTGTACAAGTGACATTTTGGTCTGATGGAGGCACTAGAGGAAAGGTCAGAAAACTATTGGGGATCCTCCTCTAGGGACCATGAATACCTAGACCACATTCCAATGTGATGGGCCACTTTACCTCAACAAAACATATTTCTTACCACTTTATCATGATGAACACCACATTTAGAAGATTGTGCAGCTTTGCAGCTCTCTCCATCCTTAGGGCCAAACAATTACAAAAAGCATGAAGGCTAGAGAAGTGTGTGGGAGCAAGTGTTAAGATTTGATCAGGAGAGAGTGGTTCTTTTCTAAAACACACTTTAGAATCACTTACAGGAAAATGAACTCACACAAATGCACTTAGGCATAAGATCAAAGGAGGCTTGTATTTAGAATATCAACACACCAGAAACTGGCTTTCATCAATCATCATTTTTAGTCGTGTGTGTGTGTGTGTGTGTGTGTGTGTGTGTGTGTGTGTGTGTGTGTGTGTGTGTGTGTGTGTGTGTGTGTGTGCTGTAAAAGCAGAGGTGCCTGCCAGCAGCGGTTAAGGGAAAAAAAGAGAGAACAAATTTAACCAACTCCAGATTTCAAAGCTCTGTTCAGCTTTTGTGTGTGTGTGTGTGTGTGTGTGTGTGTGTGTGTGTGTGTGTGTACAAATTAATAAGCAAACAGCAAATTATTTCATCACTCAAGATGTCAGGTACATTCAGATTAAAAGATTAAAGCATCTCCTTCCAACTGAGTTGTAATGTGCATGTACATGTCTATACTGTGACTCTGTGACTATTTGTACAACAGCATATCACATGTTACTAACATACGCTATCTTGGCTGCACCATGAGTGCTGTGGTTACATAAAAATACTGCGTTGTGCAGCTTCAAGCAACAAGAGAGAGAGCTAGAGAATATAGTGGTTGCAGAAAGGAACGAAGTCACTGGCTGAGGTTACCACATTTTTCCAACAGCGTCAAACATTTCCACTAAACTTTGGTTTGGATTTAATCCAACCTCTACACCATATTGTAACAATTGTAGAAATTAGCTGCAGGTAACATTACACTACACTAGCAGTAGTTTCCAAGAGAACAGCGGCCTTTACAGTCATTTCTGACTCTCTGTGATGCAGACTGGTTGAATGATGGGCTAAAAGTGTGAGAAATTTGAGCTTACTTTTTTTAAATAAATTGTTTGGGGCATTGTACGCCTTTATCTGAAGGTTGACAATAGATAGATAGAAATGAAGGGAGAGAGAGATGGTGAATGACATGCAACAAAGGTCCCTGGCTGGATGTCAACCGTGAATGTTGCAGTTCATGGATGTCCACCTGCGTCCGCTGGTGAGCCCATGTATGGACCCTCTGCAGTTTTTTTCACCTGGTAATCTACACTTGACTGTCAGTGTGCAGACTATTCGCTACTATACTTCATCTGCTGCTGTGCATTATCTTCATGCATATATTTTATTCATGATGTTATCTACTTCATATGTTGCTGTGAAATATTTTCATGTACATGTATATTATATATGTGCAATATTTTTATCTCATCTATTTGTTCATACTTACAACTGCACTCAGTCACTCTATTATTTATTTCTGTCTATACTGTGTACAGGACTATTTTTCTATTTATTTTTATTGTATTTCTATATATGACATTTTTGCTGGCTGCTGTAAGGCTGAAAATTTCCCCGCTGTGGGACAATAAAGGCTTATCTTATCTTATCTTATCTTATCTTATCTAACCACTAGGCCACCAGGGCACCCCAATCCTAAATTATTAAAGACCCCATGGGTAGGATTTGAAATTTCTGACTTTGGCAACTCCTAGTGGTCGTATCAAATTGTACAACAAATGTACAAATTTAATCGGCCAAGAAGAATGGGCATCAAAGGCTCTGCTTTAAGCCCCTCAGACATGCACACCTTCACATTAATCTGATGGCAATATAACATGTGACAGTGACAATCTTACTAGCTCAGACCTAATAATATATATATAATATAATAGACCTAATAATCACTTTCAACACTACACAAGTCTGAAATGAATCCTGTCAGATTAACGTAAAGGTATGTCTTGTTCTGCCTTCTAAGATCACAGTAATAAATTAATTATCACAATCATCATCTCTTATGCACAAAATGTTATAAAAGGGGAAACACTGTGAAAGACCCAAATTTAAAGTGCTGAAGAGATCGAGCTTCTCATATTAGATCACATGAAATCACATGATGGTCTTTAATTAAGGCTTTAACAGCAAAATAAGTTTTAAAATCCATCAGTGTTGCAGCCAGTGAGAGAACAGAAAACATCTTCCTCGTTATCATCTTTCTTCCTTGCATGAGCTTGACTAACTTGGCTAACCGAGCTAAGCCGACTAGCATGCTACAGCTGAAAGACATCAAGTGGTGTACTGCCAAAACTTTCTGGGTAAAACTCGTGCTCTAGAATTTCTGTTCCGCGTGTGCGAGTAGTTGTCATAAATAGACTTCTTGACAGCGTGTTTCAGTCATGGGGTGTACCGAACCGAGGAAGTCGCATACTGAACGTCCTGTACTGAATGGTTTGGAACGAATACAAATACCGTTACACCCCTACTGAAAACTCTCTACTTGTGGTGTTCCCCAAGTCTCCATCCTGGGTCCCCATTTGTTCTCTTTTTTCTGATCTTACTGTAACACATCACCAGCAAGCATTCACTCCCACCGCTAAGGAATCAGTATGCGCCAGAGTAACCAAAGGGCTCGTCAATTGTCAAACAGTGTCTGAAACTACCACCTCACACCTTTCCTATGTCAGAACTGGGGGAGGCTTCATGCAGGGTTCACACAGGGTTTGAACATCTTTCTCAAGCTCTCTTTTTTAATTCTTTTTATGACTACTTTTTTCACTTTTTGTATGAACAATTAAGTGCATTCAAAGAGAGACTGTGCGAAAGTATCGTTTCTTTCCCCTGTTTATGACGGCGGTAGGTGTGGCGGTTCGGAACAGCTATAAACACTTTTGACTTGGTCGAAGCGGTCGGAAGAAAAACTAAATATCTTTAGTGTGAAAATAAGTTAGCATGTATAGATCCAGAGGAGCATTGCATCTCAGAAAGAAATCATATCTATTTCTCATGTCCTTCCTGATTCTTGTTTTCCTGGGCACTTCTGGTGGAATTTCATTAACTCTTTAGAAATGGTCAATAACTGAAAATAAAATTATTTTATAGATGGTTTGGATTTTGGTGGAATAACACAAATTGTATGTGCTTTAGTGTGTTATGACACCTTTTGGCACGTTCATTTTTACTTTCATTAGGTTACTGATCTAGAAATTGAACTTTTTCAATATGTAACATTAGTAGAAATCCATTGTAAGCGAAGCACCAATAGAATGATAGAGAAAGGCTGGATGGATAAAGAGAGAGAGAACGATAAAATATGGAGAAAGAAGACTGATAGATAGACTAAAGGAGAGAAGGAACGATTTAGCTGTGAGAGAAATGCAGAGGGAGTGTGTGTGGAGCTGTGTGTGTTTTGACTGGGGCCTCCATACCACAGCTCTGTTTGTGTTGGACAACTCTCTCACTCTCTCTCTCTTATTTTTCTTTCATTCTGTCTATACAGCTATTTTTCTCTTCCCATCCTCCTTTTCTCTGTTGGAAAGAAGTTGAACAGGGTGAAAACACAAAGAAGGTTTTCTGCTGATCTTTAAAGTTTCAATAGGGAAATAGTGTTTTGTACTGTAACATTTATAGGTGCTAGAATGTTATCTTAATTGAACAGTATTGCTATTATAATGTTGCTCTTAGTGTTGTTTCTGTTGGTGTTAACATCAATGCCATTACCATATCTATGCTGTATTGAGCTGCTGTATGTTCTCTTCCTCCTGCTCTCTCTCTCCCGCTCCCCCCTTCCCCCGTCAACCCAACCGGTCGAGGCAGATGACCGCCCACCTTGAGCCTGGTTCTGCTCGAGGTTTCTACCTGTTAAAAGGGAGTTTTTCCTTGCCACTGTCGCATAGTGCTTGCTCATGGTAGGAACTGTTGGGTCTCTGTAAATATAAAGAGTCGGTCTAGACCTGCTCTATTCGAAAAAGTGCCCTGAGATAACTTTGTTATGATATGGCGCTATATAAATAAAACTGAATAAACTGAACAGGTAATGCAAGTTTATCCATAATATTAGCTGATTGAGACGACCATATCAAGTAAGCTACTGGTATAAAAAAACTTTCATTGATATATATTTTCATGACAGTATTTGTACTTACATTCTACTTACTGTTTACTTTTTTGTATCTGTGCAGAGATTTAATTTAATTTTGATTTATGGATAGTTTCCCCCATTGTTACATTTTTAATGTTACTTTTTTTTTTTAATGATTGCTCTGTCCTTTTTGTTTCTACGGTACCTGGTCTGTTTCTTCTTGTGCTGCTCTAACACCTAATTTCCCCATATCAAATTTAATATTGAGATCTATAAACTTCAAATACAAATTCAATACAAAATGAAATATATCACTGTGGAGTTTAGAGCTGGAGGTGAGTTGCAGGAAGCAAGTGGCCCCAACCACCACACTATGCATGATTCTGGTCAACATTTCAATCTTCACAATCATTTCAGATTAGAGGAAGTTAGAGAAGGTCATAAAATGCTCTTACAAGTTTACAAACCTCATCATAAGTAGCAAGTTACATGGAAATCCACAGTCTAATAACTGTTTATGAGACACTTTTCTTAAATGGAATTTCTATCTCAACTCCACGCAAATGTTATGCTATATTACTATGCTATTTATTTCCTGTCGGCTGTCAGAGTAATGCAGGTTTGGAAACATGCATCCCTGGAGCTCAAACATTACTTCAGGCTTGAGAGTGCCAACAGCAAACCAACGTATTTATTTATCTCAGTTTGAACTGAGAACCTTCACCATCTGCTTTTCCTACATTATTTTTCTCAAGAAGCCTTCCTGTGTGCTGCTATAGTATGGCACTGTATGACACACGCACAGCATGCTGAGACCTTGACTCTCCCACGTTACACCCTCCCTCTGAAGCTCATTACCTAAGGAAGGTGTAACCAAGTGTCACAGAGGTAGCACGTTTGCCTACACCTTCCCCAGGACAACAGAAGAGTAAGCAGTGACAAGGACCCAAGTGCATAAGCAGTTGGGCCTTCAATGCGGGGATATATACACATGTATATACAGTATATATGCTATTCAGAGGAAATGTTTTCTTTGTCTTAAGCACTGACTTGGCCTCTTTTTTGGGGGCACCCAGTTTTTGAGAACGTGCCATAAATGAGAGTGAAGCCTGCAAATCAGTTCAGGCAGTCAACTCAAGTAGCACCGCTATATTCACACATGACATATTCCACTCTCCACAGCACATATCTAACGCACCTTTATCGTTTGGTGGTGTAAACAATGTTAGACTGTCGCTATGTTCTGCCAGCGCTGCTGCTTCCTTGCTTTCTGCATGTAGATCTGCTACCATCATTACTGCTGCTTTCTTAGCTTTCAGTCAACTCCACTCCCACCCCAGCATCCACCTGCGCTCTGATTCTAGTCTGGGGGAAGATATTTTATATCATCACACCACTATCTCTGTTCCTGGCTTACATGTATGCTGCAGGGAGTGATGAGGTCTGAGGCAAGATGCCAGAGATGAACTATACTGCCAGGCTGTATTCTCATTTCAATAAACTTTTCTATGTGAGTTGGCTGACTGAACTGTATCTGTAAAAATACTCTCCACTCTCCAAATTTAAGTTCATTTGAGATTGCAGGTAGTTAATATTCTTCTTAAAATAAGCTTATGGAGCTTTGTGTTGTATGAATTAAATATAAGCATACAGCAAATAAAGCTTTGTTCACTTCCATACACACATATACACAAAGGTCCATACCGTGCTGATCCATCCAGGTTAGCTCTGTGAATGAAGCTGAGTTTGGCATCTGCCCAGTACAACTTCTGTTCCACCAAGTCTATCGTCAGACCGTTGGGCCAATATATGTCCACATCCACTATGACTTTCCTGTTTGAGACAGAGGAACACAAAATCTTCCAGCTGGTACTTTTGTTTTGTTATTCTTGTAGAATTGTTGCTGCTTCTGTACATCTACATGCACTGGGGATACTGTACTATAAAGATATTACTGTGAATACAGAAGTAGGGTTTGCTTAAGGTTACCGTACCTGTTGCTGCCATCCATACCAGCATGCTCTATCCTGGGCTCCTCTCCCCAGTCTGTCCAGTACATGTAGCTGGAGGAAACAATAGAGAGGAAATATGTCAATAAAACAAACACAGGGCCATGAGTTTACTGATTCTGAAAAACACAGCAACATCTGTACAGGAGATAAGGTTGTGGATCACTACTGATAAGTCGGTGATTACTTGAACAGCTCCTCACTCTCCTGCTTCTTGGAACAAAAACTCCCGATCCACTAAAAGCCCAGGACACTCGTCTTCTGCTCCTCTTAGCTATCTGAGGCCTTTCTAATGTAAAAGACTCACTTTAATGCTTCCGCTAATTACACTCCACTAAGAATTTTACAATTGTTTTTCATTTTGAAAGCTTTTCTTTTTCTTTTGCCTGCCTTCCTTTTCTTATTTCACTAAATCTACCCATCTCAAATGATTTGGTTTTCTCCCCAATGTTTCTCTCTCTATTTCTGTCATTGATTTTCTCTGTTTTACTATCCTCCATTTCCGGGCTTTGGTTGGGGAGTATGTATAGGTTTAAATCTTTGTAAAAAAAAAAAATTTAAAAAAAGGAATTGTGTTGTCACTATAATAATACTTCTCAACAAATGAGGTAAAAAAAAAATGGATTTATCAGTAAATCTGTGTAGTGCTAGAGACATGTTTTTTCTATACCATAGTAACAATACCAACAATCTGGTTCTGCTCTGGTTGAATTCACAGTAAAATAAAGTGAAGCACAATAAATCAGTGTGTGTATGTGACAGATGGGAGTTTCAGAATGACAGACAGATCTGCATTCCTTTGGCCAGCAATGTAGAAACGACAATTACAGAGCAGAAAACCTAGGGAGAGAAAAAGAAGGGAGATGAAGTGGAAGCAGAGCATCTTCTTTCTATTCTGTTGCCGTGGTCTTACTTGTGTGATTCATCCCTGTGCATGTACATATGTCTGCAATATTTGAATCTGAAATGACTACGCATCACTCAACTTGTCTTGAACTCATTTGAACTATACTACCTTGAGTTAAATCCTATGATGCAAAGTGAACTGACCTGGCTTGAAAGATGAATGTTTCACAATGCCTTATTCTTAAGAAAAAACTCAAGTGGACAGGGAAATAAAATCAATGAATTATCAAATAAAAACAATGCTGTTTTGTTCCCGTATATTCTCTCCATTAAACCTCTGATGTTACTCAGCCTGGTAAGACAGTTTGTTCAGTCACTGTCCTCTCTGCTTCTGAGGACAGTGACCATAACAAAGGTGAGCGTCTGTGGATTGAATGTATGGACACTTTCACAGCCCCCACATCTGCCCTCTGATGTGAATTCAGAATAATTCTGGAAGCACATGTTGCTGCTGAAACTTTGCCTTGATTCCACCGGGCACAGCTCTATGACATTGTGTCTGTGGCGCGGTTTTGTTCCGTCCTCCACATGGCTTCATACCACCAGGAGCGTTTCAGAAGCCTGTCCGATGTTGTTCACTTGCTCAGATTTTATTGATTTGGTCATTCTTCCTTGATTTTTGTGCTTCTACCAAGGATACGCAGGCTATGTAATTAAATGATTTCCTTGTCTGTTTTAATTGTGTTAATTTTTGATATACACACCATATTCTCTATGCCGTTCGTGTGTCTGACTTCCTGCCCAGCTCGATCTGCTTCCATCAAAAATAGGTGTGTGTTTTAAGCGGAGAGCTGCTTCTGAAACGCGCTGTGGTGCGTTTGGTGGATTCACAAACATTGTCTAGAGTGACTGTGATCAGCTTGGGCAACAGTAATATGAGGAATGTGTGGTTGTTACCGTTGAGCAGGGTTGAGAGCGATAGCCCTGGGCTGGTCCAAGTCCATCCAAAACAGGACCTTCCTGGAGGTGCCATCCAGGTTGGCCACTTCAATCCGATTGGTCTCTGAGTCTGTCCAGTAGAGTTTTCTACCCAACCAGTCGCAGGCCAGCCCGTCAGGACTGTCCAGCCCTGATACTACCACAGTCTGGCCAGTTCCCAGCGCCTCTTTAAGGGCTGCAACCAGAAAACATACACAGTGTGAACTGGTGACAAGAAGGAGGATGCATCTTCATTGAACCACCTAATATTTGCAGCCAAAGTTACTGATGGCCTTCATGAGGAAAGCTTCATTAAGCAGGAGAATAAACACACAGTAAACAGTATGCAGTCTTACAGTTGGATGACTGATTCCAGTGCGTCTGTTTGATGGCCTCCTCACTGACATCTGTCCAAAATATCAGGCCCTCAGCATACAGGAAGTCCACCGCTGCTGCATCCTCTAGGTCGCTAACAACAATGGCTGACTCACCCCGCACACCCTCTGCATCTACCAATCGTACATCACGCCGGTTGGCAAAGAGGAGGAAAGGTGAGCCTGGAAAGGAGAAGATGCTCTAAGTAACATTCGAAACATTACATTCAAAACTTTGTACAAAAACCAAGTACAGCTTGTACCACAAGCAGAATGGATACCAATAAATGTCCAAAATCCTGCAACTGTGTTTTGTAACTTAAGAAACTCACTTATCACACATTTGAATGCTGTTATTGGTTGATAGTGTGAAAAGTTAAACCCGATTGCAACCTGCTGACTGCTTGCCCAGTCCCTTGATATGGCAATAGCTTGATTATGGATTATAGCTGTGTGCTGCAGTTCAGCTAATACTGAATAAATTATGCCAATTGCATCAGTTCAGTTCCTGACTATTCATCCTGAGGGCTTTGTAATCTGAAATTTACTTAATATTTGTCTTTTAGATGCAAAATAATATACAGCCCATTCATGGAAAATTGTGGAACTTCCCAGTGGCTGAAAGGTATAACACTTCTACCCTTGCTTAAGAAATGATCAGCTGTTTTGAAGAAAAACAAGATCAGCAAGTTTTGGAAAACTTGTCACACTCTCTACAATTTTCTGGAAAGCTATGACGTTCTTAACTTATATAGGGTATCTTGTGAGCTTGTGCCTATTTCATTTTGCTTTTCTTCAAACTGACAACACTCATATTTTTTTATTATTATTACAAAAGATAGACTTAATATCAGCTCAAAAGCCCATCATGACTGTTACTTTCAGGGGTCACCATACTGGAGACTAATGTCACAAACATGGCAGACAACATTTTGCAGTGAAACCCTTCTGGCATTAGTGTTGTTGCACCAGTGTTTGAGACATTGCCTGACAGATTAAAGACATTACGATATCCACTGTAAAGATTTTTACATGAATTTTTGTTTATTTAATAGTTATGCTATTTTGAGTAATAGTTAGTATGGAAGTAATTACTGAATCTAATCAGTTTAGTAGTGATGGGGAGTACTCTTAGCCTGTGAAAACAGTTGTATCATGGCTTCTGTGTCTGTGGGGGAGCTTTGTCAAGTCTGACAAAATAACCCTGATGATGTCATCAGCTTGTTCTTGGAGCCACTCATTTATGACCGAAAGTCTGCATTACAAACTGGGGGTGTAGAGTTCAAAAGATGTGGGCATTTACCTGCCAGTGAGGGTCTAACAAAAGATGCTATCGAGTTGCATTATGGAAAAAGTAGGATCCAGTGTTGGAGCTTGACTAAGGACTAAAGGTAAAGGTCTCAAACTCAACTCTGACCATTGTTCTTGTAATCTTTCTCTTGTGAGTCCCTGACTTTTGAGGAAGTGCAATTCTGAAATGTCTTTAATCGTAATTCACACATAAGAATCAAATAAACTGAATATAAGAATGGCTTTTGGATTGAATCACCGCCACTAAATCATGAATCAACTCTGATCAACTTCACAACTAACATTTGTTCTAAAGTGAGGATGAAATGATACATCAAGATGATTCAGACCTTTTGAAATACCATTGTCTAGTCTACCACCAATCTAAGAGAAGTTTAATTTCACTTATCAGTTATGCTGGTGATTTAAAGGCCTAGTGTATCCTGTCAGATCATTACCTCTACACCCCCAAAGTGCCACAGTGAAGCTGTTTGCACCAGACATGACTGCTATTGATTGGAACAAAGCCCAACCATGCGTTATCAAAAACATAAAACCTCTAACTCTATTGCCATCTGGCAATAATCTGCAGAGGCCATCGAAAAGAAAAAAAACAAGAGACCATAAAGATCTTTTGTATGCATGAACAAGTTTTACATAAATCTTTCTCTCCTTGAATGCTTCATACACTAAAAACAACACAAGTTGGACGACATATAAAGGAAATGTTTACAATATTGCAGGAAAAGAAATATTTGAAACCCTGGCAGTATGCCTGTACAGTATGTGTATGTCAGGGTCAAGATTCCAAAACTCTGTGTGCCAGTGTGTAACTCAGATGTTGTCCTCCCACTGTTGGAGGCAGTAGTTGTCACAGCAGCTGCCACAGTGCCTCTGGGGAAGCTTGTGGTTTTGGCCTGGCAGGGTGGCAGAGCTGCTACGCTGTGGTTTGGCACGACCATGCCTACTGTAATCCCACAGCATTAAGACACACTGCTTCTGTCAGTATGGACGCTGTCCCAAAACAACACCCAATCCTTAAAAGAGACACCACATTACAATTATTTTAATTAATTAATCATTACATTAATAAGAAAAGGATTTTGGGACTGACATTAGTGTGGATTTAACCTTTGCACTAGTCCATTTACAGGCTGCACATGCTTATATGGCCACAACTAAGTTTCTTGCTCTTCACTCAGTACCAAGACCAATCCTTGATGACAAGTTGGAGAGCTTTGAGAGGGTATCTGTTCTCTATCTGTGTATTGATTTGTTTTATAGTTAGCTTTTATAATATTTTGTTGGTTAGATAGTAAGACCTAAATGATGAGACTCAAACACATACTGAGAAGGAGTCTTGATTTTACAGTGTTTGTGCCAATGGGTAACCACATGAAAGCTTGCAGATTGACTGAGATTATTTGAACTGAAAGAAGAACCAGTGTGTAAAAAAAAAAAAAACTCTAAAAGACTCTACTAAACTCTACTAAAGAAACACATAGGCCGAAGTCTATACTGACGCTGGCTTTTTGAGGGATCTCTTGTGTACTACGAGCTTGGTGTAGCAAAGTGATCTGGCATCCATCCAATTTAGGGTCAGGTACAAGTTGACAGATATGACTGTGGCTCTTTCTCAAGTCCATTTGAAAATCCATTCGAAACTGATTGTATAATCTTTTAGTAAGCTTTTTGTCACGGCCAGTGACTAAATGGTAAATGGACTTCACTTATATAGCACTTTTTCAACCTTAACAGTTCCCAACGTGCTTTTTAAGGATTGGTCTCATTCACACACATATTCACACACCAATGGCGATGGAGCTGCCATGCAAGGTGCTGCCCAAGGACACTTTGGCATGTGGACAGGAGGAGCCGGGGATCAAACTACCAACCCTGAGATTATTGAACAACCCACTCTGCCTCCAGAGCCACAGCCTACAGGTAGGTAAGGTTAAAAAACCAGGCAGATAACAGATTACGGAGGCTAGAAAGCAAAGGCATAAGGCACATGGCAACTTTGACAAACTGGCAGAGGAACAAAGGATGTGGTCCAGTATAGATATATATATATATATATAGCATCTGGTGGGTGGAAGGAGTGGAGGAATGGCAATGAAATGCACCGGCATGGGGGAAGAGAGAAGTGACTGAATGGAGGGACAGACAGGAAGGATGAGCAGGCAGGCAGACGTTGTGACACTTTTAGCATTCTTTGGGCATTTAACTCGAGATGTGTCACATATACTAGACTACAGTCCTGCACTGACTTACAGACCCTTTAAACAGAACATGCTCGCATGATGTCACTGGAGCACTGGGGGTGACTTATTTAATGTGGGTAAAATAATGTGTAGCTACTCTTAGTAGATTATCAGTGAATGAATGCCCATATTGCAGTTCCAGCAAGTACTGATTCTGCTTTTATAGGTTAATTATTGTGTGACGCTTTTACAAGCTGGTGATGTTGAAATAAAATGGCACTTCAAAGTCCACTGACCTATTGCTGATAAGCAATGTATTCATCCTAAGTACACAAATGATGTGAATCATATGCTATGGCCTTCACAGTCACCAGATCTCAACCCAACTGAACACCTATGTTAGATTTTGGAGTGACGTGTTCGACAGCGCTCTCCACCACCATCATCTAAACACCAAATGAGGGATTATCTTTTGGAAGAATGCTGTTTATCCCTCCAGTAGAGCTCCTCACACTTGAAGAATCTATGACAAGGAGCACTGAAGCCAATCTCACAACCCATTGGCTATCATCTGATGACAATTTCGCCTCTGGGGGCAACGGCCATTGTTTCTGGGCTTCCAGTATAGCCAGCAGATATCCAAATAACAGATATTGAAGACTTCATCTTCCGTGTGCCGGTCATTGTTTACAGTCTGATTAGCAATCTCGGAACCCATCGGCCCTCATCTGACAACGATTTGAATGCAGATAAATTTTAAAAAAGCAAATAAAAAGCTAAAATATCATGTTCCAAGATTGATAAAAGTCTAAATTGTCATCAGACTAACTGAAATAGAGGTGCAAAAATTGGTCAATAAATAAATTGGTTGATTGATATAAAATGAATCGTCAACTATCTTGATAATCAATTAATTGTGTCTTTCAAGCAAAAATGTAAAGAAAATTATGGTTCCAGGCTCTCGTGAAAATGTCCTGCTTTTCTTGGTCTTAAGCTGAATATCATTGGGTTCTGGACTGCTGGTTGGACAAAACAAACCATTTGATAATGTCACGTTGTGCTCGAGGTTTTGTGATGTGCATTTTTGACAGTTTTCTCATGTTTAAATGAGAAAATAATTAGTAGATTAATCCAAAAGATCCTAAATTCACTAATGCAACCAAAACACTTGTTCAGACACATCAACTCTTTTACCAGAACACTGACAACATTTGTCTGCCAACAGTAACACTTTGTCATTACACAATGACCTAAAAAAACACAATCAACAGGTAGCATTACAATATGTACCACTATTGTCTTTTGAAGTATGTGCTGCAGCAGTTTATGAAGGATTTGATGTCATATTTTTACCAGGACGTGGATGTGTAAAGTAGTTGGTGTCTGACGAGTTAGAACATTGTGCACTGTGGCCACAGCGGAAAAACCCTGTAGCTTGATCAGACAGCCAGGAGACAGTGTTAGGAGGTTTACTGGTGTCAGAATGAACCAGTCTGTCTCTGAGATTGCAAGAACATCTAAACGTGATCAAGGGAGGCACATGGCTGATATTATTTAGAGATGGATCACTTTTGAGGACATTTTAAGAATAATGTTTTTGACCCTGCCTGCCAGGGGAGAATATTCAGTGGAGAATCTGTGAGTAAGTAGTGGTCGAAATGGTTTTCTTCACAAACAGGGATTCTCTTTCTGTATGTAGGGCCCTCTGATAGGTTGAAGAAATATATGATGTGGGATAACCCTATGCTGGAAATGCTCTTTCATTTCAACAGCTTTAGACTGGAACTCCGCAACGGTACTACAGTTTCTGCGCAGTCTCAAAAATTGGTCAACTGGAAAGTTGCGGATGAACTGTTATCTGTGATTACCCTCAGCTTTTAGAAGTGTGTTTCTGCTTAAGGGTTTACGATAAATTGTAGTCTCAATAGTACTGTTGTTTCCCTTGTAAAGTGTTAAGTCTAGAAAGTGAATAAAAGTTTCATGCTATTCCACAGTAAAAGAAAGATAGTTAGAAGTAGAATTTATATATTTCAGTAAGTTCTCCTCTATTCCCTCTCCATAAGACCACTCTCCATAAATGTATCTTTCCCACAAAGCAATCTTGCACAAAAATGTGTTTTGGAGTAGGTTATGAATGAATTTCTCTTCCCACAGACCCATAGCAAGACAAGCATAAGATGGGGCAAAATTGACAGTGGATTTATGCTCCTTGGAAAGGCCATAAAAAAACACAACAGGAAGTCTTTTTCTTTTTCTGTTATCCAACCTCTTTTAAAGGCAGTCAGTACACTCATCAATTAGGTTTTTTGAAATGTTCAGTTGGGTTAGACTTAGACTAGAGGTGTATAGCACTCTGCCTCAGCGAGTTGACTTCTTATGTTTGAATTGTATTGCTCAAAACCCATAACCACAACTGACCCGCCTTTATCAGCTGAACGAATAATGATCTCTTTCCTGGATTCCAAATTGCTCAGAGCTATATTCATTTTTACAGCACATGAAGTTCAGCTAAATCTTTTTCCACTAATTGTTGTCAAATTTGAGATTAGAAAGAAATGTGTGTGAAGACAAATGACATCCCTGCACCTTGTGTTGTATGGATGGATGTGTGTATGGGTGCAACATAACACAAAAGAACAGACCAAAAAACTACATTTGAGTTTATCAATAGGACTAACAATCAAAGCACGAGGGGAGAGGCACGGCTGGAGTCTGTGTGTGTGCGTTTGGGGGGAGGAGGTTATACTGGGGTGGTAGCTTGAAAAGAAATAAGGGTCCCAAAAGAAGTTTCTAAAGCATAGGCAAAGCATTGCTACACCCCTTTCTGTGCGCACACACACACATGCACACACACGCACACGCACACACACACACACACAGTACTTCTCAGTTCTCCTGTTTTGTTCTGCTTGGAGAAAGCCAACAGGCTCCCTCGCTTTACATCTTATCAGAGGGTAAGGTTAGGTTAGGGTTAGGGTAGGTTAAGGGTAGGGGTAGGGTTAGGCAAGAAGTGGTTTAGGGTAGAGGTCGACCGATTAATCGTTTTGCCGATTAATCGGCGCCGATAGGACGTTTTACAAACTATCGTTATCGGTGGAACTTGGCTCCGATAGTGGCCGATAGCTGCGCAGACACCGTTTTGCATGGAGGCTCCATACACAAAGTCAAGGAAATGTCTCTTTGTGTACCTGATATAATTAATATTTTAATGAAAGTTAACTTGATATAAGACAGCTTTATTCATAAATTATGAGCATGATAAGATTGTTGGTTAGAGTATGGCATTATTAATACATTAGCCTGAAGATAACTGCTGCTCTGCCAAAAGTATGCCATCTATGTTTTGCTAGTTGGCTAGTCGTAAGTGCAAGCCTAGCACATCTATGGGCCAATGGCCATATCTGATCATTTGAGGGCCAATTTTGCTGAAAATATCTGTGTGCGTGTGATTAACGCCTGATAATAATCTAAACAACTGTTCAAGATCCCATGAAACTGCACTCTTTCTTCCTTGATTTTATGAAAGCGCTGGCACTCAATGCACTCGACCGGGAGAGGGGCAGCCATAAATGCGCGACAGACTTTAAATTACGTTTTTCAATGTAGACTACAGAGATATTTGTTTCAGAAAGCAATTCTCCACTCCATCCTTAAACGCATTATCTCTCTAATATAGGCTACAGGAACACTAACTCAACACTATCAGCTCCTTGTCCACAATACAAGACAGGCAGACAGCGAGGAAAAGAAACCATTCAACTTTTACTTTACTGACAATTTGGCGTTCTCTCTTCCAAATAATCCAGCCACGTAACTATCCATTCATTAAATGAAATTGCACACTTGAGGATCCCTAGTATGTATCATATTACCGTAACATTAACGGTTAACGACAAGGAGAGGCGCTCGTCTTCACTCCTAAATCCCATTTAATAAATCACCAGGGTAATCAACAGTAACGTTAGACAACACAGAACACTAACCAACCACACAATCAGCCAACATATTGTTATTCGAGGACGTTACTTGTTCACCACATCTAGCTAACCCAACATTAGCCGCCTTGAATCTTGCGATCAGTCATCATATGTTAACATCACTTGTTGTCAGCTTAACTCAGGCCTTTACATGCTTTTCCTTTCAGTAAAGCAAATAAAAAATAATCCATGTTTTGATCAGGTAAAGTAATCCAGTCAGAGATTTGTACTTCAGCAGTTTCAGGTTCAGCTTGCAGTTTGCAAAATTCCCGCGATTTCTCCGCATTATCATTGTAAATAATGTCCATAACGTTACCTTGCCATGAGAATGAAAAACAACTGCGACGACTCCTTCAGGAGTTCTGTTGAAGGCATTAACGTTACAGCACAAAGAAAACCTTTCAAAATTAAACTTATCAACAAAAAGAACTCCTCATTTACAGTTAGCAAGGCTCTCCAACCTCTCCTCTGATCATCAAAACAAACCCTGTGTGTGTGTGAGAGAGAGAGAGAGAGAGAGAGAGAGAGAGAGAGAGAGAGAGATATATATTGATGTACAATTTATGACATTAATAAATATATTCATATATTACAGTAGGTGTGTTTCTCTCTTGTGTTTCTGATTGTAATAATACTGAATCTGTTTAGGATTTCTACATAAAAGATATTGCTTAATGTAATATATTAGCCATTCAGAATACCAAAGACAGTTCATACATATTAAACAAAATTGAAAAAATAAAATCAGTCTGCAATATAACTGCACAATTATGAGATTATCCTCATGAATGAAAGCATGATTTGTTCCCTTGGAGCTATAATCAAATTTCTACCAGAATCTTAGTACGCGGGGTGGGGGGAGTATCGGCCAATTAATCGGCTATCGGCTTTTTCCTGCTCCAAACTATCGTTATTACAGTATATCAGCCTTTAAAAATCCACTATCGGTCGACCTCTAGTTTAGGGTTAGGGTCTCCAGGAAATTAATTTAGAAGTAATTAATTTAGTCAATGTAACACAACTGCACGCGTGTGTGTGTGTGTGTGTGTGTGTGTGTGTGTGTGTGTGTGTGAAGGGTTGAAAGGAAGGAAGAGATTTTCTTCACACCTCCCCAATTGGGACAAGAAAAATGCGTGTGACGAGCGCAGGGAGCATATTTATGCAGCCTCTGAGTGTGTGTGTGTGTGTGTGTGTGTGTGTGTGTGTATGAGGGGACCCCCAGAGAAATCAAGGTAGACTGCGACAGACTTCCTCTCTCTCCACCTCTGCTCCTTCTGTCCTATTTCTCCCTCTCTCCTCCCTTTGTCTTGTCTCTCTCTTTTATCATTTCCCTCTCTTCTCTCAGCAATTTTCTGTCATTCCCGTCTTATTCCTCTTTCTCTGTCTCTCCTCCCTCCATCAGATTTGTATGAAATCCAAACAGCACAGAACCTCCTCGAGTTTCACACCAGAGCAACACAAACAGGAAAAAGATATCAATCTCTTCCTTACATTCCTCCTCAGCACTCTCACCAAATCTCTTCTCCTGACCTTCAGCCCCCAACTCTTTTCCTTTCCCTGCAGCCAGCAGCTTACCAACTAATTCTTGTGCATCTCATCTAATTCACTGGCTATCTGTAGGGCTGGGTATCAAACCTCCATATTGACCAATCAGATATTTCCTAACTTCAATCAGAATGTTGCCGGTTTTAGACTGTATTTTACATAGGCAAAGTTCTATTCATGGTTGAACACTGCTAATAAAAGTGGTTAAAAAAAAAGGGCAGATTCAGAAAAATAATTAAAAGTTTTAGATTTTTTAGAATGTCATTCTGGTTTCATAAAAAATATTACATTTCCTAATTAATGAATGAAAAGGCTAAGTGGTGTGGTGAAAAGTATTAGGAGCTGCCCTGTTCTCAGTCAGCCTGCGTTAGGCCTTGTCCTGCTTTGTTGAGTGTCGAGTGTGCCTCCATCCAAACAAAAGAACAGGCTCAGTGTATGAAGCCTGAATGCAGTGAATGCAATGGCCCATATTGTGCAGGCTAATGGTGAGGAGTGTGGAAATCACCTATTGGTTGGGCTCAGCAGTGGAAAGCGAAAATACCCAGGGTTCCCAGGGCAAAGAGTTTTTTTGGGTGGCCCACCCAAATAGACTATCCCCCACCTAAAAATAAAATTTTAAAAAAGAATTCTGGAACACTTCTGGAACAAGTTTTCGGTACAGCTGTAACTAACCAGAAAACCGTAATGCTCCCATACAGTGGATCTGAATGCCATGGGAGGATCCTGCAGCTCTGGTCTCTCATTTGTGTATGCCATTTGGAGGCAGCGACACTACATGAGCTTGGTTAACCTGGATAACCGAGCTAAGCCGACTAGCATGCTACAGCTGATAGACAGCAACTGGTGCACTGCCAAAATGTTCCGGGTAAAACTTGCGCTCTAGGATTTCTGTTCCACGCGTGCGAGTAGTCGACATAAATAGTATATTTTGACAGTAATTGTTTGGGTCACAGGGCGTACTGAACCGAGGAAATGGCATACCGAACGTCCTGTACTTAATGGTTCAGTACACAAACTGTTACACCCCTGGTATTGATATGTTTAAAATGATACCCAGCCGTACCAAACAGAAGCTTAAGTGACTTTTTATTTGGCCTTCCCTCTCAAGGCAGGACCAGGCAGAGGTATAGTCAAACATCTTATTTGTACCAGGTGATGTCATGCTCAGGTTGTTGCTCAAAGAAGATAAGGTACACAAAGTAGTGAGTAAGTAAGACAAGGTCAATGAAATGTTTGAACTAGGGCTGAGCGATATGGCCAAAACATAAAAAATGTGATAGGCATTTTTCACAATTTTCTGACATTTTACAGACCAAACAATTGCTGGATAATATTATTGGCCAATTAAAACATAATGAAAATAATGATAAGTTGCAGTCCTACATGGAAAGCAGTTAAGTTTAAGAACCTTTTTAATGCTGAATGTAATAAATGCATTGTTGCAGTGTTTAGGTATCTTGAGATATTTGTTTTTTGAAAAACAAATGGTTGGGCAGGCGGCAGGGCACTGGCTCAGATTGCCATTTTTACACAGGGTTAGCAGTGAAAAAACAGCTTCGATTATACTTTTGGCACGTTACATACAATGATTTTTGTAATGAAGTAATGTAGGCAGTGTCTTACTGGAAGTATAAGCTGTGTGATTAGGACAGAACCAGTAAATGGAATCAAGTTCAGAAACCCTTCCTCTGCACCTCTTTGAATGATATGTCATTCTGGTGAATAAAACATTTTAACGGTCAAACTGTAGTTTAATGATTGCCAAAAAACAGCATACGGCAATTGTTTTGTCCAAATTGTAGCACACACAGATCTCAAAGTAATCCTTACTAAAACCAGGGAGAGAAGTAACGCATGACCAAATGAACAAAGATTTCAAATTAAGCCAACGCATCTGTGAAAGCAGCACTGAGCCCTGAACAGACCTGCAGTTAAAGTGGGACCCCCAACGTTCAACACACTTTGTCTATTCGTCTATTTTAACTCCCTCAGCAGGCCAAACTAGCAAAGCTGAACAAGAAACAACATCACTGAGCATGTGCAGTGACGTCTGCTCTCCAGAGACAATGAATACAGTCGTGGAGTTGTTTAGGAATAAGCTCCGCTGGTTTTGGTCTCTTCAGGGGATTTGTTTATAACAATAACAGAAAGATAAACCAATACCAGCTGTATTCTCTCACCAAACGTGTTCTGCAGGGTCAAGTTCTCTTGCCCATCTCTCATCACAGTGTAAAACACGTCACCATCTTGCCTTGAATCCCTGTCCACCTAAACTGGTTGACAACATTCATGCCAGGAGCCGGTTATGGATTTAGAATTTGACTTAAAAGTGCTGGAAGATGAACACCCATCCTAGTTTGGGTTGGGTGTTCCCCTTCGTCATCTTCACTGTTGGGTGTCCAAAGCCCTAAGAAAAACAATGGTAGTCAAGTTGTCAAATCATGATCATGAAAGTTTATTCTTGACCTTGGAAATAGTAGTTTGACTAAGCCATCTCTATGACAACTGAGGAAACTCGCTGATAAAGAATACAGACCATCCAAAAGCTCTGAAAAAAGCTCGTAAGTGGACCTTGTGTTAAGATTGTCAAATCATCTTTGGTAGCACAAAGCTTGAGGGGTTTTCTTCTTGACTTCCAATTTTTTTCGCATCAAATGAGAAGTAAAGAATTTCATGTACAGGACTTTATGAAAAAACGCAACCATTTACAGAGTGATCCGACAGTCTGTCAGCACACACACACACACAGCTGTGATGTTTGCCTGGCAGTGTACTGACACTACTCTGGTGTTTTTGGCCAGTGGGTGTGAAGTGTGGGTACATGTGGTCACCTCTGTGACAAACTTAGGATGTCATATTTCTTCTCTCAGGACCAACGAGAGCCAATCACTTCAACTGATTCAGTTTAACACTATTGGTCCCAGCCAGTTTTCTGCTACTGTTTAAGTCAGACTTAATGCATTAACTAATTGGTGTATTTCATTATCAATCAATGTATAGTCATGATCCTTATAAGCAAACTGAGCTATCATGCTTGGCTGCATGTTGTTATGGCAATATGTGTAACGTACATAAAGTTCCTCAGTGCCCCAGTTTTCTGAAGAGGTTGTAAAGAGTTCATTATTCCTACTGTAAATAGTTGCCTATATCGTTGTGTTTCTTTTGTATATCATTTCTGGTGTTGACCCTTGACCTTATATAGTCAGAATGATTGGTGACATGGTTTGACTGGAGTAAAAGTTACTTTGAATAAACGTTTGTTGTTGCACTTCATATATTTTTGCCTGTTATTTATTGGTTATGATGCTGATGTAAGTCCATAGTTAGCAGTCAGTTACACTAAAAACCTTGCAGATTTCACTGATTAGTTGTATTAACGCTCTGTACTGAGCGGTCACATTTGACACTTTCAGAATTGTAATAAATGCATTTTGTAAGTGGACTTTTCCAGGCAAACCTAAACTCTACATGTATACAATCCACCGTAAATCTTGACTGCAACCACTCACATCAAATGATTCTTCATTTTCAAACAGCCCTGGTTATTTGGAAAAAGATAATGTGCAAGACATCCATATTTAAAGCTAATATGAGACGTTGAGAAGCAGATAAAAGGACTGTGTGGGCTCAACCATGGCACTTTTTTAGATTGAAATCCTGACCAAACCCTAATCACCAAACCAAAACCTTTTAACATGTTTATATATTAAATCGATTTTAACCTAACCTGAACAATGCAAACTGGGGCAAAGGTTGTGGAGCCACTGTTGTAACAAAAAAGATTAAAAACGTCTGACACTATTAGGAATATAGGGGCACTTTCTGTAGGATATTATACAAAATGATCTGGACACTAACAGCCTTACCATGAAAACAATACTCTGACTAAAAAAACGTGTAAAATTAAGAAAAATCATGAGGAAATATCTGATCAAAGAAGAGGAATGAGACGCTGACCACACATTCAATGGCAACTTTCAGTAATGCAGATTTCCATACTCATGAATTTGAGCTATGAACACAAAATATACTGAGATTCCTCATCTATTAGTGAAGGCTAGTACAAACAGAAACCGACCTGTCATCCTGGCATGCTGGTGTCACTACACACCTGACAGGAAATGATGTGTGTATTGATTAGGCTGAAAGTGTGTTTGAGGGCTACAGCACCTCGCTCCATAGGCACACACCCAGTGGACACATTTCCTTTGTTCTTTTATCCTTATTATTTACACCAAAGAAAACTCCACACCATCATTCACGAGGTCAATCCTAATTCTTTTTTATTGTGTCATTCAGTCTTCACTACTCTATCATGTTGAATATTTAATTTAACATAATTTCTACCATTGAATCACTCCGCGATCAATTGGTTTATCTCTTAACCAGTACACAGTGACACTTTAGTCTGATCTGAGTTCTGACCTTAGGGATTTTAACAGGTTTAGCGGAGACACAATCAGGAAGCAGACTCAGCAAACTCTTAGACAGAAATATATTTGAGTGGACAGAGCAGCCCAGGCTGGTCCAACTGACATTTCAAGCTACAATCAAAAGTGACCCACTAAAAGGATACTTCAGACTGTGGAGGGTAAACTCACTGTAACCCATCCTTTTCCTGTGATACTATGGAGTGCACTAGTGGTGAAAACTAGTGGTGTGCACCAGGATGATAACTAGTTTCCAGCTGATACTGACAAAAGGCATGTCTTTCATGAAAATGTTAAGATTCTCATCACCAGGTCTGGATTTGAGATCTTTTAATGGACCACAGGGAGCTGTAGAGGTAGTCTGCAGTGGATTACACAGCGGCTAGCAGAACATAAAATATGAAGCTTTAGTTTTAAGATGCAAGCAGACAAATCCGAGCTAGCTTTAAGACCTGATATAATGCCTTGCATCCATATGAGAGAAAGCTAAGCTCCGCCTCTGACTGGGCAGTTCCACATTAAATAGTAAAACCGCAAATCAGGCAGTGGAGAAAGTAAGGTTTATAAAGACATTGATCCAGAGGGAGAACGTCTTTCAAGTGTCCAGCAGCATTTAGTTTCCCAAATAAACATCCCGGCTTCTTTTTCACAATCAACGCAGAGAGTCTGCCTGACACCCGACACCGAGCAGGAATGGCTGGAGCAGCCGAGGCCCGAGAAAATAGCCCAGGCAGCTTCAAACTTCATTTCTGCTCCGAGACATAAACTCATAAACTACACCGGCTGTACAAAGCATGAGCAACAGTGTAGCTACACTGGCTTTATTCTACAGTGTGTCGCACACACCAATGCAAAGTTTCGAGACTTTCATTGCAAGTTAACTACTGTGTTGTTGTACCCTTGGGACATAAAAACCTCAACTTTCAGACAAGGAACCACAGCTAGCGTTCTAGTTCGTCTCAGTGTGGGGAACAGTGGAGGGGAGGGAAGCACACAGATACAACTGGAGCACAGCATGTTAACTACTATGTTCTTATCAGTTCGTCCTGGTGCCTCCACAGTCCTTGTTCCCTAAGGATCCATGTTGTGAACAAAAAGTCAACGTACCGTCAACCGCCGACAGCAGGCAGCTCCACAGCAGAAACACCACCAGCAGACCGCCCATTTCAAGTCCTCTACGCTTTAAATCCATAACTCCCACTCCATTTTCGGATATTTACTCCTTAATTAAGTTAAGTAAAGATGTCCACTTTTCCGTGTGTACATGTACACACCTGGGCCTGTATTCCGTTGTACAGCCAAATATGTGCCTGCACGCGTGTGTGTGCGCTACTGTGTGTGTCCCTCTCTATAGACTATACTTTTCCCCCCAGTTAAGGAGCTCGCTCTACTTTATACTTTGGACTGTCGAGCTCGCGCACGGAGAGAAAGGGCTGGCGGACGTGATGTGACGTCACCCGACACGAGGCAGCAAGATGTTTTTATTTCATTAATTTGACGTTTGTGTTAATGTTATATCTGTGTATATGATGTACAAAAATGCAGTCTGCTCTTTGGAATAAACGTTGCAGTGTTGCTTTAAAAACAGACATTTCTGTCTCTGCCTATGTAATTCTAAAACAAGATTTCAAGAGATAGGCTACCTCCTAATAAAATGAACCTTTACACAATTAAGCGTGAAACAAGGAAATTTACCATACTGTAGTAGCATACTGTAGTTATTGATAGTTTAGCGCATAGGTTTGGTTTCAGAAATGATGGGACACAATGGAGTCAGGGCTTCTTCAACCAGATAAATAAATACTGAAAAACTGTATTTTATATCAATCTAGCAAACAACTCATTATGATAAAATTGATGGATTGGATGTATTTAATGGGCACCGGTTTATAATCAGAGTTTCTGAAAGAGAATTTAATATTCGTTCAAAGTCTTCTGCACTTAATGTATCTCCACTCCAAACATTCTGTGTGATAGGATTAAGTATGAAGCTTTCAGCAATTATTTGTATATACATATTACTCACAGTCTGCAATTATTTAATAAAGGGAATTAAAAATCCCTGACTTAATCCTTAATGGATAATGAGTATTTGAAATTTCAGTTAGTTAACTCTTTTTCCACATTTTTGTCATTTAGTGTGTGCAGTTTCTGATGCTGAAATGTCTGTCAAATTTGTGCTCTCTCAGGAGTGTTATTTAACAGAATGCTTTACTGCTCTCAAAAACACAACTAAGAAAAAAAATTAAGATAGTGGCTTAAAAAATTACAAAGAAAACACAAAATTAAAATACAACAGTTTATATTATTTAACCTTCATTGTATGTAGACCAATTAGTTCCTGTTTAAGACAAACAAACATTTTTTCAAGGGACACGACTGGCTTACCAATACGACAAAGGCCCTGGGGCGGTTGCTCACTGTGTGGCTATTAGTTAGTGCAATTTGTTTGTTAATGCGGTATGCACCATCAAAGCACATTATAATCTGAAACGATGGGGGCCTTAAGGCAACACCTGCATTATTACCTAATCATGAAGCTCTATATTCTAGAGGGATCCTGAGTTAAAAATTAAGTTTTATTACTTCAGTTTATATTTTGCTTATAAACTTATGGGGGATTTTACGTGCAATGTTCTTGTTAACTTTTACAGAGGAACAATAGAAGCATCCTGACTGGAAACATTACAAACTGGCATGGGATGTGCACGGCCCAGGACCGGAGGGCTCTGCAACAGGTGATTAAAACACCCAGAACATCATTGATACCCATCTACTGAGCATCAGTGATATCAGTGAGGTGAGGTGCCTGTGCAGAGCCCAAAGGATACTAAAAGACAATACACACCCCAGCCACGGGGTGGGGAGTGTACAGTAGTTCATAACGTGTCGTTCTGTGAAATCTAGCCTGTCCCTCAGACACTGCTGCATTAGTCATTGCACCTTATAAAACTACAGTAACATCGTCCATTAATCCCAGGGTTGGTGGTTCAATCCCTGGCTCCTCCTGCCCACATGTTGGAGTGTCCTTAGGCAAGACACTGAACCTTAAGTTGCTCCTGATGGAGGCCAGCAAGGTGACTGGTGAATGAGACCAATCTGTAGAGCGCACCTTTAAGGTTGAAAAGAGCTATATAAGTGAAGTCCATTTACCATTTCTGTTATTCCTACAGCCTTAACAGCAGTGGGGATGAACTTAAGTTAGGCTTTAACAAAAGCTCAGTCAGTCAATTTTGGATTTGCTTTCAATTCAAATAAACTGTTTTAAACAAAATCAATGAAATGAAGAATATATGATCTTCACTGAGACTAGAATGTGTGACACTATTTGACCACAACTATAAAAAGAGGGAGAGAAAATCTCTAAATGGTCCAGACATTCTTATATCTTACCATCATATTGTAGCTTCAGCTGGCATAGCTGCTGCCAAAACAATTGTTGCTACTCAGTGGAAACAACCACCCTCCCTACACATGATGCATGGTATTTCACTTTTTTATTTTAGAGAGTTCAGATGTTAGAACACATACTGCCAAACAGTGCAATATCAATGTGTTAGATAATGCCAGAGATCAAGGCTTTGATTATTCATTTTGTCTTTATTTGAACCACCTGTACATATTGGAAGGTCGTCTTGTTTTGTATGTGTTGAGTATTAACTGGCATCACACAGCAGCCAGCTCAAACTGTTAAAATTATTTGTGCACTTTTCTTTTTGTCTAAGGTTTCTGAAAATCCTAAATCAATGTTTAACCAAGTCCATGATCATTTCCGCACCTTAACAAAGTGCTGTGAGAGTCCAAACAGAACCATAAAAACAATATGATGCTTTGCTACAAGCAGATTGTAAGAGTAGATATTGTCGGAAAAACAAATGAAATACATTAAGTGAATATTTTGGAAATACATTCTGTATGAACATGTATTCAACTTGGCAGATGTGTCCATTAAAACATTTCCTCATTATGTTGATAACAAATATAAATTGTGTTTCTTTCAGAATGTATTTGCTGTGGCAAATTAGTAGTATATGACTGTCATTTCTAGGAGACAGGGTTGTCTAGGGCTGTTTTTCATGGTTCTGTCTTGGCCCCTTAGTTCCAATTAAAGGAATAGGGATCGGAAACTACTCTTATTCACTTTCTTCTTGAGAGTTAGATCAGAAGATCAATATCAGTTTCATGTTTGTGTTGAAGTGCCCCTGTGGCTTAGGGATTAAGGTGCTGACCATGACCTTTGTTGCATCTCATTCCCTCTCTCTCCCCCCTGGTTTCCTGTCATCTCTCTTCTGTCCACTTTCAAATAAAGGCACAAAATGCCCCCAAAATACTTATTTCTTTGTGTGTTAGTATGGAGCTCTGTACTTCACACACAGACGTAAGATTGATATTAACCTTCTATTATCACTATCGCAAAGAAAGAAAATAAGCATATTTCCCAAAAATGTTGAACTGCTCCTTTAAGGCTCCAGCATACAATGATACTTTAGACATAGTGTTCGTCCAACTTTGTGTCAACAGTCTGTGTTTGTCTGTTTCCTGTTTCAGCATGTCAGTGACCAAGAGCACAAAACCAGCTCCATAAAGAAATGGTTTTCCCAGTTTGCTGTGGAAGTACTTGACTGGCCTGCACAGAGCCCTGACCCCCAACCCCATCCAACACCACCTTTGGGATGAACTGGAACACCGACTGCGAGCCATGCCTTATCGCCCAACATCAGTGTTGCACTTCACTAATGCTGTTGTGTCTGTGTGAGAGTAAATCCCTGCAGCCAGGTTCAACATCTGGTGGAAAGCCTGAAACCAGAAAAGTAGAGGCTGTACTCTGCACATTAATGGCCATTAATGGGGAATGGGATATTGTTCAGGTGTCCACATACTTTTGGCCATGTAGTGTATATTCAAAACTTGTCCATACTATGTGTGTGTGAAGTAAGCAGGTTTAAATTAATCTTTCTAGCATAAAGAATGGGGACTGAGCTTTTTATTATTATTATTATTACGTATCACCTTGTCATCTGTTCACAATGGCCCAAAAAACATTTTGATTGCTTGACTGCACATCTGGCCTGTGATGTTCTTCACCACAGTACATAGCAATAGATCTACCATAACATCTTCCAAGAATACACAACACAACAACAGAACATCTGGAATGATGAGGATGAATTATTTGGTCAGTGTTTTACACTGGACTCCACAGCAGTAAGACAACTGGAGGGACTTTATGTCTTCACAACAGAAGATGGACAAACACCACTGTTAGCACACTGATGGAAACAGAGATGAAACGTCCCAGATCTCTGTGTTCACACACACCTGAAGCCAAGCCAACCCTGGCATTTCTCCTCTCCTTTCTTTATGCCCTGTTTCTCTGCTCCAACTGGCCTCCACTTTAAAGGCTCTGTAAACTCAAAGCACATGTTCTCCTCCACTGCCTCTCCATGTACATGTGTGGCAGCTATTCCACACCATAGAATACGCAGTACAGAGCAGGTATTATTGTTTTGGCAGCAGTGGTAGTAGTAGCTGTGGCTGTAGTGGCACTTCTAGTAGCAGTGCTTTTCATAGTTGGATGTATTCAGATTCTTTAAAAGTAGCAATACAACTGTGTCAAAATACTATCAAGTCCTGCCTTTAATAATTTACTGAAGTAGAAGAACAGAAGTATTATCATTAGAATGTACAGCTATCAAAAGTAAAAATACACATCATGAAGCAATGCCCCCTATCAATTATTAATACCTTAAAGGATAGGTTCACAATTTTTCAAGTCTGCCTCAAAACAATAGCCAGGTTTCCATAAGTGCATCTACATAATGTTCATGCTGTAATCAGTCCTCCTGTTCATACTGGCCACTAAGAGATCCCTTCACTTCCAGTGTAAGTGATGGGAGACAAAATTCATCTATTGTTCTCCTGCTCTTATAATCAAGATTCCACAGTTATATCAATATAGAGAGGAGAGAAGAGGGCGCAATTTGCAACACATGTAAAATTATCTTTTCTGTTTTTTTTCTTACATCATTATTATTTACTTTTCCTATTTATCTATTATCCATTTCTTGTATTTTTCTAACAAACAGAACTGTAGGACTGATGAACAGAGGGGCCATGTTGCAGTAAACACTGTCATTCATCATACTGTCATTCAGTCATGTGGGCTTTTTTTAAGGATGTAGGGGTATCTATCTACAGCCATAACTTTATGACCACTGACTGGTCATAATGGAGGAACATTGATTATCTCGTTACAATGGCACACACACACATACATATACTATACTATACATATAATATATATGTGTGTGTGTATACATATATACATATACTATATACATATACTGTATATATATACTGTATGTGTGTGGTGTGTGTATCTATATATGTATAAATGTATATATGTATATATATATATATATATATATATATATGTATGTATATCTGACAGGTGCCATTGTAATGAGGTAATCAATGTTTCTTCACTTCACCTGTCAGTGGTCATAAAGTTGTGGCTGATCGTATATGTGTGTGTGAGTGTATACACATATACAGTATATATATATACGTATGTGTGTATCTATATATACATATATAAGTATATATGTATGTACAGTATGTATGTATGTATGTATATGTATATGCAGTATATACATATATATACATATAAACACAGTATGTATATATATATGTATATGTGTCAGCCTTGTGACAGACTAGCAACCTGTGCAGGAGTTACTGTACTCCACCTCATGCCCAAAGAGAGCTGGGATAGGCTCTTGCTCTGTGACCCTGCACAGGATACGCAGATATAGATAATGGATGGATGGTAACAGTACCTTTAGTGTAAGACAGCATTAGTAATCAGACTGTAATGTTAATGATAGTAGCATTGTAAATGCTGTAAACATGAATACAATACAACAATAAAAGTAGTAATAGGACATTATTACAAAAAAGCTATCATTTTTATTGTGACTGTAACATTCACACAAAAAATAGAGCAACATAAAAAAAAAATAGGATCCATAATCTGTGTTGATCATGCAGCTGGTACTCTGAGGATGCCTGGTATACAAAACATTCAACATGAGTTCTCCTTACAGTTACTAGAACCAGAGCAGGGAACACAAACACTGGTGCAGCTGGGTGAGGGCAGAGATGATGGACTGTGGTTGTTTTAACAAAAAAATAGACAGCCTGATATCTCTAATACAGAGATGTACAATAATAGTCCATTCAAGTTACTTTTCTGTCTGTCAGTGGAAGACCACAGTATGGATGAATCTGTTTCAACTAGACACCAAAACCTCTACCTTCCAGTTTGTCCTCTGCCTTAAAATCAGCCGTCATCTTTCAAGTAGATATTTTTGTTGATGCTTTTCTTGCACTGTTTTGACTTTCCAGTTTTGATTTTCTGACCAGTGAAACAGTAAAAATGAAAGTTTCCATCCACATGCTTTTCACAACAACACAAAAAATGAATTAATGAATGTAGTGTTGGCTCAGTTTCTCAGGTTGAAAGATGTTGGTTAAGTTTAGATGAACGTTTTGGTCAGGGTTTCACTAATGTCAGTGTGTCATCCTTACAGCATTGAAGTTGTCTTTCAGTTAAGTTATCTACCGTTAACCTTAACAGGCCATGCTGAATCCCTTCTATTCATTCTGTTTCTATGCTCTCAGCCTGGCCCTGGAATGCTGTAATGAAACATATTTTCTTTCCCCAGTCACCTGCAACCCACAGCCGCCGGCCTTGCTTTGATCCACACACTGCTCTCTACAAATATCAAAACGATCTGCATTGGCCCTGCGTTCTTCACTCTATAAAGACAGAGGCTTAGGAGTAATATAGCTGAGTGTAACAAATACCTTTCTCTTTCTCCGTGAGTAACAAGGAACAGGTGAGGCTCCGAAGTGTCTGAGGCCGCAGTGAGGAGAGCTCTTTACAAAACAGAACATGTGTGAGGCTCACTGCAGAACTACATGTTAATCACATAATCAGATTGCTTTCAAAAACACCTGCATTAAGACAAATATTTCCATATATAGACTTCAGTCTGATCACCACCTCTTTAAGAACTGTTGAATATAAGACGGCAGCTTTGGAGACTCTTCCTCTCTGCAGGCAAAACTCAGAGTGCAGTAAGTGTTTTTCATTGTTCTGGTCCTAATATGTTTGTATGCGTATGTTTGTCTTTGCCCCACCAGTGGTAGAGTCTAACCAACTATAGAGCCAATAGTTCAGAGCCTCCCATACTGTAAAAACATAAAAGCTGGTATGTATAGGTATTGCACAGTCAGCTTTTTTCCATTAAAGCCACAAAAAAAAGGAACTCCCTCCCATCCCATATCAAAACTTCCCCAGATTTTTATTCTTTTTCTATGATGCTAAAAAGGTGGATAAAGGAGAATGAAGAATGCAATCATCAGTTGTAATCTCATCATGAATAGTTATTAACTAATCAAACAACCACAACTGTTCTGTAAATCCTGTATCCTGCATCCTGTGACTATGTACATAGTGAACAGTAGGCCTATTTTATAATGCTTGTTGTATGTCATGTGCCTGTCTGAAAATGAACTTTTAGCTATATCTCTGTATAATGCATCAGATTTCAAGTATTGAAAGGTATGTTTGTTATATGTGGTCCCTGTCAAATAAACTTAAATTAAACGTAAATAAATAAATACTTGTAACCTGGCCCCCTTAAAGTCTCACATTAGGCGAGCTATGGATCTCCAGTTCTTTGCACTTTAATCTGAGTTTTTGCACCTTAAAATAAGCCAGGGTGACAAAGCTGAAGCTGACACAACAGTTGCATAAATATTACAATAAAAGGTGTTTGGACTGGTTCTTAATATTTCAAGCCAGTCAGGTTACTTTTTGAAGAATAGTTTACCATACAATATTGAAGCTGCTTGTTCCTGGAACAAGCTGAAAACACAACAGTGACATATATCACCTTATGCTTAAGTTAATATGACAAACATGTTAGCAAACAGTTGCCTATTTACAGCATTCATTTGGAGTTTGTGTTTGTGTACACCTAATGAATTAAGTCCAATATTCACTCTCCTTTCAGCTCTGTTTTGCCTCTTTAGCTGCTAAACGCTCCATATGTTCAGCAGCTAGTTGCTAACTAGTTGCAGCTGCTTGCTGCTGTTGGAAATGAGGTTGATGAGAGTGGAGCTGGAAAACCAAAACAATGAGCTGAAAGAGGCTAACAGGTTCCATAGAACTGAGGGGAAGTGCAGAGCTGATGATCATTCTCTGTGGGTTCATCACTAGGAGCGACACCTTCCACATTACAGATAGTCATCTGATCCGTTAATATAAAAATATTGATATGTGCAGCTTTGAGTTCAACTGCATGATTTGCAGAGCAGCCCTGTGAACCACTTGTAAATGACCCAGGGATTACCTGCTAAGGGAGGTTAAAAGATAGGTTTTTAGATTTCTTTTATTTTTAAGGATTTTTCAGAAAGCATGAAAAATGATCTCATCTGTCAGTTATAGAAAAAAAATAGTGTGAGTTTAGCCATATTCCTACACTGGTAAAAAACAAAAAAACAAGAACAAACAAACAAACGTGTAGAACTGAAGAACTGAGGAAAACTGAATATCATCTACATATAGATGGGGGACGAATTAAAGGATAAACAGGAATAAAAGAATGGAGAAACATAGAACTGAGGGGATGCTTCCGTGCACCAGGGCTCACTGAATGGTTTGGTGAGTATGAAAATGATGTGAATAAAATGCTATGGCCTTTACAGTCACCAGATCTCAGCAGAACACCTATGGGAGATTTTGGATCAACGTGTAAGACAATGCTCTCCACCACCGTCACCATAACACCAAATGATATAATGTAAACTTCATCTTCATCTATTTAGAGATATCTGTGACTGTCTCTGATGCTGTATGTCCTTTTGTTATGTCTGGCTCTGCTTAATTATCTTTCTCTCCGCTGTACTCAGGTCTGTCTTGCAAAAGAGATCTTGATCTCAATGAGATTACCTGATTAAATAAAGGTTGTATATGTAAATGAGGGAATATGTTGTAGAGGAATGGTGTTCATCCCTCCAATAGAGTTCCACAGACTTGGCAAAGAGCACTGGAGCTGTTCTGGTGGCTCGTGGTGGACTGACTCCATACATGTTGTTTTTTCCTTTAATTTGTCACCCATCTGTATTTTGAAACACGCCCCTATCCAGCACAGAATATCAGTTTGAAAAGATAGGTGGTGTCATTTGATAGAAAGGGCTGAGGCTGTTATGTACACATTTGTGAGACTTTTATTAGTTAGAGTTTTTATTAATGCCTACTTGTGTGGCATGAGCTCACCATTAAAGGTGCACTTTACCAGGATTCAAAATCAAATCAGTGGGTTTGCCTGACCCTTACCCTAAGCCTTCAATGACCCTGTTGAACTTCAAACTCTTAAATCTTGTGTTGTTGTCAACAGCCTGGTTGGATTATGGCTATGATAGAAAGGGGGATAAAGAGAACAAACAAGCATATCTGGTACTGGGCCACTCTCACAGGGTGCTGGCAGGGTTACATGTTGCTTTCTAATCTAAATTTAGAAATAATAATCAATCAGTCTGAACCATCTGGGCTAGTCAACTTTGGAGCGAACCTACTAATGACAACTTGGATGAAGCCTGTGGTTTTCTAGTTATAGGATAGTCTTTCTGAGCGCTGGGTCAACGTGTAATCTGTCAGTTGGTCTCAAATCAGCACTGCTCTCTGGTCAGACAGGCTACACTCATGAGTGTGTACGTGGTTGAATGTTGTTCTGACAGTGCCACAATGTAAAAATACTCTTCTACAAGTAAAAGTGCTGCTTTCATAAATTTACTTGAGTAAAAGTACAAAAGTATTACTGAGTGAATATACTCATTAGGAAGAAAAATTATCTGTGAGTGGCCCATGATTATATCTTCTACCATTATCATTATTCATATATTATTACTGCATTTAAAGTGCTGCACCTTAATGTTGTAGCTGGTCTGGGTGGAGCTAGCTGATTTATCTTCTGCTTGGTGGTTGAATCAATAATAAAGCATCACATTTCATGAACTGATCATATGTTTTGGATGTAATTGTAATCCTGAAAAGTAACTAGTAACTATAGCAAATAACAGCACTTGAGCAATGCTACTTTCCACAATTGATAGTTGGACAACATCAGTATCACACAATTAAATGATTTTATTCTGCAGGCAGACATCTTTACATATACTTTATTTTATATTTTTTTCAGTGTGAACACACTACACTGCTACACACTACATACTGAAAACCAAGGTGTAATTTAATGTATGCAGCACGTCTAACACAGACTGAGTGTGTTGATCCTGCTTCTTACAATTTTAACAAGACTTGAAAGTCTACAGCCATGCTAGCAACTCTGTGAGGCTGGAAGACATTCATAGTGTTGTACTCGGTTGTTAGCATGAAAAGTGACAGAAGTATTTACTGGGAGCTCGGGCTCCCCTGAAATGGACAGGAGCTCCCCAGAAATTTGAGAAATTTAGGGGGAGCTCTAAAATATCATAATTTTTGGTTTTTCTGTCAACGTGTGAGTTTATTCACACATAACAATTTCCAATGGTTTCTGTGTAATAATAAACACAATGCTGTCTTTCCTGCTGTGGCCATCCATGCATGGGGGCGCATGTTCATAATTGTCATGCAACCTAGGTCTGGTGTGTTTAACAAAGTAACACAAACCACTGCCTGTCCACTGTGCATTGGCATTTCTATTGTATTTTCAGCGAAGAGCGATTAAAAAAAACATTGCAGCAGTGAATCATTTTCCTGTTTTTTTGTTGTCCCAGGCTAAATATTCTCTGTATGAACTGACATGTGTTTATAGTATATTTTTGCATGTAGGTGGACACATTCATGTATGCACGTGCATGTGTACAGTACCCTTCCACCCACCAAAAATAGAGCTCCCCAAAACAGTGAGGTGGGTGTGAATGTCAGATTCCTATATCGGTAAGGCGTGAGGGGAGGGGGTTTCCGAGCTATTCGACCACCCTACAAGCAGTTCTGATGGCGTATACTGCCGTCTTTAATAGCACCTCATCAAATGAGTAGTTTTAGAAACCTGTTTAATGACACGGATCATAAGTTAAATGAAGCTGAATAAAGTTAAATGAAACTAAAATGTTGCCAAGTTCTGTCTATGAAAAGATCAAAACCTTTGAACTTCGCTTTGATGCTAATGAACCGGACACAATTATACTGGCAATGCTAAAAAATAAAAAATAAGAAAGATGTAACAGATGACAGGGACCAGCTCAATCTTGCAATAATACAAATATGGCCTACCTCAGCCACCTGGAGGCAGGGGAGCTGGAGCAGCCTTCCTGCAGGTATATCTTACACTATCAGAAAACAAGGTACAGAGCTGTAATGGTACAATGTGGTTCCTGTTTGAAGAGATATTTTCACATTAAAAAGTTGACACTTGTCCAATGGTTGATTGGAGACAGGCACCTGCTGCGACCAAACCAATGAAAACAACTGAAAAAAAAATGCCTGTGGTGCTTTGGAAAATCATCAGGCTAACAGTGAAGTGCAGTAATCACATTACTGAATGTCATCTGTTTCCCCAACCAGGCCTGGAGACAAAGCAACCTGAAACAGGCCTTTGAAGCCAAAAAGTTGTGTTCTCACAGTTTTCACACTTAATGGCTCCCATGTTTCCCTCTTAAAACTTTTGTTTTCCCTGAACCTGAAAAGCCCTCCTGCTGTGTGAATGTTTATGTGTGGTTCAGCCATCAGTGTGGGTGTGCTGGTCATGTGTTTGGGTGCATGTGGGTGCACATGCAGGGAGTAATTCATGTGTACAATACATATCAGCGCTATCATCAAATGGCAACTTTTGAGGATAAGACACACAGTCTGGTTTCCAAACCATTAGAGTTTAGACTTTATTCATTGCGTTGTGTTTTCAAAACCGGTAGGGGACGTAATTTTTTCTCAGAGGGAGCAACACATGGGCATATTAAGTTGGTCTTACAAAAACCAATGAGAAAAGATGCTCCCAATGCTTTAAATTAGAATATATTAGCAGAGCTATCCTATTCAAGTTATTTTAAAGGATAATCCCACTTAATCACAACTTGACTCTTAATTTTCTAGTTTATTCCATCATTTCTATCAGTTATGATAACACCCTACTAACCAATGTAAGCTGTAATCTGGGAACACTAACATACAACAAAGTCAGTAAGACAGACCGGTTGTAAACAATCCAACGGTTTATCCAGATTAATGCGGACAAACTGAGAGTGAGCGCACATGAAATGAAAGTGGGCCTGTAAACTGATGGATGTTTACAACAGACAGTTTGGGTAATAATTTTACCCTTGTTTTCGCTTCCAAAGAAGTTTGACTAACCTGCTGGTTTGTTTACAACCTGTCAGATCATCTGACTGTCATGTTTCTTGACCCTTCTGACTTATTTTCTGTGATGTCATCGTGTTCCCAGATCTCAGCAATAAACTTACAATGTTATCATTACTAAGAGGAAGGACGAGCAAAACTACAAAAATAAGATCAAAGTTGCAGTAAACCCGAATTATTCTTTAATGTCTCCTGGTGGCAGCTGTGCCATATTCACTCAGTTTCAGTAACCATCCCAAAAACTGCAGGATGCCAGTGCTCTGTGAAATAGTCATTAATTATTTAAGGCCAATATTAAAAAGTTGAGATATTCCTACACAAAAACATAAACCACATATTGCACAAACACAAGCTTTCCATTTGCATTTGAAACTGAACTCATAACCAATTGACTTATATATTTTTACACATAACATCTGTTGGAAAGGCTGTTGGCTGTTGCCAGTGCCCCTTTGTGGCGGAGGTGCACAGCTGCGCTGTTGAGCACATGAAACGGTGCCGCTAGTAGTACATAGAAGAGTGGACTATACAATACAATACAATAACATCAAATTATATATATTTACTTAATGTTTCTAGGAAATCTTACACTGTATAAAGGATGTATTATAAAGAAATGGATATCAAGCGGCTGAATTTAAACCTTTGACTGGAAGAATAGCGTACAGTATTTTATGATCAAGCTAAATGTTACTAATTGTTAATGTGCTCCAAAGCTGCAACCATTAATTAATTATTCTGATTTGATTAATCAATCAAAATACTATCTGCAACAATTTTGATAATAATAGTTTCATCGTTTGAGTGATTTTTCAAGCAAACATTCCAAACATCTGTTGGTTTCTGTTTCTCAAACGTGAAGATTAGCTCCTTTCATTTGTCTAATATGAGAGTCAATAAAATATCTTTGGGTAGTGGACTGTTGGTTAGAGAAAACAAGCACTTTGAAGACACCACTTTAGGCTCTAGAAAGTTACAAGGGGCTTTTTCACATTTTTAAAAAACATTTTATAGACTAAACAGTCAAGAAAATAATGAGCAGATTAATAGATAATGAAAATGATCATAAGTTGCAGCCCTAATGTGCTCAGATAGAAGTTACAGTATGCATCAGTGTTTGCTTGGTGCACATTCCAAAAACATATACCGTAATATAAGCAAACACAATATTAAGACAAAATACAAAATAGTGCCATATATTGCTGGATGATGTCTTATGCTAAGGTCAACTTTTTTAAAAAACAACTAAAAACAGGGCAGTTCACGTAGTAAACAGAAGAATTAAATTATCACATCTTTCAGTCTAAATAATATCATCAGTATCCTCTTACAAGATGAGCACGTTATTTTGTGATACGCAAGGACAGCTTCCTGCTTAATATGAGGAATGTGAAATATCTAAAACACGTCGGTGTCTGCCTTCCTCAGTAGCTGTGTGGTGAATGGAACCTATCACATGGCGGAATAAAGCAAATGTATAACACAAGTTACCATCACTGTTTCAGAAACTAACCTACTGGAGACATAAAACGAGTCTGTCATCCTGTGTTTAATAAATTGTATCTACATGATCATCCTACATGATTTCCTGTTCACTGTCTTTAAAATGTTGAAACAAGTATTTATGAGTTGCTCTAGTGTGTTCAGCCATGCACATTTATGTTTTTACAGACTGTTTAAGATTGAAACTATTTTCATTTTCATAAGTATTTTCTCACTCAGCCAATGATAGAATTATTTACCTGATTGTTTGCATGCTGTGAGCGAACCTCTGGATGATTCCTGTGATGTAGACAGTCGATGTTCCTGCAGCTGGTCAAACAGCATGGCCAGCATGGCCATGTGTGGCATGATCTGAAACAATGCCAGGAAAAAGCAGAAATTCTCACCTTCCAGCATTCTCACAGATCTCACATTCTCTGGAGGATCAGAGTTATCAGAGTCTCTGATGGTCTCTGATGGAAACACGGGAGGCCATAGGTTAACACAGTGTTAACAGCACGACTGTGGAAATTCCACCTAGTTGAAGTTCCAGGAAGTCTGTGTGCCACCACTTGATCAAGCACGGTGGTTCGCTTGAATGACTGGGAGAAGAACGCAGCAAATCCACCAAGGAATGAAAACAATGTATTGATCCTGGGGATGTATGATGTTGCCTGCTGCATGATGAGGTTCAACTGATGTGCATAGCAGTGGATGTAGAAATGTCCACTTCCGTAGACATCCTTTGCCTTACACTGCACTGTGGGTAACCTCAAGAACATAATTTTGTGAAACAGAAAGTAACTTATTCTTTCTTACTTTTTTAATCATCTTGTGACCCCTCAGTCACATGTTTGATCCCCTTGGGGGGTCTGATACACATATTGTATATGTAAGTTATATACAACCTAAAATTTATATTTGATCTAATTTACTTAATTTGTTAGTTCATTTGTCAGTTGCTTGTGATTATGTCTGCCTGGTATCCCTGGGAATTAGATGCATATTGGACAGTTCTGCACCTCATAATTTTATGTCCAATGCCAGTCAGCAGTTTGAGCACTCGAAGGGTTTGCAGTGTCAGTTGAAGTGTAAGTACTGAAAGGAATTGAGGTGTCACTTGAAGTGATGAAAGCAGTTGATGTGTGAGTTGAAGGTTATTCACCCCACTGTTTCACGTGAAGTGACGGTGCTAACAGAACTCTTAGTTGACATGCAGTCACTGAGAGCAGTTTAACTATGAGCTGAAGAGAAAAGCTTGATTCATAGCTGTGCTTTAACTACATGCTGAGGCTACGGAGGCAACAGAGATACCACGTGGAGACAACAAGAACTCCGATTGGCTGCTTGTGTTTTCTGCTTGGATTTCTGATGCAGGTGGAAGTGGTTGATGGTGAAGACGTTAAGGAAGTTGAAGAAAGACTCAGTTATCTGCTGCTTTTTAGTAACAAACATCTAACAAAGATATCTCCACTGCAAACCCTTTGCTCACCACGATCACCGTCTCTACAGTGTCACCCCATTATCCTAAACTATGATTGTCTATCTGCCCGGTCAGAGGCGGGACCTTAGTTTGAACTATTGTATCTCAGGCTGTGTTGCAAGAGACAGCTAGCATTTCACTGTAGCACAAATTCTGGAAGAGATTTGAAGTTTTGCATAATTTTGTCAACCCAATATTTTGTCCACACAGGATTATTTATTTGAATTTTGTTGCTACTTTATACTGTGACTGTATTTTTGAATGTGCATTGTTTTCTTTTGTATGTAGCCTACATTTGGACAGTCAGTCTATTTATCTTTTAAATTAAGATGTTAAACACAGGAATGTAAGAAACTGTACGATACTGTAATGTTAGAAATTAAAGTAGATATAAGTAGTGGAGACAGAAATGGTAAATATTCCGACGTGTATGTATGTGTGTGTGAGTGTGTGTGTGTGTGTGTGTGAGAGAGAGAGAGAGAGAGAGAGAGCGCTGGCGTACTAAATGCACCCCTACATAAGTAAGTGCCCCACTTGGGCCACCCCAGTCAAAAAAGTCTGGACATGCCCCTGCTATTCAGTAATGAGACAAGGCAAAATAATAGTTACCTGGATGTAACTCCAGTTCTATAAGTAATCACTCTATATCACAAAGTGAATGAAAGAATGTAAAATCAGTTACTGTGGGGAACAAAACTGAAGCATGATACGGTCTGATAAGGTGGTGATATCAACGGGAGAAATCAGAACCTACAGGACTCCAGTTAACTGCTGGCATCAAGCATAAATCCAGCTCCAGAGAAAGTAGTCAAACTGTCAGGCGACGTGTAAGTGCTGAAAGCAGCTGAGTTGTCATTTAAAAAAAATTAACTGCTGATACCATTACTAATAGTGAAAGAAATGTGACTTTTTCAACTGAGTTCAGTGCAGTCAGAATAGAACTAAAGCTGAGCAAGCAATGTATGTGTTAACATTTGCATATTATGGATTTCATTTGGTCATAACTGAAACAGATCCTATGATAAAAGCAGAATAGGTATGATATGAAACACTGAAAAGCAAAACCAAAAGCATTCTGTGCCCCAAATGTTCCAGCATCACTGAATCAACTGGAACATACAGTATTCTATTCATAAAGACACATTCTGTCCAGTTAATGCTATTTTAATGTTAAATAAATTCAGTGCAGTTTAAAACATTGACGTCGATCAAAATGACACACACACACCTCCATGTGTGTTCGTCCTCAGCCACTTAACTCCCTCAGATCTTCAGACCAGCCTGATTCCCAGCAAACAGGACATGCAGAGCAAGCACACTGCTTTCAGGAAGTAATCAGCCCTCTGCAGATTTGTTTGTGTCTTGACCTCCTTTATTATTGTGAGACATGACTCATATAAACTGCCCAATAAAAACACCCCTAAAACTCTGGGAAACAACACTTTCCAACCTAATAAAAAATTATACCAAACACACTTAATAGCGTCAGGGCAGAGAGTCAAATTATTCTGATAAGAATGTTGGAAAATAACAGGCTGGGCTCTACTTACAGGTGACAAGTTGATCTCTGAATTGTGTCCATGGTTTGTATTCAATGAGGCGTTTTCAAAGCTGACAGTATTCACGTTGGGCTGAGACTAATATACATTTTAACACATTCAGACTAAAGTGGGAACTGTGAAATAACTCCAGCAGTTTGGTTGCCCTGACTTACCACTGTTGTCAGCAGTGCAGCATGGCAAACACTGTAAAAGAAGCTGGATGAACATGTTATTAGAAAATGAAACAGTATCAGCAGGTAGAGCAGCCCATATCTCTGCATGTCAAATATGTTTCCAAGGGCAGATGATGTCCTACCCTGGTCCCAGGAATAGCTGCATTAAAATGATAAGTTCATAGTCATATATGTTATTAGTCATATCTGCATGGTCAGATAACTCACTAGGGGGCCTCAGGGCAAAAATGAGCAGTTGGCCCAACTGACCCCCCATTCTTCCAACTCTCTGTGCCTATAAGTGCACATCAAAGCAGACTACACATGGCACACACCTGTCCTAGAATACTACCTGGCCCCAGGTTTATTATGTTTCAGCTGGTTTGAAGTAATTTGATTAAACATACATGTGACACACAGTGAACTTGGGGCTTTTGAGGCAGCTGGGGATCTGTGGCCCCTGGGCAGTTTTATCACTTTGCTCAGTCAATAGTCTAGCCTTGTATGTCTGGGTATGTTTACATTTGCACAATGATGCCACTGCTGCAAATACTGTAAACCGCAGGTGTCCCTGATTATTCCAGTTTACATAGCTCTGTCTGTCAGTCTCTCAGTCCACCACTTTGTTCCAGACTGAAATATCTCAACTATTGGATAAATTGCCATGAAGTTTTGTATAAACAGTCTATAAATAGTAGTCTATAGTCTATAAACAGCCCACAGCAAGAACCTTACTGACTTTTACTCCGGCGCCACCATGAGGTCGACACTTCTATTTGTGCAGAACTTTGCTCTATGACGAAATTCCTGCACAACTAATGACATTCCCATCAGCCTCAGCTGTTCTTGTGTTTATTGCTACTTAGCAAATGTTAGCACACACTATGCTAAGATAGTGAACACAGTATAGCTGCTTAACATCAGCATGCTAGCATTGTCATTGTGAGCATGTTAGCATACTAAAGTTAGCATTTAGCTCAAGAAAACAATGTTTGAAGTTATGCTTAAATAAAAATCCCCCAAAATAATTTTCATTGGTTGCCGCTCATGGAAATGGCAGTACGACTGTGTTTGCTCTGCTGCTGGTTTATAAATTTGAGGTCGATCGATAAGTTAACAAATTCCAGCTTATGTTATGTATTCAAACCCCTCCTCTTCCAAGATATAATAAAATGTGGTTGAATACTCCCCAGCAGTGAGGCCTGATATCTAGAGTGCACAGTTCAGTTCAAGACATGGCCGCTTCTTTGACTAACCTTAGGCAGCAGTGTGCTAAAGTCTTGGGTAATGACATTTCTGACAAAGTGTAGCAGTCAGCAGTTTCAATAATAAACTCGACACAGGTTCAAGAATCCATTCAACATCCATATGCATTAGATGTGGATTATTATAATTTAAGGTTTTACATAGACTAAACTAGCTAAGAGGTTTCCAGCATCAGATACCACCTGCTCCTGTTATCATTATGATGATGCCATATGTTTTGGAGCTGTCCAACTTTCACTCTATTGCCAATATTGCACAATTTTGCAAAAGCTTGGAATAAGTTCAATGGCAATGTTTGTCCTTTATTTATTTATTGTTTTATTTTTATTTTTTACATCCATGTGATAACGGCTTCATTTTTCACTCAGTTTCCACTATATCTGGTTGGCAACAACGATATGGTTATGGCAAGACACCTAAAGAGTCAGGGTTAGGCTTAATTACAGGTCTGCAACAGGACCCAAACTCTAGTCTCCCACCAGCCCAACCACACCCTTACTTTCTACCTCATTGCATAAAGGCCACACTACTTTGTGCATTGGCACTGAACATGGCATTGGATGTAAATCATAACCTGTGGAGCCATCAAATATGGTTGTAATTTTCTAGGTATACTGGACTGCAACTCTGGTACTATTCTGGTCTGTAATCTTTCAAACATTTTCTAGCAGGAATAACAATATATCCACTCCTGAGGAGTGTGCACTTCCAGGTGCACAGTCTGATGCCTCAGGCTTCCTGTCATTACTGGCACAAGAGTTAGAGTTGATTCAGTGGAAATCTGCCAAACCACCATAACAGTAAATGCGTGGAAAATGTTATGGCACATTCAAGCTTGAAAAATTGTAATACTTCACAAGGGGTTAAACTACCCTTCCTCTCCTACTTTAGACGTTTGTAACAAAACATTAAGCACAGTTTGAACCCCCTTTCCCATCCTCCCCCTCCTCAGTGTGTCATGTCTTGAAATGTATATATCAAGACAGCATAACTCTAAAATTTAAAAATAAAATACTGCACTCCGTACTATTATCCATCCAGAATACACAGGCTGAAAGGTTGCATATTTGTGTGGCTCTAAACTGCACATGATGGCTGAGAAACGTGTTTACTGTGTGTGGTGTTTAGTCTGCGAGTGGCTTGCTGTGTTTGGACTCCCATGCACCCTGACTGATGTGTTGCTGTGTGTGTTGTCTTTGTTGTGGGTGTGTTGGCAGAGTTATGCAGGATGACTAAGACGAAAAGCACTCGTTGATGCTCTGGAAAACACATCAGCGTAGACATGAAGTGTATCAAACCTTGCATCGCTGCAACATGCCATGGAAACTGTATTACTGAGGGATTCATATGTAATTTTAGTGGTCGAAAGTGTTTGGACTGCAGCACAGTTCAGCTGATGTGAAGATCTTTGAGCTGTGTGTGGTTGTTTTGCAACCTTCCATCCATCCATGGATACATTTACACCATAAGTCAGTAAAACTGGGAAACAAGTGAAAGGGTCAAAATCAAAGCAGCAGAGGCTGAGATGTCCTGATCTGAATCAAGAATCCTTCAAAAGTCTTGGATCCTATACTTACGCAACTCGATAGCATCTTTCATTAGACGTCAGATGTCGTTCATTCTATATTCCCAAAGCTTGTATTGCAGGCTTTCTATTATAAATGTGTAGTCTCCAAATCCAAGCTGTGTTAACCCTGGTGACATCATCAGGGCTCCCGCCTCAAAGGAGGGAGTGTTTTTTCCACTGTTGAATTGTTGTGTAATGTTCAATATGTTTAAGAAGTATAGTATAATATATTAATATACCACACTGGATCGCATCATATTCTCCCCTTGTTGAAATCCAACCGGTCGAGGCAGATGACCGCCCACCTTGAGCCTGGTTCTGCTCAAGGTTTCTACCTGTTAAAAGGGAGTTTTTCCTTGCCACTGTCGCATAGTGCTTGCTCATGGTGGGAACTGTTGGGTCTCTGTAAATATAAAGAGTCGGTCTAGACCTGCTCTATTCGAAAAGGTGCCCTGAGATAACTTTGTTATGATATGGCGCTATATAAATAAAACTGAATCTCTCTCTACACTGAAAGGAACTTCCAATCTGGCTTTGTTTTTCCCAAACTCCATCCTCACTGACACTTCTCTGTCTCTCCAGGTCGCTCTCATGGGGGATCTCTGCATCATCATAGGAGATGCTGCCAGGATTTTTTAGACTCCAGAGTCTACCTTTATCCATCCCAACTGACATGCTGTACTTAACTGGAAACTCCAGTATTTTTAAAGTACCTCAAAATTAAACTTAAAGGGAAACTCCGGTATTTTGAAACCTGGGCCCTATTGTTTTTTTGTTTTTTTTACAAATTTTGGGGTCTAAATGACTAATACTTTCCAGATGTTTTGGAATTGGTCCAGTAGATCACCTCCTCCTGCATCCATGAATGGGCTGCAATGGCTGCAACGCAATCCTTGTGGGCAATTGTACCTGTGAAAAGTCAGTCCACTAAAAGTACTTGTTTTTGCCACCGACAGGCTCAGACTGTTATTCTAAGTGTCATTATGGAAAGGATCCCTACAGAGACAGACTGTTTGTTAAAGAGTAAGATCCTTTTGTCTTCCCACAACTCAACGTCTTGCGAGATTTCAGAGCGAGACTTTTCCTTGAGCGAAACTTTGTTTCTGGTTAAACAAAAAGAAGGTGGAGACGGTCTACTGGACAAATTCCAAAACTAATGGTAACTATTAGTCATTTCGACCCCAAAATTTGTAAAAAATAGGGCCCAGGTTTAAAAATACCGGAGTTTCCCTTTAAGTTTAATTTTGAGGTACTTTACTTGAGTATTTCCATTTTCTGCTACTAGACAAATATTATACTTTTTATACTACTTACTCTGGAGTTTAAGATTACAAAGTAGGTAAAATTAGCTCCAGCTGGCCCAGCTACAAGATTCAAGTGCTGCTTATATATGAATGCATCCGTAATAACAATCTAATAGTTAAATATATTTTTATATTTTATATATATTTACCATTGGTAGGACTGTGTCATCTGTGCACGTGCGTCTTTGCACGAGATAAACAAAACGGGGAGCCACTGATAGAAAAACAGCTCCACAGAGGTCAAACTCCACAGGTAGTACTGTAGACTTTAATCAGTTTGCTCTTTCAACTGCATTACAACACAACAGTAATGTCATTTTGACAACAATAAATGCAGACATGATGCACTGTGATGGACTAACTTAATAAAGTTTTATGTTGTACTGAACTGAATGGAATCCAAAGGCTAAAATATTACAGCATGCTGTGAAAAATGTAGTAGAAAAATGTAGTGAGTGGCCTAAAGCTTACAAAAACAAAACAAGTCATGGCCCTTTAAGAATCCAGCTAGGAGCATGTTTAATCTACAACAGATAATGGAACTATTGAAACTGAGGTAAGTTTGGAAAATAATATTATTCCACAACCAAAACACTCCTCTCTCCTGCCAAACCTTCTGCATGGACCACTGTTTAACACGTGAATCTTCTTAGTGTGCATTTTGCCATCTGATTAACATGAACAGCTTAGAAACCACACCAATAAAAACATTTTACAATTACACGGTACAGAAGCCATGTCCAACTTGTTCTGCATCCTTCAGAATCCCCAGTGCCAAGGTGGAGCTGACGTGTAGATCGATGTGCTGAATAGCTGTGAGGGACCCGTCCGCACTAACTGAACCGCTGGCTAAACCTGGCACTGCTTTGCACTGCAGCTTTGATCAATGAGTGCTCTCTTCATGTGGAATGATGGTATTACACTGTAAATGCACAATGATTGAATCAAACACCCACAAGATCAATATGGTTATTTTTTATTATTTATTCTCTGCAAGTAAAGATATCTTTTCAAAGTGCATTTATACAATGTTGGGTTGGCACACGGCAGGTGTCATTTCTTGACATTCTGCACATCTGTCACTGCAAACACAAATTCACCCTGAACATTATCAACCAGTGTTGTTTCCAGGACCTTAAACAGCTCAGTTTAGAATGACTGACATCAGAAACTCTGAATTACAGTTAAAAAATCATCAAATCTTGAAAATGCTCCACTGACATAATGGACATAGTGACATAATCCAGGACAATTTGATACAGAATATCCTACTCTCTAGTTGTTAGAAGAGCAGTTTCTGTCATCACTGTAGAGAAGCCTTATATATTAGCCTCATATTTTGTGATCTCAGGATAACCCAAATGGTTTTCTCTGGATCATTACTGAACAATGCACGAGAGTCCATTATGGTAATAATCTTTAAATACTAGACATAAGGCAGCAATTACCTAATGTCTGAATCTTGCATGTTTTTAATCTACTGATTTGAAGATGGTTTGGGTTACGCTGACATCATGAAATTATCATTTTGTGATGGCAAGAAAATTTGTCATGTAAAATCTTCATATGAAAACAAAAGGTTGCTTTCTCGAGATATCAAGATCAAGACCTTGTGCCTGAGATAACGGGATAAAAATCTAATTTTCTTTAAGTAACAGGATAAACATCACATTTTCATGACTGAGACAAAACAACAGAAAAAAGACTCTAGAGGAAACAACAAATCAGTTATGGCATGACATCAACTTTAAAGATATGGAACATTAACACCAAATTGGCAAGTCCAATACAGAAAAGATTAGGGTCAAACCTATTGGTCAAAACCTAATGCATTTTATATACTGCAGAAATACACAATAAAACATTTTCTGCTGTGTGAGCTTTCAGATCCACCCAGAAATCTTCCTGTCATGTTGTAGATTACAGGTCAAGTCGTCCTTTCAATCAGTCACATATTGATAATGGCTTAATGTTTCCCTTGGCTTTATCATACAATAATGTGCTTCAGTGATTATTTGGTAATTGTCCATCAACCATGAACCCCTCAGAAGAACAAAAAAATAATACAAACTGGTCAAGAAAAGAGAAAAGGCAACAGCAGTTCAGTCTGTGGCATGGATTTCTGGAATTTGTCTCTAGTCTTTGTTCTTAACACATTGCAAACATATTGCAAAACCTTTGAGAACAATTTTGCACCAGGAGTGCAGAAAAAAACCCGTTAGGGGCTAGCAGAACCATAATCATATATTGTTCATAACTGAAACAGATGGGACACATGCTGAGTATGCGTTCACCACTTTGTGAAATGTAATTCATTCATTTAGACAATAGTTATCTGTGCATTCACATTTATAACTTCCATAGTGAATTGTGACTCATAATTATGAGAGCCTATCTATCTCATGAGCTACAGTATTTCACTATTGGGACATTTACCTCATTATGAGAAATCCCGTAATTCTAATGATACAAAAATAGTATAATAATGAGGAAACTAAGCCGCAAAATATTATATGGAAGTCATAATTCTGAAAGAATGAATGCAATGTTTCCAGGAATGATGAGGTGTCTCCAAAACGTATTAAAAATAAGTGGCTGAATGGCTTAAGATTCATGTTCATCAGTGAAATATTAAACATCTCAACATGAGAAAATGTACAGTGAGGTACATATTAAGCTACATGAAGAATCTGTTTAGGAATTATGGACTAAATATAAGCCACAAGTTGGTCATGAACAGGAATAAACTGTGGATTAATACAGAATCCAGTATATTAAAAATAGCTGAACATTCAAAAATACATCCACGTGAACAAAAATACAAAATATATTGACATAAACAATCTAGTATGGCCCTGTTCCCTTGATTCACTGCAAGGATGTGTGCAAAAACATGAAACACTGAAAAACAGCTGAAATGTCATCGGCATCAGTGAAAGCTAATGAAATGGAATGAAAGTGAAATCCAAGACTTTGAAATTAAATCTTAAAGTAAAACTATCTGGCATTTGGGAAATAGTCTTTTTTGCTGTTAACCAGTTAGATGAGAAAATCAGTTTCATATGATATTGTACAGAAATCTCCTGAAAGAGAAAGGCCCAGGATGTGTTTAGCCTAGCTTTGCACAAAGACTAGAAGCAGGGGAAAGTGTTAGCCTAGCTCCATCAAATGTGAGACTAGCAGCTGTCCCTGCTTCCAGTCTTAGTGCTAAGCTAGGCTATAACCACATCTGTGTCTTTGTGTCTTAACACATGTAAAACTGTTAAGACGTTGTGGGGTGGTTGGGCTATCATTAGTTTAGCTGTGGTTTAAGGTTTAAGATGTTTTTTTAAACCTGTGTTGACTGGAACAAATGTGGTATGTGGTCTCTTAACCTATTGTGACCTCAGAAGCCGCACTTTTAACTGGACCTGTTAGTTGAAACCTGGTTTCTTTCATGCCTTTATTAGAGGGTTGACAGGAGAGATGACGAGAGAGAGAAATGGGCAGCGACTAGCAACGAATGTACTTGAACAGGAGGACACTGCAGTTCATGGTCAGCGATCTAAATTCCTAAGCCTGGGTGCACCAATAAAAAGACATTTCTTCTTTTTTTCCCATTTCATTGAAACCTGCAGAAATCACCTAAATGCCACTAGAGGTCAATGTATCTGAGGTTTAACTTAAACCTGCAAGTTCCAGTTTAGCTGACTAACTGGGGCTTTTACAGCAAACAATCCTATTTCCCAAAATGTCTCGCTGTGTCGTTGAAGTATTGAAATGAAGACATGTGTTACACAAACAAAGCAACAACTAAAAAAGGGCTGCAATATGTTTTGTGTGTGCAATGGGAGAATCGGGGTGGGAATGCACAGCTGCTTTGGCAATGGAAAAGAATAAGACTTTACTGTTGTTCTGCCTGATGTGAAATCTTTGATCAAGTGCCTGAAAGGACTGGAATAACTGTAACCGGGATGGATCTTATTGTCAGTGTGAAATGAATGAGGCAGTTTGTTTTCACATGTCCATCTGAGCTTCTTCTTTAACGTCATCACCAAGCAAAGCAGTTGCCATCCAAACAAGCAGACTGAGTGAACAAAGCCTATGCTGCCCATAACGTGCACATGGCAGAAAAACACACACTGACAGATGATGAAAAAAATCATCAACTTGATGACTTGACCAAGATGACATGGTGGTCTCTCACTCTGGCCTACTGACTAAACCAGACACCACACTGTATATACTTTGGCCCTGACGCACCAGCATCAGGCTTCAACACACCAGGCCACATCTGGGGATGGAAATACATCTTCCACTGTAATCAGCTGGCCGGAGTACCTGTGTAAAATTTCTCTCTCTCTTATACTCTGTGGAATCATGGGACGTTGTTCCACATGGTTATTTGCTTTTGATTGAAGTATAGAAGAGGACTGGTATTTCTCTGGACAGCTACATTTAAAGGATTATTCAACTGTAATGTATGTATTACAACTTGCATCTTTTTTTTTTGTAGTTTTGGCCATCTTTTCTATCAGTTACAATTACACTTTATTCACCAAAGGAATTGCACTCAGATAGACAGGTTGTAAAAAAAAGCCAACAGCTGCCAAAAGGGGTTGGTCTCACACTGAAGTTGTTCTTTATACTAAAAGTGTTGCTGGAGACCTTTTTCCTTCTCCATGCACCTTGGAAGTAGGTGAAGTTATGCCAGAAATCCCTACTCTGCTAATAATCCCTCAACCTGTGTGATCATCTAACTGCTTGTGTCTGCTTGAGCTGTGGTGACAGTGATGTCATAGTGTCCGGACACACCCTGGAGTACACTTCTACATCACCGCAGCAGGGTGAGAAGTTAAACCACTGGAGGTCAGCAAAAGCAAGATGTTCAGGAGGTGTTAAGTTGCTCTTTAATGTTAAAGCTGTGATAAGTGATAAGTGCAATGTTACTTTTTCTGATAGAAATTATGGCGAAAAGTACAAAAGTATGATAAACCAGAATTATCCTTACATAAAAAAGCTACACCTTTGACTGTGAGCCCTGAACTCCCCAAATGTCCCAAAGCTCAATGTTGATAGTTTTTAACTTTTTAAACAGAACTAATTGAACTATGTGGTGACTTTCAAAATATCTACAGTGGGTCTGTGGTCTGGGTTTGTTGTTGAACACTACAACAAAATGACAGTGTATCTTTAAGCTAGCATCAGCTGAACAACTGACATCAACCACTGAATCAACAACTTTGTGGTGGTAGTGAAAATATTTGACAGAGGTGGAAATGGCAACACATCTAAAAAAAGATGACGTGTAGGGCTGGGTGATACAGTTGAAATCAATATCACAGTATTAATAAGGATATTTTCTCATATGGCTCATATGATCAAATTGATGTTCACTTCAATTAACTGTGCTGTACTGTTGTGCATTACATCAGACAAAATTATTCAAATGTGCAAATCAAAGTCTTAAGTAAGCCATTTTGTTAGTTTTTAAATTCAATTCAGTTTTCTCAAAAATATTAATTTGGACAAAAACTATAACAATATGATCATTTACTCGAAAGTTGATAAATGGTAATGATATTCAATTATCGCCCACCCCTACAGTGTGCTATTTCCCCACATGTGGGAATGTTTCATGATACACCTCTTGATTTATTTCCAATGTGATGTATTTTAGACGTGCTAATTAAAGAGCTGTTCCTTGTTAGTGAAACAGTCATCTAACTGACCATTAGGGTCTAGGTTGACGAAGAAATTCACATCTCGGACATAATATTCACAAATATGCTTTGGTCACTTTTTGTTAGACATTCGAACATTCGTTCAAACATGGGAAAAATGAAAAGGGACAATAACCCACGCAATTCTTCAGCCAGAGAAAACAAAAAAAAACAACAAAAATACTTGTCTTTTTTCAGACATAAGAAACAAAATGGCTCTCCTGGAATGAAACCTCAACTGACAAGGGCATTTGTTGAGATTTCTATCACCTTGGAAGCATCCTGACTGGTCCAGCCACCCTGGAACCAACTACAGCTGGGCTGACCAGCAATGTGGAGGAGATTCTATCGTGGGCCAATACCAAAGGACTATGCATGTACTCATAGAGTTACATCCAGGTAACATCTATTTATGTTGCTCCACATTTGGCAAAAATGGGACTAGCAAAACTCTTCACATTCAAACCATCAAAGAAAGAGAAGCAGAAAGAACAAAGCATTAAGTGGAACAGTGATGATAGGAACAGATCAGTGACTGCTTTAGAGTCAGTTCAGTGAGCTGTTGGTCAGTTTAGTCCATTCCTACTTCTCTCTGAAAGGTGGCTCTGGATCACCCTGTGAATTCAGCACCACCGTGATACCATCCAGATGACCTTCCATTCTACAGTCTCTGACTCCAAGTGCAAAAACAATCTCCCGAGTTGTGCTTAGCCTCTTCCCCCTCACACTCCAGAGTCTGAGTACATGCCATTGATAAGGTAGTCCACCTGGGTGTAGTCCTTCCTCCTGTAGCTCTCGTAGGCCTGTGTGATGAACACAGCCACCGTGACCAAGAAGAAGAGAAGGCCGAAGAGCAGGACGGCCAGTAAAGACGCCGTATCCACCAGCTGCCTGGTCAGAGCAGCCCCAGCTACTTCTACCATGGCAACCCTCGTTCCCAAGGCAACCGGCTCATTGGGATTGGCGGGAATAATGGTACTGGCAAGAGTCATGGTTGCTGGCCCTGTGGGTAAAGAGGTGGTCTGAACTGGTGGCATCCTAGTACTTGGGGCATTTGGTTGTGGTGTGGCAGCTGATGATGATGGTGGAGGTGACATCTTTTTACCTGTGGTAGTAGTGATAGTAAGACTTGTGTTACCTCTTGTAAGTGTGGTTGTTGCTTTTACAGTTGTTGCAGGGTATGGTGCTGCTTCTGTTGTTGCTGTAGATGTTGGTATTGTTGTGGTTGTTGCTGTAGACATTGGTGTTGTTGTAGATGTTGTGGTTGTTGCTGTAGACGGTGGTGTTGTGGTTGTTGCTGTAGACGGTGTTGTTGTGGTTGTAGATGTTGTGGTTGTTGCTGTAGACGGTGGTGTTGTGGTTGTTGCTGTAGACGGTGTTGTTGTTGTGGTTGTAGATGTTGTGGTTGTTGCTGTAGACGTTGGTGTTGTTGTGGTTGTTGCTGTAGACGGTGTTGTTGTGGTTGTTTCTGTAGACGGTGTTGTTGTGGTTGTTGCTGTAGACAGTGTTGTTGTGGTTGTAGGTTGTAGAACAGGTTCTGTAGTTGTGGATGTAATAGTGCCAGTGCTGGTAATGGATCCATGATTAGCCTTTGTGGGTGAGCCGACTGTCTCTGGGGATGGAAGCTGATGGTCAGATAATACTGGCTGTTGATTGGATGTTGAGGCTATGGATGCCCGCTTTTCTCCTGCAGGTTGGTTGTGTGGGATTAAGAACGTTACAGCAGAACTGGTCTCTGAATCCTTAATGGCAGCATTGCCACTGGCACTGCCATTGTCACCTGGGGAACAAAAAATTCAATGAATGACTAGGCTCAAAAATAAGGAAACTACAATAATGAATTATTGAACAAATTCTATCTGAATAACATAACCAAAGTCTATGTAACAGACAAAAAAAAAATGGGACAAAAGAAACACTGATTATAGCAGCTTTAATTATTTAGACCTGTTCAGTTGACACAGATAAACATGGAGAGATGGCATTCATCCCACTTTGGATGGAGCCGCTCTCATATCTAGAAATCTGGCTGAATTTGTTAGTGGCCCAAAGCCATGACAACCCAGAGTTCAGACCATAGACTTAATACAGTCTGTGGTCCAGACCAGGAGGCAGAGTTGCAGTCTTACACGCTTCTCTGCGCTTCCATTAGAGCAGTTACCCACCCTAAACTCCACAGAGAGGTTGTCTGCCCCCCGACCACTTAAATTATTTAAATCAAAAGTAAACAGGAGTTACACATAAAAACCTAATAAAAAGTAAAACCACCACTGCAACAGTACAACAAAATAGGAGAATTAAATGTACACTCTTAAACATCAGATCTCTCTCATCTAAAGCTGTTCTAGTAAACGATCTAATATCATACTGTAATATTGATTTATTTTGTCTTACTGAAACCTGGCTGTGTCACGATGAATATGTTAGCCTAAATGAATCCACTCCCCCCAGTCACATTAATACTCACATTCCTCGAGGCACAAGCCGAGGAGTTGCAGCCATCTTCGACTCAAGTCTATTAATCAAACCTAAACCTAAACTAAATTAAACTCGTTCGAAAGCCTTGTTCTTAGCCTTTCACACCCAACCTGGAAAACACTACAGTCAATCATTTTTGTTATAGTGTACCGAGCTCCTGGGCCATACTCTGAATTTTTATCTGAATTCTCAGAGTTCTTATCCTTCCTTAAAACAGATAAAATAATTATTGTAGGTGATTTTAATATTCATGTGGATGTAGAAAATGATAGCCTTAGTGCTGCGTTTATCTCATTATTAGATTCGATTGGTTTCTGTCAGAGTGTACATAAACCCACTCACTGTTTTAACCACACCCTCGACCTTGTTCTTGTCTATGGCATAGAAATTGAACATCTAATAGTCTTTCCACAGAATTCTTTTTTATCAGACCATTTTTTATTAACTTTTGAATTCCTATTACTGGACTACACGCCATTAGGCAAACATTCCTACACTAGATGTCTATCTGATAGTGCTGTAGCTAAATTTAAGGAAGTGATTCCATCGGCATTTAATTCAGTTCCATGTCTCAATGTAACAGATGACTCCTATGCTAACTTTAGTCCCTCCCAAATTGATCATCTTGTTGATAGTGCTGCAGGCTCACTACGAATAACACTCGACTCTATCGCCCCTCTAAAAAAGAAGATAATAAAACAGAGGAGGTTAGCTCCATGGTATAACCCGCAAACCCGCAAATTAAAGCAAACATTGCGAAAACTTGAAAGGAAATGGCGTTCCACCAATCTGGAAGAATCACGTTTAGCCTGGTAAGATAGTCTTAAAATTTATAGGAAGGCCCTCCGTAATGCCAGAGCAGCCTACTACTCATCATTAATAGAGGAAAATAAGAACAACCCCAGGTTTCTGTTCAGCACTGTAGCCAGGCTGACAGAGAGTCACAGCTCTGTTGAGCCATGTATTCCTATAGATCTCAGTAGTAATGACTTTATGAGCTTCTTTAATGATAAAATTCTAACTATTAGAGACAGAATTCAGCACCTCCTGCCCTCAGTTGATACCGACTTATCTTCAAACACAGGAACCTTAGAAACAACTGTAAAACCTGATATACATTTAGACTGCTTTTCTCCCATCAACCTTAGTCAACTAACTTCCACGATTTCCTCATCTAAGCCATCAACGTGTCTCTTAGACCCCATCCCAACTAGGATGCTTAAAGAAGTTTTACCCTTAGTTAGCACTTCTTTACTAGATATGATCAATCTGTCCTTATTAAAAGGCTATGTGCCACAGTCCTTTAAAGTAGCTGTAATTAAACCTCTTCTTAAAAAGCCCACTGTTGATCCAGCGGTTTTGTCATATTATAGACCTATATCTAACGCTCCTTTTCTCTCTAACATCCTTGAGAAAGCAGTCGCCAATCAGTTGTGTGACTTTCTACACAACAACAAGCTGTTTGAGGATTTTCAGTCAGGATTTAGAGTGCATCATAGCACAGAGAGGGCTGCATTCAATACCATTGACCATCACATTCTATTACAGAGACTAGAACATTTAATTGGCATTAAAGGCACCGCACTAAGCTGGTTTAAATCCTATTTATCAGATCGATATCAGTTTGTACATGTTAACGATTAATCCTTTATGCACACCAAAGTTAGTCACGGAGTTCCATAAGGTTCTGTGCTTGGACCAATTCTATTTACCTTATATATGCTTCCTTTAGTCAATATTATTAGGAAGCACTCCATAAATTTTCATTGTTATGCAGATGATACCCAATTATATTTATCGATCAAGCCAGATGAAACCAATCAATTAGCTAATTCATCTCTCTATTTCATCTGGCTTCATCGATCAAGCCAGATGAAACCTATCAATTAGCTAAACTTCAAGCATGCCTTAAGGACATAAAAACCTGGATGACCTGCAATTTTCTGATGTTAAACTCAGACAAAACCGAAGTTATTGTACTTGGCCCCGAACACCTTCGAAACACATTATCTAAAGATATAGTTTCTCTAGATGGCATTGCCCTGGCCTCCAGCGACACCGTAAGGAATCTTGGAGTTATCTTTGATCAGGATATGTCCTTTAACTCCCACATAAAACAAACTTCAACAACTGCCTTTTTTCATTTACGTAACATTGCAAAAATCAGGCACATCCTGTCTCAAAATGATGCAGAAAAAATAGTCCATGCATTTGTTACGTCTAGGCTGGATTATTGCAACTCTCTATTATCAGGCTGCCCCAATAAGTCCCTTAAGACTCTCCAGCTGATTCAGAATGCTGCGGCACGTTTACTGACAAGAACCAGAAAAAGAGATCATATTTCTCCAAAACTAGCTTCTCTACACTGGCTCCCTGTAAAATCCAGAATAGAATTTAAAATCCTTCTCCTCACCTTCAAAGCCCTAAATGGTCAGGCACCATCATATCTTAAAGAACTCATAGTACCCTATTACCCCACTAGAGCACTGCACTCCCAGAATGCAGGGTTCCTTGTGGTTCCTAGAGTCTCTAAAAGTAGAATGGGAGCCAGAGCCTTCAGCTATCAAGCTCCTCTCCTGTGGTACCAGATCCCAGTTTGTGTACGGGAGGCGGACAACCTCCTCACATTTAAGAGTAGGCTTAAGACTTTAAAGCTTATAGTAGGGCTGACTCAGGTGACCCCTGAGCCCCCCCTTAGTTATGCTGATACAGGCCTAGACTGCCGGGGGACTTCCTATGATGCACTGAGCTCCTCTCTCCCCTCCTCTTCCTCTCCATCTGTATGCCCTCATATCCCATCAATGCTTGTTACTAATTCAACTTCTTCCCGTAGTTGTGTGCTTTCTCTCTCTCTCTCTCTCTCTCCTTCTGTTGCTTTCTGCAGGTGTTTCTGCCTCCGGAGTTGTAGAGTCTGGATCTATGGTTGCTGCCACCTGCTGCCCCCGTGTTCTGCTCGAGGTTTCTACCTGTTAAAAGGGAGTTTTTCCTTTCCACTGTCGCCTAGTGCTTGCTCATGGTGGGAATTGTTGGGTCTCTAAATATAAACCCTAACCCTAATCGTAGTATAGGGTGGGTCGTGGGTCTGTCTGTCTCAATATGTGAGGCTGCATGGTATGCTGAGCCAAAATCAATAAACCGTAGGATCCTACAGATGTTTGGTGACGAGATGTATGTTTGTATTAATGGCATCACCGGTGCTCTGCCTATGCCTGTATGCAAACTGAAGGTGCTCTTCCTGTATGTTATGCCCGTTCAGTTAAGCTCTTTGATGGCTGGTGGAACTGTCAGTGTGTTTACATGTACTCAAGCAGATTGGCGGATTCCTTCTGGACTGGATTTCTCAGCAATGTATACATGTAACTGGGTTTCTAATCAGCTTTTTACATGTGTGCATGTAGAGGACAAAGACTTCAGACAGAGAAAGGAACACTGTGACAACAGAGCAGGATGAAAGCAGACATTATTAAATGTAGCAATGTATTTTTACATTCTAAATACTTCCATCCAAAGTCAGACAAAAACTGACAACTAACACAAAGTAGCCTCCACATGTCTACAGAAGTTGTGAGGAAAAGTTGTGCTTTGTCTGTCTGTCTCCCTCTTCTCGCTGAACCATCAGCCTGCTGTTACACAGACATACACAACCCTCCAAAGCAGCGTCTTCTATCACTGAGACAGTTAAAAGTATACGGTTGCCAAATAAGGTTGGGGGGTCAAGGAGAAACTGATCTGCTGCATGTGGACACAAATTTACAGTTACCTGGGGTCTGCTCTGGAAAGCGGTTTTAGTGAAAACTCTGAGCTTGTTAACCCTAAGTTGAAACAGGGGTTTCAACAGCGGCAAGTTCAAGCTAGTCTGGCTCTCTTTGGGTTACCTGCTCCACTGAGCCCAACCTTGGTGATCCTGAATCTGTATTATGAAGCTGGTTATCAACTGGCTCTGTTAACTCTGGGTTTTCCAATCCAGCTACGAGCATGTTCATGTGACAGAGGCAGAGTTGTTAGTTACAAGCAACAGCATCAGAGCCACGAGTTGAGTACTTCATACGAAATGAGGTTCAACGGTAATACTTGCAGGAAAATTCAGTTACAGCGACAGAAAAAAGTGATATTCAGCAAGATGAAATGTACAATATAATCACATAACTAGAGTAGAATAAGATTAAGAATAAGTAAGGATAAGGCTATAAATAAGTGCAGGAATTATTTTATACTGTATATCTTAAGCAAAGAGCGAGTATTTTTGCTGATGCACATAAAAAAGTAATAAGTCTGTTTCTACTGCCAAATTGGAGAGGAGAGTAGTTAATGCCTGATAAGGTCTATCTGAATGAAAGGAGCTAATTAACAGTGTCAAAGCAACACAGACTGCATCCATTTCCATCACGACTGCCATCAGAATCATTTGAAAGATGCTCCAATCACAGAATAATTTATATCAGTGAGGCTAGGCTAAATAACACCGCTTTGTATAATGTAATACAGTTCAACAGCACCACAAACTAAAGCCTCCAAAATGACCATCCAGTTGAATCAACACCTCTCTGAAACAGTTTGAACAAGAACTGAACTTTATAACCGTCATGAAGATAGAATTTATTGCAGGACTGTTGGATTAGACTGCATTAGCTTTAGCTAGATGGACCTAATAACACAGCTGCAAACTCAAGTGGGTTTGCGAATGTGACTTTACATAAAAAACATCATGGGTGTTTTGATACGCTGCAGGCTCCACTCCCTTGAGAAGCAAACCGCTCGCATCCCATAGAAAATGACTATGGTTACGAAGGGGACTCGCCACAGGCAGCTTTTAATTGTTCGCCACCGTCGCTGGGGCAAACAAAGCTAAAGGTATCTCTTTGGACAAGCCAACATTCTGCAGCTTTGTTTACCAGCAATATACTTCTATATTTATTTATATATTTGTAAAGGTATGTTTTACTTTATTCATTTTTATTCATCTGGTTCCCAGGCTAGTAGTCAAAGCTCCCTTATGAATGACTCCTGGCTCATACTCACATGCAGTGGAGCAGTTAACTTGTGTTGTGTTGAGCTGGGTTAGGGGCTTGGCCAAAAGTGGCCCCTTTTTAGCTACTGTGGAGGAGGAGTCAGTGAGGAGCAGCAGAAGGCAGAGGAGGTGAAGACACACCGGTGGACTCAGCTGGAGCGTCGAGGGATACAGGGACATGATGGGCTGGGAGGGAATGACACACACACACACACACACACACACACACACTCACATACACTACCTTAAAGCAACACACTCACATAGACCTAGAGTAAATTTACACACACACATGCACACACTCAACAGGTACAGTCAGGTGCACACACCATCAGCTTGCACCCACAAGGAGTTGAGGCTCAGCTGAAATGGCAGGATGGAGACCAGGAGGCAGTGAAGGCAGCATCCACTTCCTGGACCTACACAAGACACCAACAGCAACAAAAGCACGTGTCAACAGCAGCCGCCATTAGAGACACCATAATGTTTTAGACTTCCACCTTCCAGACAGCTATAGTTGTAACTACATTTCAGTGGGTTATGAAAATCGACTTGCAAAGATGTGACACTTGCTTGTGATAGTTAGTGAGTCACTTTTACTGTCAAAGTTATGTTATCATATATTCATGCACTTGAAAGCAAGTATGAAAACTCTTCCAGTAAACGCCCTGACTTTTGAGGCTTGAGAGTCAGCTGCTGAACAGCAACCTCTTAAAAAGGATGAGTCTGGTGTTATTCTATTTTTTATTAATCAAAAATAGAGATTGTGTTAGCAAGTTTCTCAACTACTCTGTCAGTACTCTGTCTGTGGCATTCAGCCCCAAGCCCACTGATTCCTAATGAAGACATAAATCTTTAAAAAAGCTTCTCAAATAGTTTCATATTGGAAAATGGCTCAGTCATGTCCTAAAACAGATGCTCACTGTAGTTTTTATCAAACAAACAGGAGGAAATAGTGCAGTAATTGGGGATATTTTCAGGGGTGGATGAATCCACATTTGGTGTACTAGTGAGTATTTGGGGCAGCAGTGTGTGTGGGATTGAGTCCAAATAAACTACAGTGTGTGTGTTCAAGTTAATGAAGGAACAACAGTGTGACTCACTGATGTGTTTTTTATGGCACAGAGGAAGAAGAGATATCAGGCTGTGATATACATACAATACTTGTTTGGAGGATACATTGATTGCATCCCCACACTTATACTTTAGTCATAATATCCATGTTTGCTTATTGTTTGTCTCATTTTCAGAGGATCTTGTACAGCAAGGTCAACGGGAGTAAGTAAAGATTGTTGTTAATAGGCTAAAACATGCAAAACCAACAGTATGGTACTTTACGTACAAGCTGACAGCATTTACTTGACAATATATATCTAGGACCTCAGATTAAGTGTTTGTACTGATGTAGAAATGTGATCCATTAGCTATCCACTATGATTCAATAGGTTCAAAAATCAAACATGAAAATGTCCAAGGCTTTTTTTATAAACAATAGTTGCCTTTGTATTTTTGATATTATCCAATGCATTTTAAATAGTTTGATTAGGCTTTGTCATGGCAGGCAGGGCCTAAACGTTAAAAAGAGAAACGTTTTTTTCCCCCAATCAGAAACAATGTCAATATTGCTTTAGGTAAAAACTACTGTACTGGAAGCTACAAGGCATTTGCAAAATTCCTGTTATCCAGTCTAAAGTTGCAAATTGCAAAGTAGTGCAAATAAACTGCACTGAGCCTTTTACTATAAAGTGTAAACACTGCTTCAAGCAGAGAGTAGTTTGGTTCAGGGGACAGAAAGCAGCAAGTCCACCACAGGCCAAATGTGAGCAATGACTACCATCTAGTGTCAGAACAGTGCAAGGCTCAGTTAGTAGAGGCACAAGTATCAGTCATTAATGTTCACTTTATCAAAAAAACTTTTACTTTTTAAGTAAAGTGAGTAAAAGTGTATACTTTTACATAAATAGAAAGAAACCAATGTTATTTTAGGCATAGAGATTCTTGTAAAGTGGAAACAAAAAAATGCAGTTCAACAATAATGCTTTTACATCTCACTTTTGGATTCTGTAGCTGGAGAGTATGGAGGATATTCTTGGTCATAATTCAAATTAAAAGTCCATATAGAAAATTAAGAGAGATAAAATTAAAAAGATTATTATTTTACTACACTACTCAGAATAAATCAGGCCATAATTAAAATAAAAAGTCCAAATAGAAAATTGAAAAAGCAAATTGAAAATGTAAAATGATAATGAAAAAAGTTCAATTTAAAATGCAAACGCTTAAATAGAAATGCTCAAACTGAAAGCTCAAATTGTAAAGATTAAATTGAAAATGGCAATGGAAATAAGAAAAGGGAAACATCAAATATGAAACTCAAAATGGGAAATGGACAAGCTTAAATGGAAATACCTAAATTAAAAGCTTAAATAGAAAAAACTAAATTATTATTTCTTTTGCATTTGCACTTTACCATTTTAAATTTTATCTTTTCCATTTTCCATTCCTCCACAAGAGAGCACAAGTATAAACCCAACGAGGCTGCAAAGGCGTGATGACGTTTCATGTCCCCGACAACCTCTGTAGTCTCATTTAGCCGCTTGTTAGCAACCCCCTTTTTTAAGACGCCTAAAAGCTTCAAAATGCACCAGTGGGGTATTTACTGACGTATTTAATGTCGTAGAACAAAACGTGAAAATCTCTTAAGCTTGTGTTACCCACAGACCTTATTTCAGGCATCTAACTAAAAACCCATTCAAGAAACCCGTCGACTTCCAGACGAGGGAACAGGAAGTGCCAAAATGCTAACTCATTTCTGGGTTTTAGGACTCATTCCTGCAGCACTCTATTTGAGTCTCTGTAATGATCTTACTACTGCTAGCAAAGTCTGCACTGTAGCCTGTAGACTCGTCTGCCTGTCACATTTTCTTCTTATTTCTCCACAGACATCAACTTGAGCAGGTCATTGGCCCTTTAAAATTGGTAAATTGCTGCAGACAAAAAATGGTGAAAAATGCTCATCAGTTTCCCAGAGCCCAAAGTGACGACATCTTCACATTGCTTCTTTTGTCCGACCAACAGTCCAAAACCCAAAGACTTCATTTACTGTCAGAAATGACAAAGAAAAGCAGCAAATCCTCCCATTTAAGAAGCTGGAAGCAGCAAATGGTTGACATTTCTGCTTGAAAAATGACTGAAACGATTAATCGATTGTCAAAATAGTTGGCAATTCATTTTCTTTCCATCCACTAATCGATTAATCGATTAATCGTCACAGCTCTACATATTTTGTTCATTCTGAGAGTGGGTTCTAGTAAAGGTCTTGTAGGGTTCAAACTGCAGTTTTAAGACTATAGTCCCCACCATTTTCATTTAATTAGCAAATACAGACATTAAACGGCCCTTCTTCTGGCATCAGTTAATCGAAACACAGGAGTCTGCACACAAACAGGCAGCATCCTTGACTGTTCAACAGGAAATATTTTAGCCATGATGGGATTAGGTAATCTTAATACTACTCACTGTTACACTAGTCTCCAAGTCAGCTTTTGGTTGTACAACCCATTTAGTATTGCAGTTACTAATCCATTATCCATTTAATATGAAAGCCAAACGAGGACTGGTTTCATTCCGCTTCAGCTCAACGCTTATAGCGACCTGCCCTGAATGTCAACAGAAAACACTCAAAGGTCGTTACATATGCCTACGTGGAGACAGAAGAAAGAAGTAGTGACTGACACGCAAAGCACGCTGAAGTTACAATGAGACCAAACTCCGTTCAAAAACCTGGCTGTTTAACGTTGCCTCCGGCACTTCACAGAACAAGACTTTAGGCCATTCATTTAAATACCAAATAACGCATAACGTTATTTCGACAAATCTTTCTTGATAATCCAACACTTTCTTCAAATACACTGTAACCCAAAGGCAGCGAGCACTGTGTGGACCATTTACAGACGCTACGAGGTTATCTATATAATGTGTAGTGCGAACATTACACTGACAGAACTCCCAGCTCAAATTATGTTAAAAGGAACCGAGTTATTACGGTAAATCAATAAACCAGTGGACGAGATTTGATCAGAGAACACGGAACTAAAGCACACTGGCGCTAACATTGGGCCAATGAAAAACGTCTAATTATGGAAGTCGCCAACGCTAACGTTAGTTTAGATTCCAAAGTTTAACCTAGCCCATATACGACTAACTAACGTTAGTGTTAACAGGAACCAACGTGTAAATAGTTCAAACTCAAACTGCTAAGATAACGCCTAGACCAGCTAAGTTAATGGTGAGTGAAACATGTTTAAAACGCTACGGCTAGTTCATATGCCAGTAAAACAGGGAGGGCATGAGATAAAAAAAAAAAGATATCTCACCCTTATCGGAGAATACAGTTAACATCCAATTGTAGCCTAGCTAATGCTAACATGTCATTTTCTCTAGTGTCTTATCCGGATAATAGAGTCGCTAATGCTAACTACAGTTAGGTTAATGTGATTTCGGAGACTTACCAGCGATATGGTGTGATCTATTTATTGAACACAAGCACAGACAGGTACCCAGGCTGAACCCAACACATCCTGTAAGCTGCTGCTTCTTCTGCTGCTGCTGCTGCTGCTGCTGCTTTATTTCTGGATACGGGCGTGTTTCTGCCCTCTGCAGTTCACAGCCAACTAAAACAACACAAGATAAAAATGCCTACTCTTGCTGCGGTTTACAGCAATATCTATAATATAATATCATACCTGAACAATTCAGTTTTCTATTTAATTTCAACATGGCGTTAAGGTTTGCATTTATTGAGAGCAATATCACTCGAGTAAAGAAACAACACCTTTTCTATGCATTATGGAGCATCTACCTAATTCCTTTATTCAAACAGGCGGTCTCATTGAGATTGAGATGTCTTTTTCAAGAGAGACCTGTCTACATGAAAAACAGCAAACAAGCAAGCAAACACACATCAAACATGCAACTCATTTACACAATAGAAAAAATACTTCCACCATTAAATAAAACAGTTACAAGCATGCCTCCATTCAGAATGCCTGATTGTTTTGAAATCCTCAGATTGACAAATCTGAATTTTTTTCATTTCTTGATTTTCACACATTAAGCCAGGCCCTACTCTTACAAGCATGGCGCTCTCTCTTGTGGCCCCGGATGCTCAGGCTCTCCCTTATGCTTTCACCTGGAGCCTTCTTGTGATTGTGCCTCATCTTGAATAAAATGAATAAAATATTTAATTCATCGCACATCTAATAAACACATCTCATTCAAAAAGGTTGTGATTCATTCTATATTAAATATTACTTTATACTTAATAGAAACATGCTTACATTCAACTTAAACAAATGATACTGAGACAGAAATACACACTGTAAGAACTGTTGCTAGATATTGATTGATATTCATATTGATTGAGCTGTTGGCTGCTGCATTTATGTAAATCAGCTTTTCAAAGATGCTTTCTGTCTCTCTGCCTTAGTTGCTTCTCTTCAGATGACACTGCACTGTAAACACTGTGCAACACCCTATATGAACATTAGAGTAAAAGCCAACTCAATTTAACATGACCAGCCACACAGCAGTTGAAAATAGTTATCTAGCTATCCAATGTATTCTTCTAAAGGTTCCACAAGCTAGTTTTTTCCAGTCCAATCAGGCTGCATAGATAGTTTTGATGCAGTAACAAATCAGAATCAGGTTTATTTCACATACAAGGAATTTGCCTTGTTTGTTTTGTGGCATAACAATAAACATAGTAAATAGAAGATATAAAAAAAGATAAAAGCAAGTACTGCAAGTCAGAAGTATAAATATGAAATAGAAAATTGATCAATTAAAATATGATAAAAATATAAAAAATCTGTACAACATAACTGTTTTTTTGTTGTTTTTAAATGAAAGAGCTGTACAGTTTTGTGAAGGAATGTGCAAAATAAGATAAGATAAACTTTATTGATCCCACAGTGGGGAAAGTTCACCGTTACAGCAGCTCAAAAAAGAGATAAAACAACAATTAAGAATAAAAAGAAAAAATTGAATAAAAGCAATTAAATAAAAGAATATATTGACCACGGAATGTGCAAAAATTCACAGTATAAAGAAAATGTGCAATGATGTGCGTTAATGTAAGGCAATGAGTCAGTGTGTAGACTTTACGTTAATGTAATGTGAAGTGGCTGTGGGGGATAGGATAAGGGTCTGTGTCAGTGGGGGTCCCGGGTCTTGTTGATGAGGCCAGCTGCAGACAGGAAGAAACTGTTCTTGAGGCGTGAGGTTTTGGTCCTGATGGACCGCAGCCTCCTGCCGGAGAGGAGTGTTTTAAACAGTTTGGGTCCGGGGTGGGAGGTGTCAGAGTCCTGGAGGCGTACAGGTCCTAGAGGGATGGTAGATTGCAGCCTTCTCGGCGGAGGAGCAAATGATACGCTGCAGTCTGCCCTTGTCCTTGGCAGTGGAGCAGCGTACCAGATGGTAATGGAGGAGGTGAGGGTGGACTCAGTGATGGCGGTATAGAAGTGCACCATCATTGTCTTTGGCAGGTTGAACTTCTTCAGCTGCCGCAGGAAATACATCCTCTGTTGGCTTTCTTGGAGTCACACTGGGGGGGGGGGGCTCTTTCTGTAATGCTTTCAGAGCATTGAGCTCCAAATTGTTCTGTCTGCATCTCCCACCTGTAGGGGGACTCATCCCCACCAGAGATGAGCCCAATGAGATAGTGGTGTGTCTGTGAACTTCAGGAGCTCGACGGACTGATGACTGGAAAGCAGAGGGGAAAGGATGCAACCTTGGGGGGATCCGGTGCTGATGGTCCGGGAGTCAGAGACATGTTTCCCCAGCTTCACGTGCTGCCTCCTGTCAGATAGGAAGTCTGTGATCCACCTGCAGGTGGAGTCAGGCACAAGCTGAGCTTGTCCTGCAGCACAGCTGGGATCATAGTATTGAAGGCGGAGCTGAAGTCCACAAACAGGACCCTGGAATAGGTTCCTGGTGAGTCTTCCGGAGGATGAAGTGGAGGGCAGACCTGTTGGCTCTGTAGGTGAACTGCAGGGGGTCCAGGAGTGAGTTGTTGATGGCTTTGAAGTGAGACAGCACCATCCATCCATCCATGTTCTTATCCTCTTAGAGGGTCGCGGGGGGCTGGAGCCAATCCCAGCTGACATTGGGCGAGAGGCGGGGTACACCCAGGACTGGTCGCCAGTCAATCACAGGGCTGACACATAGAGACAACGGACAATTTAGAATCACCAATTAACCTAACTTGCATGTCTTTGGGTGGTGGGAGGAAGCCGGAGTGCCCGGAGAGAACCCACGCGGACACGGGGAGAACATGCAAACTGCCGGCCGGCGGGGGCGAACCCAGAACCCTCTTGCTGTGAGGCGACAGTGCTAACCACTGCACCAACGTGCCGCCCTATGAGACAGCACATGGTGCTCAAATGACTTCATTACCACTGAGGTCAGGGCAACGGGTCTGTAGTCTTTTTTAAGTCCAGTGGTTCTTGGTTTTTTGGGGATGGGGATGATGGTGGTAAAGTGTCCTGAGATAACTTTGTTATGATATGGCGCTATATAAATAAAACTGAATTGAATTGAATTGGTGGAGATCTTGAAGCAGACTGGTACGTGGCATGTCTCCAGTGAGGTGTTAAAGATGTCTGGTGTAGGTGTAGAGTTATATTGTGACTGATGTGCCAAAAAGCCAGGGAACATTAAATCATCAGAAAAAAATGAACAATTTCGTCTAATATTTTTAATTCAAAATTCTCAAGCACCCAGCCAACACAAGGAAAAAGTGTTACTGTCACACAGAGGCAGGTGATCAGGCTGTGATAAGTGAGCGCCTCACTGATGATCCACTAGAGGGTGTCATTACCTCAACAATGCCGACAACTAGTGAACCTGGCAGCTTATTCTTTTATGTGTTATGCTGGTTTGTCTTCTTTACTTCTTCCTTCTTTTTTTTCAGTCTGCCATTTTTTTTTTTCTTGTTTCATGTCATTCAGTCTGTTGTTTGTGTCCATGTCTTATGCCAAGCACTTTGAATTGACATGTATATGAACTGTGCTACACAAATGAAGTTACCTTACAACATAGGACTATTAATCATGTATTTTGTATATAGACATTTTCATATGCAAAGTAACTGGTAATGCAGTGGTTTTCCATACAGTATAAAGTTGCACAAAATGGAAAGACTCCAATAAAATACAATTTAAGACATGTAGGCATACTACTACATGTAGCCTACGGAGTTCACCTCGAATATGCACTGTGTATGTCCATACCTACAGCTCAGTGAGGCACGGGGCGGGACTGTCTCCTCAGCAGCTGCACTGTGGAGGAATATGTTTTCAGCGCATGCTGGAAGCGCAACTGCAAGAGGGGTGAAATGAGAACGGCCCCGCGGTGTCAGATACCCGGAGGTGAGACGGCCAATTAAATTCCGACGATGGCTGAGGGCTGTCAACGTGACGGCCTTCTCTCTCCTTCTCTCTCTCTCTCTCTCTCTCTCTCCTTCTCTCTCTCTCTCTCTCTCCTTCTCTCTCTCTCTCTCACGCACACGTTGCGCCTGGCGCGTAGAGAACAAGTGAAAGTAAGGCCAGCAGCAGTATCAGTAAAGGTAGACCTGCTTGTTGTGTAGTCCCTGTCCTCCAGTCCCTCAACCCTTCAGGCTAGCAGCACTGAACCGTCCGTCGCTATGCCTCTGCCCACAGTTTCCCGGTTGTTCAGGAGCGCGCTGAGGACTCAGCTGGTCCCTGTGGCTAATGTGGCGTCCAAACCTGCCAAACACAATATCACTGCAGGGGTGAGTTCATGTTCACTCTACTGACCTAACATGACCGCTACAAGTAGTAGGCTACTCTCATCCGGCAGGGGGAACAGATATCCCCCTCAACAGGCTCTAAATCGATGACCGTTAGCTAGCTTTATTAAGTGTTAATAGCAATTGTTCCGCGTCACAGAGCATAATCCTGCTGCCTGCAGGGTTAGTTGACTTTCCCATAACTGCGTCAAACTTGACATTGTCTCGCTTCTCTCAAACTTAAAATGTTTATTATCAGTACGGAATGTTGAAGCTCCTATTTTCCGTGCACCATGCTTAGGCTATAACTTATCAAACGAAATGATTTTGAACATTTTGGGTAAGTGCGTCAGTATCTCGCCATTATTCCGCCTAATTCCAACACGTACACATATCTGCCAGCTCGGACATAAATAGCAAGCTATAGACCATACCCCAAAATGTCCACATCACCCACAGCCGAATATAGAACTTAGTATTTTTTTCTACCGTATTTCAGACAGCACTCCAGAAGTGTAATATTGTACTAAGTGTAACAACTTTAATATTCTGTCGTGGCGTTGTAAACACATGCGGCCCAGTTGAACAGGTGCCAAGTAACCGACCTTGATGTTGAACACGGTCAGACACAGTTAAAAATGAAATGATTGTATTTAGGCACAACATAGTTTTGCTCACTGTGACTCATTATCAGTAACAAAATTATTTACTCAGTTCCATATAATGGCCATCAAATGCACCACATAGAGAGGGAATGGGTTAAATCAAGGGCATTTTTATCCAACTGTAGCTCGAGGCTACATTGATATAGCTACAGATTAAACTCATGAGAACTAGGGGAGATTGGGGTCAGTTGGAACAGTTCTTAGTTTCCCCAAGTTATAGCTAGAAAACAAAAGTAAGCAGGAAGGTCAGATTTTATCAATGATTGCTACATGTCCTCTGTGTGCAAAGAGTTACACAGGTATTATAAATATGAATTTGATGAACAAAGTATCTATTACGAACAATGATGAAAAGGTTTTGGTTTTTTTAAAGACTGTATTTAGATGAGGTAATTGTATGCGTGTGTACTGCTTGTGTTAAGATAACTGAGGCATCGAGAAGTGTGTCTTATTTTGTTAATTTCTATCAAATGGTTTTGTACAAACTCAAACACATTAATATTCCTCAAACTGAGAGACTGAAAAAAGGACTGTTTTATATATGGTGCTAAAACTCAGGTATCACAAAAAGAGCATGCTTAATCATTTTAATGTTACCTTACAGTATACTGTATACTGATTCATATGGGATATTTAAGGCTAACATCAGTATTTTAGAATAATAACTAAACAAACATTTCACATATAAACTATATCTAAGATGGCGATACATTTTTAGCATACAGTATCTAATAAAATATAAGTCAATGCCAATATACATACAATATCTGTATCAAGCCGAATGCTTCGAAGCTTCGAACATTGCCATGGTAATCAACGCCCAAATCAGTATTCGAATGCTGCTGTCATTGAAGGAGGGGAGACATAAGCCACTCTCTATTGTGGTGAGTGTTGAGCAGTTGTGAGTGCGTAGGGAGGCTTGAGCTCTCACTCATCACAGCCTTGTGCTCGCGGGACAGCATTTGTGGACGCGGAGCAGAAATGCTCCCTTGCGAGGATGCTTTAAGATAAGATACGCCTTTAATTGTCCCACAGCGGGGACATTTTCAGCATTACAGCAGCCAGCAAAAGTGTCATATATAGAAATACAATAATAAAATATAATAAAATACAATAAAAATAAATAGAAAAAGAGTCCTGTACACAGTATAGACAGGAATAATAATAAAGTGACTGAGTGCAGTTGTAAGTATGAACAAATAGATAAGATAAAAATATTGCACATATATAATATACATGTATATGAAAAATATTTCACAGCAACATATGAAGTAGATAACATCATGAATACAATATATGTATGAAGATAATGAAGATAATGCACAGCAGTAGATGAAGTATAGTAGTGAATAGTCTGCACACTGACAGTCAAGTGTAGATTACCGGGAGTTGTACTGATTATAGAGTCTGACAGCAGCAGGCAGGAAGGACCTACGGTACCTCTCCTTCAGACACCTGTTCTGTGCATTCATATCATGTGCAAGCTCCTGATTTTTAAATGCGCTGGTTTTGAGACTAATTGAATGCTATAGCTATTGGCTGTAATTTATTTGATATTAATTTTGCACATTTTGTAGCTGTTTTCCTTTCGATAAAACCTGTGGAATATTCAATTTCTTAAGCATATATGTGTCCTTGTGTACGAGGTACAAACAAAACGGGGAGCTGCTCATCAAAACACTTCTCCATAGCGCCACTGGTGGCCAAAAACTCTGCAGGGTACCTTTAAACCCAGCACATGATATATTTGTCGGGCTCTATTAGGTACATCTATCATTTTTTATGTGAGAGACTGAAGCTTTGTTTTCCTGCTGCTACTTTCCTCTACATGAAGGAGAAATACAGAGAGACAGTATTTTATAGAGTTTATTTTCCATTTAGAACACTGGCCAAACCGGTCCATGGTCCTTGATATAGCTTTAATATTCAGCCTAATTATCAGGACAAAGAACAGAACTGTAAGAACGCCGAGACAAATGCTTGAAAGCTGTGACTGTCCTGAGTTAATCAGGACATCTGGACTCTACTGAAACAACAGTAATAAGTCACTGGAGATGGGTCTCATTAGGAAACCACTATGTTTGAGTTGGATGGGCAGGGTTTAAAACAGTAGAGTGTTGTTTTTGGATTGAGTCCTTACAGAATCTAAGAATATGTTTTGTAGTGTTTACTTCCAAAGATGCAAACTTCTGCTTTACATGAACAAATGTGGACACACATTCAGTAAACAATGTCATTTACCAGAGATTTAACCATTCCCTGTGCTTTTGGTCTTTTAGTTAGCTTTACAATCTGAAAATGCTATTGTGGACAGAAGAGACTAATGTGTGTACACTGTACCATCCATACCCATTAATCTACATCAAATTCACTTCAATTATTTTTGGAGGCATTAGAGAAATAAATGTAGTCTCATATGCTGCTAAATAATATGAATTCAACCATCTGTGTGTGTGTGTCTCAGGAGCAGGCAATAGCTATGACAGCCCTGTTTGTGGCCATCCTGGGTCCCTCCGGCTGGATACTGGCTCACCTGGAGGACTACAAGAAGAAGGAGTAGAAGAAGAAGAAGAGGGAGAGTATCATTCCAGCCCAGATGAAGATGCAGACTGGTCCCCTCTCCCTCCATGTCTCTCACTCTGCTCTGTCTTTCTTCAGCTGATGAGACGAGATGCCAGTTTTCTGCTTCCAACTTGTTTCTGGCCTTCTGGCCGGTGATAATGTTCAACAATAAATAATGTTCACTATATAGAAAACCGGGCTCAGTGTGTGCATGTTGGATTGCAGATTTTCCTCTGATTATGATAATAATTGAAACAGCACTGATAAGGCATATAGGGCTGCAACTAAAGATTCTTTTTATGATCGATTCTTTTGTTGACCTTTTTAATTAATAGATTCATTGTTTACCTTACAGAATGTCAGAAAATACAGACAAATCATCACAGTTTCTCAGAGTCCAAGTTGGCGTTTTCAGATGTTCTGTCCGACCAACAGTCCAAAGCCCAAAAATACTGAGTTTACAATGATACAAAACAGAGAAAAGCAGCAAATGCTCAGACTGGAGAAGCTAATGCCAGAGAAGGTTTAGACAGTTCTGCTTCATAAAAGGCTTAAACTTCCATCGAAATGATTGGGGATTCATTTTCTGTCAATCAACTAATGGATCAATCAACTAATTGCACAACATATTTATTGCTGTACAAAAAATGACTAAATGCAACAGTATTTTGATGGGCGTGATATTGAATTGAATGTTATTTGCTCATGTTATATTAACAAGGGTTTCAGTGTGTTTTAATTTGCATTACAGCACATTTGTTAATACACCCATTTCTTTCTTTTCAACGTATGTAAAACAAAAACATTTCTGCAGTAATAACACAGGCTTGTTAATACAACACAGGTGAAAAGGTTTCTGGAAAGAACAATGTCATGTGGCACTAATTATATGGAAAATAGGAATTCTCTTGAAAGAATTCATTCATTCACTTTTTTAGAAACTCTACAGAAACCAACAAATTTCCCATTACTGCACAATCAGCTGACTGGATTACACTAGCAGTTCACTGGAATTAATTCATTGGAGGTGTACAATTGAACAGCTTATTTTCTCCATATTTTATACCAAATTACAACGTTCTTTCTCGAAACCCTTCCTTGGAAATTATTCAGAAATTACAGAATGGTAAAATAAGCCGTTACCCAGTAAGATAAAAATACATTAGAACGTGATCATTTATATGAGCATGTATTTAATACACATATTACCTTAACTATGTACATTGATTTCTTATGTTAACATGTTGACATATACTACAGTTTTATATAATAACTCAATATGAACATGTGCACAGTATGTTTACCATATATCTATATACTGTAAGTACATATACAAACATTTCAAAATAATTAAGTTACCATTATACTGTGTACATACATGTTCATAATACATATGACCATACAACTCAACATATATACGAATATCTATATGTGCGATATAAATAAGGTCATTCCATCCATTTACATCTACACAATAATAGATTATCTCTGTATAGTGTTAACATGTATGGTGATAATCCTTTAGGTTCTTCCCTTATATATTGACATAAGATCTTACAGATGTCATGAGAAAAGTCATGATCACACATTATATGGTCAGTCATGTTTCTTATATTGTATGAGACAAATGCAGCTAGAGCTGAATCAATTGTATGAATTGATTAGCTGTTCCACAACAGCTTAATCAAACAGTCATTTTGATTATCGATGTATCATTTTAAGTTCCCCTCCAGTTGTGTTTTAAGACATGTAAAAACTCTGCCCTGAATAATACTTTGTGTCTATTATGGTTTTTCCACAACCAATTAAATGACTTCTACGCCTTCTCCCTCTTAGAAGAATCCACACTGTATGAATGTACAAATATTTTTCATTTCAAAAGTTTAACTGCTGGACACAAAATGTCTCCTGCTTCACTGAAAAGTCTGTTTTCAGCGTATGCGCTCTGGAGGCTTTAAGTTTCCACACCACACTTCAAAGTCCAGCTCGTACATCTGCATGATAAACTGAGATGTAAGGGAAAGAGTCTCTCAGAAGCAGGTTTGTGAACAGCTCTTCAGAGGAAACTCTTAGGAACTTTTAGGAGGAAGACTCCTCAGGGTGAGATAAGATCCTTTGTGAACACGGATCCAGGTAAGTACAGCCATCCACTCACATCATTCTAATGTGCACTTGGCTTTCAGTGGTTCATCTGCAGGTCACGCTGCTAATCCAGGCAGTTTATTCCGGGCAGACACAACACAGACTTAAATCCACTGATCTCTCATCTGCCTCATTGCCTCTTTAGCTGTATATTCTCACGTTTTTCTTTCCATTTTCCTTGTAACTTTTTTTTAGTGTTTCCTGGCATAGTAAGGCCTGATATAATATATATTACATACAAGTGATAAAAGTAGCAATACCTCACTGTAAAAACACTCCACTAGAAGTAAAAGTCTTGCATTCAAAATCTGATTTAAGTACATTAGGAATATCAGAATGATATAACTAGTACTTTTTGCTGATGATACTTCTGTACTTTTACTTTGCTACAATGTTAATGCATTATACATTCTTGGTGACAGAATAAACATGCTCGAGGTGGCTGAGAAACCCCTCCTGACCAAAGGCTGAGTTTCAACAGGACCAGGTCACATCTATGATAAACGCAAGCCAGGACCTAAATGTACTGCATCTTTACATGATAAATGGAAATGGACGTTCAAAACCTACCAAGGACATACTGTATAACCAGGTGAGCCATGTCAGCTTGTGCTGGGCTCTCACAGACCTCCCCCTGCTGGTTGTGTTGGAAGTCCTGAGCTCTTGCTGACTGTGAATATACTGTAGATGTTCTCTGGTCTCAGCAGCAGTGAGTAGACCTGGCTGACTGCAGTGCAGAGTTTCTCAGAGTTTCTCTGACTGATGGTGTCACAACTGATGACCACATCACTGCTGAAGTTAACAGTACATTTGTTTATCTGATGCTTTTATTCAAAGCAACTTACAATAAGTGCATTCAACCATGTGGGTACAACCCCAAAACTGGGCCCCCCTCGTATTGAGGGAGTAGCAAGAAGATTGGCAGTAGCAGAGTGTAGTGGATGGGCTGGGGTGTGTGGTTTGACCATGTCCTGGATGTAGGATGGGCCTGAGCCATTCACAGCACATTAGGCAATTACCAGTGTGTTGAATTGAAGCCATGTAACTATAGCTGCTGTCGTGCTGCCATGTCATGAGTAACTAAATCTATCAATATATATTGTGAAGCGCTGTTTTAATACCCTTCATTAAGTTTTAATCGACATTTACTTTTTGTACTGCAATATCTCCTTAGAGAACATTGTATTAGAATTACAACCCACTCAAATCCACTTCCACTTTATCCATGTTTTTCAAATACGTACTTTCAGAAACCAGATGTAGAGGGGAAACCTGCCAGATCTTTTCATGTCTTATTTTCAAACTAGGAAACTTCAATGCATTCTTTCTATTTTAAGTTCTAGAAATTGGCCCACCCCAGTTTGGCCCATTGCCTTTTTCAGGATAAAAAAAATTCAGTCATCTTCATCCTCCCAAACTTCTCACAAGCAGAAGCAGAAGTTTTTTTTCCCTCAGCATCCTACAGAACAGGTTTAAGACTTCAATTTATAATTTGGTTTGTTTTTGATGTCATAACCTACAGTATGTAACAGTATATTTTCTTTGTAAGTTTATTTATACAGCACCTTTCAAGAGCAGACGTCATTAAGTGTTTCACAGTACAAGACAATTTAAGGAAAGGTAATGAATACATTTTTCATGTCCCTGCACATTATTTCCCAGTTATGTCTGTCATTTGGTTGATTTGAACTTGTGCAATTAAATCTAAATTAAACTCCAAACTCCAAACCTTCTGTTATTTCAGAGACACAGCCCACTCTGCCTTACGCCTCCACTTTATGATGGTGTCTATTTACACTGAACACAATATTTGCACCAACATTTAGTTTTTTCAAGGCACAGCTTTTATACAGAACATGTTAGATCATAGATGCAGGCCTACTGTAGCAGATCTCTCTGAGAGCAGTGAACAGATTCACTATAACCTTTGTCATGGCACGCACGCACGCGCACACACACAGACTTATGTACTGATTAACCAGCAGCCAACAGTCTACTTTTGTGCTGCTGATAACAGAAACACTTTGGTTGACTCCCTCTAACTGTACATAGTTTTCAAATACCAGACATTACATTTCTATTTTAGACTGTACAACTTCATCTCCTTAATTTTGCTATTATTAACTTAACTCATTCCATATGAAGAGCTCTAATTTTCAAGTTGTATAGACTACAGGATGTGGGGTTTTATTAACTTTTATTTCAAGCCATAAACCCCTGTAGTTTATTACAGAAGCCCTGAGAGGCGAAAGAGAAAAATTCTGGTGATCCATTTTCTAAGTCTGATAAACAGTTTTCTCTCCTGTGGTTACGACTTAAGAACAAGTGGAAAAAAAAAGTTTTGCCAGGATACTTGTCAAGACACAGGTGGGGAAAAAAGTTTTGGCAGGTGAAAAAAAGAGGTTGTATTATTATTTTTCCAAGTGTTTGTTGTAATGCTCATTTCAGTAGTAGTGCTCCACCACCCCATGTTCTAAACAGGTTTAAAAAGCAGTCATGTTTTCCTCTGGGTGAGTTTTAATTTCTCCACGCACTCTAAACACAATGTGCATACTGTATATTGTATATTTCTCCCCACCTGTTGTACAGATGAAAAAAAAAAATGTAGACACTTGGAAAAGATTATCCTGGCAGAAACCTTTTTTTCCACCTGCTCTTAAGTCATAAACACAGCAGTAGTGTAGTTTATAGAGCTGTAGGGTTTAAATGTTTTGGAAACTAAAGTCATGTTCAAAACCTAAAACCTGGAGAGCTACTTGCTGGTTCAATTTCAGTTGGTCATACTTAACATAGCTGTAGTGTGGAGCAGTTGTATGTGATGTACATCCTCTTTCTTTTGTTTGATTCCTGATTAGTTTCATAAATCAACTTGACTGAACAATCGAGTTCTCTACCTTCTGTTCTGGACCTTCTGTTGTACATTTTAGTCCACAGAGTTGGCAGCCATATACAGTAACAGTATGAAGGAGGAAGCCTTTAATGTTTCACATTATTGTCTCTTTGCATAAGAATTGTTACGTCCCCTTCTGAGACTAGGGGTGGGCGGAGACGAACACACGACAATCAAGAAATCAGAGACAAAGAGGTGAAAAAAAGAAACAGTTTATTGCAAAGTGTTCTAATAACAAACATTTAACATGTGGGGGAGGACGGGACACAATTGGTTGTGCCAAATAAACTGAAATTAATATAACAAAACCAGACCTGGCTATTCCCTAACTTTAAAACAAACTAACAAAAGGCCTAGCTGTCTTGTCTAAAGAAAAATCCCCCAAAATCAATACAAAGGTGGCACCAACCACAAACCTAGTGTTTCTAACAAAAGGACACTATGTGTGTGAAATGTACAGGGTACCCCTAACTTACCTAGTCCTCTATAACCTCCCACCACATACCTTTCTTTAGAAACAACAGCTCACGAGCCAAGAGCAGAGCAAAAATGAAGAAAGCGAGCTCCTACGTTCAGCTCCTTATATTGAGTTCCCCGTGGTATGATAGGCCAGCCTGAAGTCAGAGGGAACCAACCAGTAGCTTAACAGGACTGCACAGGTGGAAATCAATCAGGGAAGTAGCACCTGGAGAGAAGTCAGAAGGAGAAGGGGTGGGGGAGAGAGAGAAAAACAGGACAAGACACACCTACCCCTGCCTAACAAGAATATTTCCTCTTCAGTCTAAAATTACAGCTTATCTGCAGCTTCACATGTCTAAAGGGCTTCATATAAAGCAACAGAACCTTTATGAAAAACAGGCAGTTTAGTCATTAGAAAATGTTGACCAAACTCCAAAAATAAATGTAACATTTTTAATTTTGATTTTTTTCAAGTTATTTTTCTCTACCCTGCCTGAAATACAGTACTGGTGAGAAAATACTGAATCATTTAGTTGGCTTAAAAGTAGTCAAATTTAAATATACTGAGTCTAAAATATCCTGGAATGAGTGACTGTGTTACATTTTTAAAATGATACAATTTTAAAAATGCTACAACCCCCAAATTGCTGGAAGAAATACTGAGGACATGACCTCAGTGTCCTCACTTAAGGTGTAGGGGGTCCTTTAAACTGCCTCCCATGTTTTTAACTCTATGCACACTGTGTGTGAGGCAAACCAAGAGCTACAGCACCAGTAGCAGTGTGTGACCACAGGGGGGCACACCAACAGGCACAAGGTGAGAGCTGGCATCAAGCTGGAGCTTCATATTACCCAGCCACTAGGATACCCTGGGACTTGTTAACTGTTGTACAGTGATGAATCTGCTTTGTTTCTTTTTGTCCGATTGTAATCAGCAGCAGGAAGCCACCCACGGCCATAGACAGGAAGTTTATCAAAACATCATTAAAGCACATTTGAGTTCCTGATAAGTCTTTTCATTAATGTCTTCTCATTTAATAGTGAATCCAAAATGTTGAGTCTGACTGGATTGTTTATCACCAACTGTTTTATTAAGAAATGAGATGTTTCAGTGGTCTGCAGGTATCTTGATATTTAATGACATGAATCAGAAGAAAGTGTCTGATAAACTGATTACATTTTTAAAAGTGTCACGGTGGGAAGTGCAGGCAGCAGAGAAAGGACCCAAATGCAGACAGAAGAGGCAGCCTGGTGAGTTTAGTAATTTATTGCTAAGATGAGCTTACAGGCAGGCAGGCAACTGGTAACAGGCATGTGCAGGTTCGGGTGACAGAAGGTCGACGGAACATACATAAAGCAAGACGGCACCATAGAAAAAGGATACAAAGAAACCAGGATGAACCAACGCTGGAACAAAGGCAGTGGAGCGGTACATGCAGGGAGGCTGATGAAGGAATGAGATGCAGGTGAGGAGGTGGGCGGGGAAATCCAGGCAACTGCAGAGCAGACAAGGGAAGTGAGAACAGGTGTGCAGCTGGGTGGGGCATTCAGGTGATGGGAAAGGAGGGAAAGTCCGAGGGCTGGACTAGTAGAGAAAAACACTGGGAAAACAAATGTGACTGGAGAGCAGGGACAGAGAGACAGACTGACAAAAAGAGCATTTTAAACAATTAACAAAATGTAACAATGTAGTGAAATCCTGTAATGAAACCAGATGTTTAATATTAATTGTAATATTTGTAAAGCTGATATTGAATTATTAGAACACCTTTTTTTATAGTTATACATTTTTCTTAATTGGAACAATCTGTATTGTGCTTGAAAAACCAAATTTCAACTTTATAATATAGTAGCATTGTTTTTGGAATGTTCATGCAGGACAGAATGTCTTTTAGAAACCACTTCCTGTGTTTGTTGCAGGTAAAATAAAACAAACTATGGGAGTCTTTAGAAGTGTATTTCAAGTGATTCCTTTCCACCCACTTTTACAAGACACTTTATTTCATATTGTACTTGACTTTATTTCTGTCCTTACCCTCTGGGGATCCATAAAGATGTATCTTATCTGAAGTGTATTAGATTTTTCATTTTTCTAAAAGGTATCTTTTACTTTGAAATAACAGAGCAGTTCATGCACACAGCAGAGAACACCCATAACTTCACATACCTAGGCATGTGACATCTCTTTGTAGCCCCTTCCCTCAAGAGGCTTTGCCTTTTGCCAGGTCACCATTGTAAATAAATATATATATATATAATTATATTTAATAAAATTAAAATAAAAGCAAATGAATAAATGAAGCACATGCAATATTCCCAAGAATAAACCAAATCTGGAAATCTAACCACTGCAGCGCCAAAACCACAGCTGTGTATTGTCCACACTGCTCTACAGAGCAGAATGCTGGAAAACAACAGCACAGGAAACCCAGAAGTGATCTACCTTCCATACATCATGCCTACAAAGAAATCATCTCCAACAGCAGCCTTCTCAGAATCACTCAGCCAAACAAAATACATACAACATCACAGAGACGCTGGTGCACCCAGTGGACCTGGATTGGATGTTTCGGAATGGAAACAACAGCAATTCCCAAAGCTGGGGAGCCATGGAGAAGAAGGCCAGAGACCAACAGAAGTGGAAGGACTTTGTTGCCGTCTTACGTGCCGGCCGGCATAATGGGAATGACTGACTCATACATCCAGTCTGCATAAACAAACCTGATCACACCAGGGATATAACCAGAGAGTAAACTGACCCTAAACTGAACATATTGAAGTTCAGTTTAGGGTCAGTCCATGTATCTGGAATTTCCCAAGTGATAAACTGTACTAAGAAAGAAATCCCCATCTCTTTGCCTTGGAAACATCATTTGCTCAGTATTTCCACCATTAAATGTTCAAATTCCATTGTTTTTGTTAATATCCAACAAGAGAACAAATGTATACATTATTTTATGCTGATATAGACACGTGTCTAAAATAAATTTAAATTGAATTGGTCAGTAGCCTCATTTTTAATCCCCAAGAATATTCAGTATCAATATCCAGTCTAAATCTCTCCCACATTTGCTGGATACAGCTGATGTAAGACGTCTCTTAGTTTACACATAACGCAATATTTATCACTACTTACCCACATCTTATGCCAATAAAATGTTGTGTAAAGGCATGTCCACAAATGTTTCACGAGGTTACTGCTCGTATGATAGATGCAGTTTATTCAATACATCCTTGCCTCATTATGCACCTCCAGTCTGCTTTGAGATGCTTCTTTACTACTTGTTCACAGTTGGATAGAAAATAAACTGACTGTAATGTCCTGGTGTATTCCTCTGTATAGGTAATAATATACAAAATATAAAACATGGTTTTAGTTTTTTTTTGTGCAATATGCAAATTTTAAATGAAAATGCAGTTTTCTTACGAGCAGCTCTCTTTCTAGTGTCATTTTTGCACATCAACTATATTGTGCCATATATAGTTAAACCTCTAATGCTAGCGGAACTTTTAAAATGCATTATCAGCGGTTTGTTGAGAGGCAATTCCATTTCTAACAAATAGGATGAGAGATAGGATAGGATGGTTTATAGGCTATTACTATTGCTGCAACTCCCACTGGTCACCACTTGAGGTAGACAAAGGACATGAACACCACACCATAACATTATAGTTGAAACATTTTTATTCCATGAAAATATTAACCATTGGCACTTAATTTACTCTAATAAAATCAACTTTTAAAACCTTTTGAATCATCTGGTAAAAATGGAACAAAATACGTCCAGGAATGTGGACCAAACCATGTGGAAATAAATGGTTCTATTACAACACATATCCAGCATTATACCTCAAAATGTGTCTTTTTATTCTGACATTAACTTTGCCTGGCACTTACACGTACAGTGTGGTTGTCCATCAGAGAGAACTTACATGAATACATCCGGCATGTCTACAATAAAATCAGATGGCTTGTTCCAGTTCTCTTTTCAAAACTAACTGTTTGTACTGGACAACTGGCAGGTACGGAAGCCCATTTCTGCCAGACAAATAAAAACAAAATACGTTTGGAATGACAAAAAATAAAAATTCTCATGGTAAATAAAAAGTGAGACAGAATGTCAAAGTTCTGAGATTTGCTATGCCAGTTAAATTAGGATCTCACCAACATGTCTAGATTTTGACAGCTGGTTCATTAGGTCCACCTGGGTAAAACTAAGTCGGTCTAACACAACAGTCCTGCAATGATATAAATGGGATGGACAAAGTATTAGAAATACCTCCCGGTATACCGCAATACAACTCACCCACACCACAAACAACATCCTCCAAAATGATCAGTTGAATCAACACCCCTCTGAAACAGTTTCAACAAAAAATGAACAGTATAGTCTTCATGAAGGGAGGGTGGTGTATTGCAGGACTGTTGAATTAGACTACATTAGGTTTGCATAAGTTTGACTTAGCATGATGAATATTCCTAAATGTTCATTCATTTCCTTTTCTTTTCCTAGTGGAAACAGGCCTGGCATATGTACCAACTGAGAGGGGAGTTTTGTGCCGCTCCTGTTACTTATTCTTCTTTTAGTGTTCTGACTTAACATTTCTGTGAATCCACATTTCCATGCCTGTTTTATCCTCCAAGAACATTATGGACTTTAAGCCCATCTGGGAGTCTAATGCAAAGGCAGAGGCTGAACTTGGTTTCCCCTGAGACAGTCCAGCATGGACATTTACTGCTGTCTCCAACAGTTTGCACCAGTTCGCATTTGCTTTTACATCTGATGTCTACTCTCAATACAAGAAGTTCTGAATTCATACTCACAAAACTTCTTGTTGGTGGTTTTTCAAATCAGTAATCGAGTAAGTGCCTATAGCTCCCAAATACCACACAGGCCACCCAGCTGATGAGGATGCCTATTAGTTTCAAATAAGACATATTTCAAATGTTAAGATAAGTACCAGCTGAAGAACATATCAAGGTGTTAACCTGCCGATATGTGCTGCTGTAACAGAACCAGAGAGCACACACACTCAGAGACCAAAATTACACAACCATAGAAAAATAAACATTCATAAAAGCAAGGCCAAGGGCTCGACTAGAGTTCATTTCAAAACAGGCTCATTCCTTTCTGCCAGACAGACATTTCAATGAGGTGCTTTGATTTTCCACTGAGTCACCAAGACTTTGTAGGACCAGTAATGTATACTTTCATTTATCTCCCTTCAAATGAATGCACTTCCCAAGCTGAAGACCGTTAAAATGTGTCTGCAAAAATATCCTCTCCTGTTGCTCTCTGAAGTCTTCAGGTTAACTATCATTTTGGGTGCTGTCCAGAAACACTTCCTGTCCCATTGTTGGTCCCATGGGTGCTGAACTTCAGTAGTCTTGTCCTTACTTTGAGCATGTAGTCATCAAAGTCAACTCATTGTTTTCTGATCATGGCCTTTCCTAGTTTTATAGAGTTTACTTTCCAGAACTAAACTTAAGCCAAAAAAAGTCTACATTCTAGTGTCAATTTGATTTGTTGCATATTTCCATGCACTTCCAGATGATTCTTTGTAACAGAGCTGAAGTGTAGCTAGTGAAGTACAGGGCGCACGTGGAGAATTCAAGCCACCTTTGGTTGGGAGGGTTAAAGAAATTCTTTGAGGGGATTATGAGAAAATCTGCTGTTTGCTCTCTCTTTACTACTGCATGAGTTAAAAGTCTGTGTGTACTGTGTATCTAACTATAGTTAACAGAAAAACTGGCCCACTAGCTCCCAGGATTGCAATGATAGATGCTAGTGTGGAAATACAGCTGAAGGTCAGGAGGTGATGTTGAGATTTCAGTGCAGTCGGTGTGGCTGCGGTGGAGTGGAGGGTGGGATCATGTTTGAGCTCCATCACAGGATGGGATCATTGTGGCATAAGCAGGGAAACATAGGAAATTATATTTCCAATTGGAATGTCATGTGCAAAACAACCTGCACAAGAATTAAAAGAAACCTCCAAATAAGAAACTCTTGGGATCGGACAGAAAACTAACTTCTGTTTTTGCCATGTGTCCCATTTCTGTTACATTCATAGTCAAGACTTGAATCTCCACTGGGTGAAGCTGGCAACTGCCCCAGGCCCCCATACCCTCAATCACTGCGTGGCAATTCCCCTGTGGTTTTTTGATTACTTCCATATTTGTTTGGTAATCTGCATCATTAAAGCCCAATCTGTACTCAAACTGTATGGGCCTTAAGGTGGCTACTGAATGTAACCTAATTTCTTGTAGAGGGACCCTGTGTCGACCCGGGGTGGGGGTGAGGGAGTGTCTCTGTAAAAAGTGACTCCTGTCAGACCGGGCCAACAATAAATCCATGTCTGCTAGTGGTGTCAGCAGCTAGCTGGAAATCATACAGAAAAAAGCTAACGGCATCACTTGCAAGCTCCATCTTTCGTTTTTTTTTTTTTAAACAAATAAAACGTATTACATGTAGAATTAAATTATGTCTATATATGAAAGTTGCACATATGATACCACTTCAAAAGCACCTGTCAGCTACCAAAAGCAACTAAAAGCAGTCACTGAAGACTGAAGGAATTTGATGAGCTCATAAAAACTACACGGAGTGCACTTCATCATATGCACATTTAGTGCTGGGAAATAAAATGGCAAAGTATATTTGGTCATAAAGATTGAAAAGCTTCAAAGACCTGAAAATACTTTAGAATATATACAAATCAGTTCACTGCCATGAAATGACAAATCTGTAAAACATACTATCATGTGATCAAGTGGAAATTTGAATCCATCAAACCCTCTTCACTTGTATACTTGTTTAAAATGAATTCAAATGAAATTAAACAGTCAGAATGAATTTGAACAGAAAGTATGAGGAAGAACAAAAGCAGCAGCAGAGTGTTAAAGAAAGACAGCCCTGAAGATAAACACCACTTTGGAAGTTAGAAAATAGAAATTAAGGCCTCAAGGGGAAAAGCCAGAAGCTTGCATATGACCACCATCTTCCTCTCACAACAGCGTTCATCTGTCTCTCTTCAGTCATTGCATGGAGTCAGACTGTTGTCAGACTCATAGTGAAAGAGACACACTCACACAGCCCCTGAGAAAGGTTAGTGTCATCCTGCTGCTAACCTGTAACCACTGGCAACAGGGAAGAACAGCATCCTGCTGCCTTCACACCACACAGGAAAACTGCTAGGTCATTTAAAAATGATTATTTAGGGTTTTCTCTTAACTTTGGAATCAGGACGCACTGCCAGGGTGTTTTGAAATCAACAGCTAATGCTGTATGCAGTGTGTGGCTGCTGTGACGTGAACGCAGCAGTGGACTGTCCTACAGTGGACATCATACAGATGGCTCAACAGGTCAGAAGGCTTAGTGCTGCACAACACACACCTCCAGTTTACACACTGCTCTTTCTTTGACAGTTGAAGAAAACCCGCTCGAGTCCTGGTCCATCAGTAGGAAATGACATCATGACTGGTTTACATGTGTCCCAGGATTTGTCAGGGATCTAGTCTTGTACCATGATAAACTCAGGTCCCGTCAAGAGAAGGTGCCGCTGGTGTCAGACCTCAGCACTGCTAAAGGGTGGCGAGGACCCTGAGGAAGGAGATGATGAGGACACAAAACGATTGTCCAACACCAAAGACAAGAGCCTCCAAAGAGATCATCCTCTTCCCTGCTGCCTTGTACACACCTGCTATGGCTGCACCTTAAAGAAATAAGAAAACAACACAAGCATTCAACAGCTTTATTAATTAGTTTGACCAAATGTCTGATAAGCTAGTAATGCTTTTTAAACCACAAATGATTTTCCATGAGACAGGAACATTTTATTGAACCGAGTTATAAATCAAAATAAATAATCAAAATAATCAAAATCAGTTCACTAATATATCATAATCTAGAGATCTGCCCAATCCGGGCATATTTTACTGGATCAATTGCAGATCCTTTGTTTCCTGTGATTTGTCCACCTCAGCCTGATGGTGCTGTCCTTTATAGAGAACGATCACAATTAAGTCCCGCCCACACCGGAGAGGAAAACAATTCATTGCTCTCCATTGACTTTGTATAGCGTGAAGGTGCCTCCTTGTCACTTCGGCCTGCTAGCAAACAACAGAAACATGCCTAAAAGCTGCTGTGTGGTGGGATGCACTACCAACAGGGTAAAGAACTCAGAACTAAGTTTTTATAAGCTGCCGAACCCAAAAACTGAGACTTTAAGAAGACAAAAATAGATAGAGACGTGAGGCATCAGCAGGAAGAATGGGAACACTGTGGGATCCTCACACTCAGCCTTGTTTTTTGTCACTGGTCAGTCAAATATCCAGATGTCAGGTTTAGGCTAACTATATTGCTGTAAGTTCAGCTAAAGCATTTTGACAGTATGCAACTTGTGTAGTGGAATGTGGCTAAATCACAAAGCTATGCAGTATTATGTTTGGAAGTGCTAACTACAGTAACTTAGCTTGAGAAGAGACACTGAGACAGACCCACCACATAAGTTTGTCCTCTCTGGTAGACAGAGGGTGTCACATGCTGAAATCTAATGCTTTTAGCCAGCTACAGGCATTTTGTTAGCGTTTCAGCCCTTGGTTGCATACTGTGGCACCGATTGCTTCCCCCTCCAGTGGGCGTGGTTTTCAGAGTATGACATGTTGCGCTCTGTCTCTATAGAGTGGTGCAAGAATGAGTCCTAAAACCCAGAAATGAGGTTTTTTTTAATGGGTTTTTGAAATAAGGTCTGTGGTTAACACAAGCTTAAGAGATTTTCACGTTTTGTTCTACGACATTAAATACGTCAGTAAATACACCACTGGTGCATTTTGAAGCTTTTAGGTGTCTTAAAAAAGGGGGTTGCTACAGAGACTACAGAGGTTGTCGGGGACATGAAACGTCATCACGTCAAACACACAAACTTATCTAATCACTCGTCCGCCCAAAGGCTTTTGTAGAAGAGGTAAGCACTTAAATTCAAATTAAATGTCAGAAGCTTAGTGGTGGTGACACTGAAGTCATGCATTATGCTATAAACGAATGCATAGTTTGTTTATAGCATAACATTAGCTTTTTGCTTCTGGCGATTGCATTTACGCTTCAAAAATCATAAAAGTGGTGTTCATTAGTGAAGATTATCTTGCTGAACAAAATGTAAGTATCATAAACTTGTTTGCCACAGAGCTTATTTTCTGCAATAATCCAAAATCCAATGGAAAAATCCCATTGGCTTTTTGTGAGGGAACCAGGGAGACGCTAACTTCCGGGTTGGCCTAGAAAAATATGTCATCCCTGCAGCATTCTATGGCTACGAGACCACTCGTCAAAGATCATTTGTGAGGGAAGAAGCTCCACTCGGTGTTTCTGTGGTTCCAACAACCGCACCAAAAGTCTAAAACGATGAGTGGGTCGCATTACATCAATTTCAGGAGTCACGCGTTCTCCCAGTTAAACTTTCATACACATCAGATCGATCATTTAAGCTGATCAACTTAATAGCACCTTCAGGATTTTAATTGAGGAGCTCGTGTGCCAAATTTAGAGGCTACACCTGTTATTGCAATATGCCGGATACATAGGTAATCAATATTGCATATCTTATGCTGCTATAGTCATTTACATTACATAGACATTTTTATTTTTCTTATGTATAGTGAGCATCTTATGCACAAAAACGTTTTTGGGGATGAATTAAGTTCTATCTTATCTCATTTTACTGTGTCATTTAGATAAATCTAAGCATTTAAATCAGCCTTGGTATCAGCAGATACCCAATACTGAAGAACTTGGGTTGACAAAAAAAAACTTGATCGGTATATAATCCAAGCAGAAATATATGGAGTGAAAATAGTCCAATAATATTTGCAAATGTGTATTACATGATCTGCAACTGAAAAATAAGATTTGTAAACATAAACAATGATTTGTGTGTAATTCCGGGTACTCAAATGTGTATTCCAATCCACTTATAGATTTTTAACTTCAGCTTCTCAGATCTGATCCTTTTCGCTTTCTTCCTGTACATACAAATGTCTCGTGTTACGCATGGATCAGGTTACTTTCGCTTTTGGGATTTTGAGACTATTTTAACGCTGGTCCCAGCTCCACAGATTCTAAATGCATGCTGCGTTTAAGTGCTGGTGGAAAACTGGGACATCTGGGCTTTCGGCGTTTTTCGTATTTAATTTCAAAGTGGGAAAGACGTTTTTCTGAATAGACAGAATAGCTTGTCGCCCCTCGATTAGAGCACATACGTTTACCAACCACAGACTCTATACAGTAACCTATAAATGTAAATATATGGTTTAAATAAGCTACTGCTAGGTGGTAGAGTTGTTCTGCTGGGAAAACAGCCAGTCCAGGCAAAAAGCACATTAATGCTGCCAAAAATAAACCCCCACCCCTGTCTACTGTTTGCAAAGTCTGAAACACTTTAAATTTATTGTGGTTTCATCTTTGGGTCATTGGATGGTACCCTAGAAAGCACATGCCAAGCCTGCCAGAATCCTACTCCCCACTGCAAAATGCTCCCTGTTGTAACTTAATTTATGTGCTTTCTTGTCTCAGAATTCGCAAACAATAGACACGAGTGGGGGGCTGAATTTTGGCAGTATAAATAATATAATAGGCCTACATAAATGTATTACTTGTAAACTATTAAGCATTCTTAAGTGTTCTCGTAGTTTGTTATTGTGGATGTTATGGCGTACATTATGAGTCGTCTATCACTAGTGCAATTCTGATGTTCACATTGCGATGTGTTCATCTTAAAACCTAAAACATAGGATCGCTTTTTTGCGAGAAGTTGCTCCTCCTGTGATGTTCTGCTCTTTGTTGAGTGGTAGAAAGTGTATAAACACTCATTTTGTCGGAAGAAAGAGCGCAGATGTAAAACTAAGAGGCAGATCGAACTAAATGAAAATAATCGGCACTGAGAACAAGTGAATGCGTGTTCACGCGAAGGGGAGTGGGAAAACGGCACAACACCTTGTATCCGTTTTTTACCTGGACTGGCTGTTTCCCCAGCAGAAGAACAACTCTACCACCTAGCAGTAGCTTATTTAAACCATATATTTACGTCTAGAGTCTGTGGTTGGTAAATGCATGTGCTCTAATCGAGGGGCGACAAGCTATTCTGTCTATTTAGAAAAACGTCTTTCCCACTTTGAAATTAAACACGAATACGTCGAAAGCCCATTTGCAAATATTATTGACTATTTTCACTCCATATAAATACACACACACATCCAGCTGTACATGCAGAAGACTTACTGGTGAGGACTCCCCCACAAACTGGTCCCACGATGCCCATGAGGAGGATGGCGATGGGCATGAATCGGGCCATCTTGTGCTGGCGCAGCGTGGCGAGGGAGAGCAGAGCTGCAGGCAGGTGGAAGATCAGAGAGGAGACCGCCGCCCACAGAAACACACCATACCACATCTCTGGACAAACACACATGACCATGCAGTCACACATCACTTTGTGTACAGTTCCACAGCGCAATTCACGGTTTGATGACTACGGAAATGATTAACGATTAAATGCAGTCCTACATTCTTTGTTCAATGCACTCAGCTGGAATGGTGAAAAAGCTGGAAAGTATCGCTATCAAGTGCAATGCAGACAAGTCACAGATTAAGACACTGCATATCATAGCATTACACAGAATCCCAGACTATAGTATAACATTTCAGTGCAAAATAAGTGCCACATCTCTTGCAGAACAGTCAATTATATACTTAAACAAGTGAACCTGGCTGCTCAAACCTTGACAAAGCCGCTGCAGGTTCTATTATACTGCTTTGTATTTTCAAGTGTTCATGCTGTTGCGTCCACACACTGTATCTTATATAACCCAAACACGTATCTGTAAGTTACGCTAGTCTCTTCCACTGACACCACTACTACGCATTTCTAAACTATTTAAAGAAAAGCCTTAAACAGACGGTTAGCGATCGAATATTGAATTCACTTGTCGCCCATTCCACAAATATACAAGCAATGGACATCCTAACATTTTCTTACTTCAATTTTCCTACAGTGCACAGGGAAGTACACACATCAATGGCAAAGAAAAATGCAATGCAAGTTTAGAATAACCTCATATATGTTTTAACCACGTTTCAGGTGGTTAAGTGAATTTACCCATTCTCTAATCGGAAATAATTGCACATATTTGTTAACCATCGCTTGGAACAAGTCCGACTACAAAAACAAGCGTTGAGATGAAGCAGGAAGTTAGCTAACTAGCTTCACTAATGTACAGTACCTAAACAATGCTAACGCGTACAAACTAAGTGATATCTTTTCACGGGAACTAGGCACATTTGAACGATTGTCACGTTAGACTAGACTAGACTCGACTTCGTGCGATATTCACCCAACCTATAAAAGCATTACAGCCTAGTATTTCATCACTGGTACAAAGCCCGTGTAGCTAACAAGCTACTAAACATTAGCCCACCTGAGAAGTCGCTGAGCGATGTGTCGTTGCCTCGGTTTGTGCCATTTTTTCTCGGCACTAAATTCAAACCGAGTATTTGTTGGACAAAGCCTATTTCGCTATACCTATCCTGCATGTCTCACACGGATACTAGACACTGCATGAATAAAAGATGGCCATCAGACGTGTAAGACCATGGGAGTCGGTGAGGGATTTGCCAAGACTCGATCTTGACGCAAGACTAGCTAACACATCAGGCTAGCTGTAGCTGTCAACACAACTTGTTTTGAACCTAAGGGATTTTCGCCTCGAGCTAGGTCTTTCAGGCAGCAGCGCTTCCGGCGGTCTACCAACAACACCTCACTGGAGAAGAAAATCAAGCTGTGGTCATAAATCTGCAGATTAAACACTGTATGCTATTGGGAGTAAACCTTAATGCTAGGGTCTAGCTTGAATCTTACCTCAATTAAGAAATCCCCGCTAGGAAGTATGCTGCCTGAGAGGCGAAACCCAGGGAACATTGCCTTATACACATAAATACAGTTGCATTTGGGATGGCGTACAGAGTGGGACAAACGACATAAAAAACGACATAGAGAAAGGTCATATTAACCTTAGTGCAGATCTCCCTACTTAGTATTTTTAATTTCAAGGTTACAACTACACATGTTTGTTTCACTCACTCATAACCATGATGATGTTTTAGAGAAAGACTTGTATGGGTGGGATTCAAATTTTAAGATAATTTGTATTTTTCTAATCTGTTGATGATTTTAAGATTTGACATTTTGTGACAAAAACACTGAAATAGATGAGTAATTGTAATTAATACACATCCGCCCATCAGGACCCATCAGTGGAGTAATTCAAACACATACTGCAAGTTGCCTTGGGTTTTAACATTTCACCCAAACCGTTGGAACATTTTTTTCCAGAGCTTAGTAGGTTTAAAGTGCAAATACATGCAAATATAGGTCATTAGGGAATCGCTGAACTTCTTACTGGAAACAGGCAAATAACATATACTTTGTTTCTATCAGTTGTTCATTTGAAAAGGTCTTACTAGTATTTTGTATGCAAGAAATGTACTACAAAAGCTTTTGTTCTTGTAATGCAAACTATTCAAAATCAAAATGCCTTTGTCAAGACTGTTACAGCAATTTAAGCAGACATAAAGCTCGTTATATTGTGGAATACCAACCTTTGACTGTGCTAGTCTTGTAAGCAAGTTCATACTGTACTAAAAAAAAAAGAGGGGGGGGTCTCACTGTCTCAGAGAAAATCATCAGTATGTCTATACATGTATTGTACACGTCTTGTTCAGGGTAAAAGGCTAAGTTGAGACTAGTGCCTGGATGTACAGTATGTTGTGGGGTTTGCTGTCTACAGTGTGGTATTTGGTCAGGTGCACATAGTGGGGAAACCTCCCAAGTGCTCTGAAAAGTTTCTGATTTATAAATTATGGTATAAGCATCATATTTAACAAGGAAAAATTAACAGCAATTTGGTGTTAGCAGTTTGTAACTTTTACAGTGAAAAGCATTCGTAATACATACTTTTGTCTATTTTTTAAAATGTATAACATAACTTTGAAGTACACTCCAAGTTTTTAACTTACACCTCCAATTGTCTATTCAAAATGGAAAAAAACAAAAATGACTGACCTTTTCCAGGTTATCCGTGACTGCCAGAACTTGTAGCGGTGCAGCAGTGCTCTTGAACTACAGCCACCATCAAAATCCATAACTTCTCCACAGCCCACCTTTTCTCAAAGTTGCATTTGAAAATGCCATTAACGTTTACACTGGTGTTCAATGCAGGAACGCCTCGGATGATGTAAGATGTAACAGCCACTGATAACTTCCCTCTGATGCAGTGTCACATTAAATGTAAATTCAGGTAATAGGTAATTGTATGGAGATAGCATGATTTTCACTCTCTCGTAATGAGTCCTATAATGACAGTATTCAAGAAACCTCTGGAGGGATTGTGCAACAGGTCTAATAAAAACCTCAGTCATAACAGAAAAGCCCAATAAACCATCTGCAAAGACCACTTAGCTTCAGAAATTAAGATGAAATTTAATCAATTAATAATCTGACAAAACAAAGTGAAGTTAAACTATCATCTGTAAAAAGCTTCTTCCCTTTCCAGTGCCGATACATTTGACCCAAATCCCAACCAGTGAATCACGCGTTACCAAGATGAAAAAAAAAGCTGTCATTTGTCACATTTGGTGAGGGGAAAGGAAGAGAAGGGCGAAGGAAGGTGTCAGAAGAGTCATTTCTAGCAACATACAAATCATTTAAATCCCTGCTACAGGTAGATGCATTGGTGCCAAAAGTTCACCTAATGTGGATGGATATTCATCAGCAATGATGCACCAGATCTGCTGCCTATCAAGGTGACCTTATCTTCATTTTCTTCTCAGTAAACTAACAATTGGCCCATCGCAACAGCTGGTCCTTTATTTATAATGTGAAGAAAAGAAAGTTAAGCATCTGGCAGCTCAAGAGCCACACGTTTTCTCAGGAATTGGTGAAAACCAAACTAAAGCTAAAAGCCCATATATACAGAGGCAGCTACAATATGTATGAACACAACCACGGCACGTTTTAATAGTCAATGCCTCCTGAAGGCGGATTTTCAAATAGAGGTGGTGATTCAAAGAAGAAAATGGAGGTGGAACAAAGGTGCGTTCAGACTGACAACAGCACTAAAAATGCTTTAAACTCACAGATGCTTTACTCAAACTGGACTTAAACATCACAGCGAAACACAGGGTCTGGTAATGGGGTTACTTTGGTTACTGCTGAGAAGATAAAAGTCAATGCAGGAAAGAAAGCAGGAAGCCCTTGATGCACTGATTTGAGTGGCTGGACACTGTGTTGCTGGATGTCACACTGCGTTAAAGCAAACGTAGTGCCACGTTCTTTGCCTGAGCCCTGTGTGTCGGCACCCTGATTTGCCAACACCACTTCGGAAAGTGAGCTGCTGTGTTTTTCACACAGTACTGCTGTCATTCTGAACACAGTCCAAGAATAAAAACCTGTGGCTGGAAGCGGATATCACAACTGTCCAGATTTACAATTTTAACGAGTTCACTTAGAAATTCTTCTCATAAAGTGAGTGAATCCCACCTGGCTCCTCGAGGCTGGGCTGTGGCTAATCTTGCAGTGTAACTCGTTTGCTAAATGTATTTCTTAAAATTTCATTTAATGTTCCTGCATGTAGTTTGTTTTTTAACAGCCCTTTCACTCCCCTACAAAGTTCTCTCAAATGCTGCATCTACAAAATCCCACTTCTGCACACTGCAATTGAATTTTCTAAATGAGAATGTGTAAAGGAAGACCCACAAGTTAAGAACCACTGGAATAAAAAGCACTTTGAATAAAAAAAGAAGAAAAAGAGGACTGTGGTTCTGAAGAGGTTTTGTTGGTACTCAAACAATGCATTTACACCTCCCAGTTTAAGCTGTGGTGACGACATACTGCATTTCTCCTGTTTATCCTTCTAGCTGCGAGGTAGGAACCCAGTTAACATGAATGCAGCTTACTAGAAGGGTCTAGAGAGGGTGTGTTGGTATGGCTCTTTAGTAACAAAACATAACCATCTTACTTTCATAATAAATAAAATTTAAAAAAAATGATAGCAAAAAAGCTTGTCAAATCGTACTGGATGCAGAATACAAGAAAAAAACTTTACAAATAATTGCTGCAGCAAAACAAAACTTTAAGTGTGGCATTTAAAATGGGTTTCAATTGGTAGAAGCTTTGCTCAGAGACACAGACCAATGGTGGGGGAGAATTTTAAATACAGGGACTGTTGTATTAAGTGTCAGACAGATCCAGCCAGTAACAACAGCTTAGTGGTTGTGTGGGTCCTGTTTCTGTGGTGATTCATCTTATGTTTCTGTATACATTTTTCTTTATAAAATATTTTATTCATACAATCATTTCTTTAACTATAGCAACATTACTATTTAATTTTGAGTGGCAAGATATCAGTCGCACATCACCTCATAAGAACAATAGTATATAAACAAATGCAGAAAGAAAAATTATTCTGTATCCATTTGAGTATGTCTCTCATTTTGCTTTTCAGTTCAACATGTGTCTGTACACCTGTCCATCCGTCTGTCTGTCTGTGATAAGCCGATGGGAGTATTGCTGGTCCTGGTGGGGGCATGTGATTGGTACAGCTCTGAGTAGTGGCCTCCGCTGGCTGGCCAGGAGGAGGGCCCTGCATGGCAGAACAGGCTGGCCATTGGTCGGCATTGGCGACCCTCACGCCGGCCCATTTACAGCTGGCTCTGAGGACGCCGCACTCTGGTCCAGTCTGGGAAGAAACGCAAAGATGACGTTTGAGGGCTTTCTTGGTCTAGTGGTGCAGCCCACAAAATTCAACTCCCACACATGGTGCACAAGCACAGTCACACTTACTTGGCCTCCTCTATGGCTGACATCTCCTCTAGAGGACCATTGGGAAGCTCCACATTGGGCCGACACTTCTCACTGCTTACAGGACACACAGGAGAGCGGAGAAAAAGATCACTAAATAGCTAGTCTACAGTCATATTAACATGATTCTTGTTGGGTGATGGTACAATGTAAGCTACAGTCCAAAACGTACATTTCTTCAACAGCAACATTATTAAATATAAAACATGTTTAATATGAAACAACAAGATGTGGGCGTTGCACTGTTTGATAAGCTCTTCCTAATTTGTGCCTGATTTTCACTTGTTACCTTTACAGGATCTGGAAGTAGCTGGTGCAGATTCAGATATAATAGTACAGTGCCTGGCATTTTATATTGTGGTATTGATAACACTACAAATTTTAAAAAGGCTTGAAGTTTGACTTTGCCAGCTGTTCAGTGTGGGCAGACAGCTAGCCAATCAGAGCTGCTCCTGTTGCTCTGTGGGCTGGATTTTATTGCATGTTTAGGTTGCACATTGCTTACTTGTCTTTCAACTAAAGAGTAAAGAGACACTTAAAGACAAAGGAAATCATTTGTAAAAATAAATGATCTTTTTATGTTTTTATTTGGAGCATTGTAATGCATCATTTACAGGAAACTATTTGACCAATTTCTAATCACATTTTAAATTCACCAATTGATTCTAATTAAACAGTGGAAAGTCTATAGTTATTCCTGTGGCAGACAGTGTAATGAAGGTCTCCGGCACTGCTGCTGGCTGCATTACGATGGTGATGCATTTGATAGCTTGTTGCTCTTATTTGACTTACAGTTATGAAGGAACGTAAACTGTGATTCTGATTTTGGAACAGCTTTTTACCACACACTGATAAACCCCACACATATCAGGGTCAAAGATAGCATGTAAGTGAACGTATCCATATGAGTAGTGCTGAATTCTGCAGAGCCTGTGCACACCGTTTTTCTTCCGGTAAGTGGTGTGTGTGTGTGTGTATGTGTGTGTGTGTGTGTTGTGTCTGACCCTGTTTTGGGACAGCAGGCTAACGCTGAGCTGCTGAAGCCTGTTCTCTCCGAATCCACACACTCCACTACTGAGTATTTCTCTGAAGAAGCACTCTTCTCTTCATCACTGGAACACACAGGTACACACACAAATGCACAAATATACATTAATACCATATGAGGTGATTGGTACCAACCACTTTCCCCACAGAACACACACACACAACACAGTGAGATGTGAACAGTGATGCATGCTGAACTGACTGATGGAGCACACAGTAAAACAAAGGATGGAGGTGTTGAAATGGGTAACTGAACAGTATGTAGGAAAAGCATCAAAATGTACAGCAAATGGAGAAAGTCAACAGTTTGGATTGTTTAGCTACGACTACGACTGTAGCTACAGAGCCAGCAAACAGTAGGCAGGCCTACAAACTGATTTGGAAACGGATTAGACCAAAATTGATTGTGCCAGCCGTCAGTCTTGCTTTGTCTCAGAGAACCACCAATAATCTTGATGAGGCCTCAATCAAAGCAAAACACCCAACATTCGAGGTGCTACCTAACAATTACTCAGCATTTGTCAATTTCAGAAAAGAAGCCATCATGCTATAAGAAGATGTGCCCAATTAAAAACCTCTGGTTATTGTTGCATTTGTGAAACATGTTCCATTTTCACCAAACACAATACCTTTCATATTGGTACCTTCATGCTTGGTTAACAACAGTTTTAGTCCTCGTACCTATACATCTTGAATGTACAAAAGGGACACAAGAACGCTTAATTAAAACTAAAAGGATATTGCTACTATGCTAAAGTTCAGTGCTAAAAAAAAGCTTTGTTCGTCCTGCATAATTTGGCTGCTACTCCTTTGACCATAGGACTTTGGATATTTGATATTTTTGCCAGAAGCTTTTAGGGCTGGGATGATATGCTTATTTCCTGATTCGATACCATCACAATACTTGGGTGCCGATTCGATATTGTGATTTATGTTTGCTTTTATAACACTAGACCATGGGAAATACATCATACACTTCTAGAGACTGTATATCATGAGTCATATTTCCAAAAACAATGCACATTCAGTCTTTCAGAGTTTTATTTCAGCAGCTTCATTACTATACTGCATATAAAAGTGGTGACTAAAAAAAAGAAAAAATTATATATATATATATATATATATATATATATATATATATATATATATATAGTATATATATATATATATATATATATATATATATAAATAAATTTAGAAATCAAAAATAATTTTAAAAAAAAGATACTTAAGTGAATCAATTTTTTTTGCCACCCCTAGAAGCTTTTGTGTTTTCTCTGACATTAGGTCAGTTTTAACAGGATGGTCCTCAACAAACACTTTCATTTCAGCAAGAGCCCAATGGATAAATCATAAGGCCAAAATGTATCTGTCGATTACATTTTTTTCACAGATGCATCAGTACTGGCACACGTCAGCCAAGTAACAAGAAACTGCAGCACATAAAGCCAAAGATATGTTTGAAGACATTAAGAAAACGTGTCTCCATCACCGTTTGTGCACCAGTTTATTTGAACAAAAAATAAGTATTGCAACCAATATGAAATGAATCTTTAATAGAAATGATTTTTGTTTGTTTTAATTTAAAAAAAGCTTTGTTCTTTCTATGTCTGCTGCTCATTCCAATTACAGAAGTTGTAGTGACATAGCATTTTCCTATGTACATACAACATTCACTTATTGGGATTTGATTCTGAAAAGTAAAAATGCATCCATCTTTCTACTTAAAGATTATTGTTGTTATTGTAATAGTGCGTATTGTTTTATGTAACTAGAAGTACACAAGGGCCGTGCATTAGCTGTTCTAATGTTGCTGCGGAGAACTGTCATGAGCGTACTGACAGATCCTTATTCATTCATTATTCATATCAACTACTATGCAAACGTGAGGGCAAAACATATTGTACCATCAATTAACTACATTTTCTGGTCACAAGTGTGTTCAGTCAGAACCTGATGACCAGACCTGGCAGACAGGGTTGCATCTACCTTAATTAATCACTGATTTAATGCACCACCCGGCGAGCACGCCAAGTGTCCCAAATCAAACACACACACAAAGTTGCGTGACCAATAGGTGCATGCTGGGTCTGGCTAACATGCTAAACTGCTCATGGTGGATCCTCCAGGTGTGATTTCTGCATTCATTTTGGGACTTTTACCTTCAGTGAGGTGTGTTAGGCCCATTATCCCTAACATGGTGTGACTGCAGAGCCTCAATCAGCTTTAAGTGTTGAAAACCTTTGAGGAGCGCAGTGGGACAGAGAGGTTTAGTGGACTGGTTATATTATGCTTTGAGAATCAACGAGCAGAGAAGCTGAACCTAGAGAGGATTAAGGAGGACTTTCCTGTAGACAGGTGAGTACAACAACAAACTCAGTTATTGTTTTAACTTACTATACAGATGAAAGCATCAGCAAACACTGTTGCCTAGAAACGTAGCTCTGTGCGCGCGCACACACACGCACGCAGCATGGTGGCGTGATGCTGTTCCCCTAGCGTACACACTGACATTTAGTGCCATTTATTTTGGAGCCTAAAGGTGTTCTTTAACTGAACAGTAGTATCATATCATCAGAAGACTTGGGGGCAATTTCACTTGTGTCATTTCAAAAAGTAATTTGGTCTTAAATGGGTTTGGCCTGTTAAGATAAAAGCCATTTGAAAATTGAATCAACTTAAAAAACTGCACTTGGACAACACCTCTGGTAGAAACACATGCAGAATGGAGATAATGAAATAAACAAACAAGGAGCTGAAACCAAAGAAGATCAAAATTGGGAAAGAAAAGTTGGTGGTTGACGTGACAACAAGACTACATCACGGCTGCAGGCTGATCTCTGATTGGCTGTACATACCGATAAGATTTCAACACTCTGAAGAAGACCACACCCACAACGCACAGCAAAAGAGAGAGGAGGGGAAGCTCAGGTTGTAAGTGTCGCTCAGTTCATCAGACAGTTGTTATTTACTCAGACAGACAGACAATATAATGCAGCATCAACAAGGGGACAGAGGGACAGAGGACAACCAACTTTAAAAGCTGTGGACTTAGGATAGGCAAGTATTTCACTATGAAAGCATTAACAATCACTCCTTGTAGGCCTGGATCATAGAATATCATTGTAAAGCCTACATATACAATTGGTGTACAGCAGTTCATCACCACACAGCCATGGCTGTGTAGTTTCTTTTTTTGGCCACTGGGTTATGTGAGCTGTGACCACCACAGATTATTAGACAGTGAAAGAATGAGCACAAAATGTAAGACAACTGAACCAGTTAAAGGCCCTGACCTAGAAACGGGCTTTGCACATCTGTCTGGTATTTTGGTGCCCCTGAGCACAAGGTGCACAGGTGGGAGGTTCATTCACATGGGGTAGAACAAAGCGAGCTGTTGGTATTTTGTCTTAGATGTTGCACTGAGAATAAATGTCTGTTCCACGGCTGCCACTTGATGATTTTGTCCACTAGAGCAAACTAAATAGTTACAGCAAATGTGCATCAATAGTGGAATAATGCTTAAAATGCAAGATAACTATTTTAATTAAACACTGTCCAACCAGTAGATGCCTTTAAATGGCCCGGGGCCCGTGTTAAATTTAACACTGCCTCTACAGGAGCTGTGACCGAGTGATAGTGTGAGGGCACTCAAACAGATGTGACAACACTAATGAGGCACATCCTGACATGTAGCCATTCTGGTAAAGACACCATAATGTAAGAGAGCATGGGAGTGTTCCCCTCTTGACCACAACATTAGCACTGAACTGCTACTAATGCCCTTCAGTCATTTAGCACAGAGGGATATGTAGTGGTTTTTGTGTGCTTGTGTTTGGCGAACCTCTTGAAGACGGCGGTCTCAGTCTTGGCGTCAACAGTCAGGCTGACCGTTTCTTTCATGGAGCCATTGATGACCGTCTCTGTGATGCTGCGCTGCTCACAACAGGCCATTTCCTCCTCCGCTTTAGATCTCCCACAATCCTTAGGTGAGGTGGAGGAGGGAGAAGCCACACTGGTGCCCAACCAGCCATCACAGTCTGGGGGATGTTAAGAAAGGCAGCAATAGGTGTCAGATCTGACAAAGGTCAAGATCATTTAAGCTGTTTCAACACTTAACAACTCCCAGCTCCCCGGACAGTAGATACATTCAGTGCTACTGAAAGACAATCTAATGAAATCATACACAATAGCAAGGGTTAAACTTCATATCAAAGTGTGTCCAACAACAAGGGAGAGTTAGAGCCACAGATATGGAATTGTTAGAGGGAGCCCTAGTGTGTGTATGTGTGTGTCTCACGATCACATGGATGTACATAAGACTCACGCTCTGTCAACCTGGACATTAACGTGCACACATCTCACCTTCAGGCTGCATGGGTGCATTGACCCCCAGAGGGTCCATTGTCTCTATGCTGGTTTCCATAGCAACAGGAGAGTTGCACCTCAGAGGGTCTTTGGGGCTGAAAGATAACAATTTTTACTAATGAAGCACTCTTTCAGATTATAAGATGCTCTTCTGTAGCTGCAGCACTGCAGGCACACTACTAGTAACTGAACCAGAGTCTGTCAGGATGTCCTACCTGAAGTTGGAGAAATCAGCCCATCCTGTTTCAGAGTTGGAGGTGGCAGCAGAAGAGGAGCTCCATGCTGCCTCGGGGAGGACTTCTGTGGAAGAGGAGGAGGACAAAGGAGAGGAGGCAGCAGTGTTGTTGGGGCTGGAGGCCGGAGCTGTAGATGTACCTGTGTCCATGGGGATGTCGTCAAAGTTGGCTGTCCACACTGGCCCTAAAAATAATAAGGATAAAGAATACAGTCAGAAAAAGTAAGGTATTGGGGGGGGGTGGGGACTATGGTTTTCTTACAAATTAAAAAAAAATGGCATCGAACCATTTTTAATGCTGCCCACCCCTACTTGTGTGGACAGAAAACCGTATAGTAATTCCATAACCCTCACCATCAGCACGGCATGAAAAAACCTGAACTGAAAATCATAGTTCTTACATCGCAAATTTCCTTAATGGTGAATGATCTTCATTGGACTAAATTTTGTTCTAATTGGAATCCTAAAACAATAATAATACATAATAGGACATAATGTTCTTCCTTGGGTCCATTTGTTATTGTTCTGAGTTGACATGTGGTACTCGGGTACACCAACCTGTGTCGACTTCCATTCTGTCATCGGTGCTGGGGTTGGAAGCTTCAAATGAATCTCTTTTCACATCCTCCTCCTCAGAGTCAGTGCTTTCCTCACTGTCTGTGCTGCCTGAGCTCCTGAGGTGGACACACATAAACAGAGTTCATCCTCTCTGTATAGTGGGGAGTGCAAGAAATGTCCACACTCACACAGCTTGGTTTGTTAAGGCAGGTGCTGTCAGCTCATGTTGATTGGTTATCAATCAGCAAAAAGTTGGCTAATGACTGTATTAATGTTTATATTTTCTAATGAAGCCTGTGAGTTTGGTTGCCCAGACAATTTACATTTACTTTTTTAGGTAGAAGGATGATGACTTAAAAAGGTGTAAAAGTCACAATAGAAGTTTATTCAGTATGACATTACATAGAGAAACATCTTGTGTGTATGTGTGTGTTTAGCTGACCTGGGGCGTCTCTGTGCCTCTGGTGCAAAGGTGACATCTTTTTCATCCCAGATATCCTCCTCATCTGAACCAGCATCTTCAAACTGCTGGATTTTCTCCTTACAGCGAGCCTCAAACAAAGCTATATTTGCCTGGGGAAAACACACACACACACGGGCCACATACTTACAAAAAAACAGCTTATATGCACAGTACATGCACATACAAACTAGGGTTGGATCCTGCAGAACAAAAGCCAATCAGCCGTGAAGCAGACATGTATAAATACTATCACAGCTACACTACACTTCACATCAAGTATTCAGACCCTTTGCTATGGTAAATGGACTTCACTAATATGGCGACAGAGCTGCCATGCAAGGTGCTGGCCTCCATTGGAGAGCAACTTAGGGTTCAGTGTCTTGCCCAAGGACACTTCAACATGTGGAGAGGAGGAGGCGGGGATCTAACTGCCAACCCTGGGATCAATGGACGACCTGCTCTACCTCCTGAGCCATAGCTGCCTATGACACTAAAAATGTAGCTTAGGTGTCTAGGACATGATTTGGAAAGGCACACACCTGTCTGTATAAGGTTTCACAGCTGATAATACATATCAGAGCAAAGACCAAGCCATGAGGTCAAAGGTACTGCTTGCAGAGCTCAGAGACAGCATTATGTTGAGGCACAGAAGACTACAAAAAAAACTCTGCTGCATTGAAGGTTCCCAAGAGCACAGTGTTCTCAATAATTCTTAAATGGAAGAAGTTTGGAACAACACTCTTCCTAGAGCTGGCCGGCTGGGATATCCTTAGTGAAAACCTGGTCCAGAGTGCTCAGGACGTCAGACTAGGCTGCAGGTTCACCTTCCAACAGGACGATTGCCCCAAGCACACAGCCAAGACCGCAGGAGTGGCTTAGGGTCAACTGTGAGTGGCCCAGTTGGAGTCCGGACTTGAACCCAATCAAGGGTGTAACTGCTGCCAAAGGTGCTTCAACTGAGTACCGAGTTAAGGGTCTGAATATTTATGTCAGTTTGATATTTCAATTTTTGTTTTTTTAATACATTTGTAAAACATTCTAAAATCCTGTTTTTGCTTTGTCATTATGGGGTGTTGAGTGTAGAGTGATGAGGGAAAAATTAATGTAAACAATTTTAGCATAAGGCTGCAACATGACAAAATGTGAAAAAAGAGAAGGGGTCTGAACACTCTTACGTTTTACATCTGCGCCCCTGTTCTGTTACATTTTGGTTTTGGTGCAGTATTTGTTATATTCAGGTTTTGAAGTTTGACATTTGTGCCTTGCTCCCATGTGGTTCAAATGCAGGCATCCTCATATTCTATATATCTGCCATACATACATTTGTTGTCTAGAAGACACTGAAATTCTAAATAAATGTTAACAGCGATATTAGGAAATATAAGACATGCCATATTAATAAAATAATACATTTCTATTTGTTGAGAATTTTACTTTCTCCCCTCATTCACTGACTACCTATGAATTCAAGATTAATAATCAAAGTACTTACACTTTCATCTGTATTCAGTGAAAAATTGATGTCTGATATTCTATCAAATGGAATACTGCAATGTTAAAGAGAACAGAGTTTAGTTTAGTTAGGGTCGTTAGGCATCCACATATATGGCAACACACAGGCAGACAGGCTCTAACACACAGCTGTAACACTTCATCTTCAATACTGCAGGGAAAACTTAAACTTACTCTCACCCCATGCCAGGTTCATGGTAACATAGGGATAGTGCTGGAGAAAAAACCTTTTGATAGCCACTTTTTTTACATGCATGTTCTGTGTTGTAAACTGATCAAAGAGTCATACAGATAAAAGACACTTTTAGATGGAAGCCAAAATGGCCAATTTCAACAATGCCGAGTAGAAAAATATTTTGTATCCAACATTTAAAACAGCATTTCAATCATTTAAGGAAAAGTCCAACATTTGGGGGAATTGTTAATGTAAGATTAATATCAGCTCAGGATTAAGGCTAGTTTAGCAGAAAGACGAAGCAGAAGGAAACTGCTACCCTAGCTCTGTCAAAGGTGAAAAATACACCTTCAGCTGTATATAAATGACAGACCTGCCAACCTTGAAGAAAGTCTTGGAGTACCACCTTATGCCGAAAAAAATTTCAGCTCATGTACATCTGTACAGCCATATTGCTTGACAGTTTGGCTATCAGTGAACATCTTTTTAAATAATGGTCCAGCATGGTCAGCTACAGATAATGGCAAATTGTACTCAACGATGAAGTTTGTGAATAATGTTCCTGCCCGGATTGGCTGCAAATCCTGTTCTCTGAAAAATGTCGCGTTGATCTTAGGGACTGACATCATTATGTTTTTCATTTTCTTATGTTTGGTCCCTTCCATATGGTGTCTGCAGTCTGAAAAAGTGTGTGTGTGTGTGTGTGTGGGGGGTGGGGGGGGTGGGGTTATTTATTATATTACTGTCATATTCCTATTGTCAGAAAATATGACTTAACACATCTCTCCTTCATAACATCTTACGCCAACATGACCACTTCGTTATTTTCATTCTGGGGATATACCTGACTATACAGCTAGTATTGTCATTTTTATTGTAATTGTATCCCTTTTAATTCACAACACTTGCCAATACATAAACATTGCTCTGAGAACGCATCTCATTCGATGTCTAATTATTGAATGCTGATCCTGGATGACTGATGTCACTATCAGTATTGCAGAATGTGCAGGATGCATGGGAAGTCTGGAGAAAGGAGGCATGGCCATCTCTCCCGGTAATTTTATAGGAAACTGTGGCGGGTGTACTTGCATCCCCCCAGTCAGGGCTGCCACGATCTGCTCCTCTCATTACGATTACGGGTTTGGCTGCAATAATTAATATTACAAATACTATGAAAAGTCACGTTTAACCATCTGCGACAATATAACTTACTTTGCCAACTTAAATGAATGATGAGCAAGCAAGCTAGCTTTCAAATACGTACGTAACGTTAGGCTAACGTTGACTTAATTCACAACGTTCCACCGCCCGACCCCCAGTCCGTTTATCCCAGAACGGTCCTCACTTTAGGAACTAGTCAGCCTGAGTGAGGAGGGGGAACGAGAGGGATAAAATCAAGGCCAAGAGTGTTGCTGTCGATCTGCGGATCCAAGCTACTGTCTCTTGAAATGACATTACGTATTTGTTAACCAAATCAAGGCAACGAATCCGGCGCTATTATTGGTCGAACTCTTCTTCTTCTTTTACTTTTCGGTAGGCTAGATGCTCGTTGGCGTATTGCTGCTGCCTATTGCTGTTAGACTTGAGTACTGCACAATTCGTCAAACACACAAGGTGTCACCAGGTTTTTGCATACTTTAGAGAGATAAATCGTACCAGCGTACTTTGATGTCAAAATGCGTACAGGTTGGCAGGTCTGAAATGAGGGCAGCAAGTAACAACTATTTTCATTATCAATTCATCTGCTGATTTTCTCAATTACTTTTTGTAGATCAATACAAAAAGTAAGAAATAGTGAATATGCTTGCCACAATTTCCCAGAGTTCAGGGTGATGTTGTCAAAACTTTCCATCAAATGTTTGGCATTTTTGCCTAAAAAATGACAATTGATCAATAATCAAAATAGTTGCTGATTAGAACAGCAGTGCTAGCAGTTTCTCCCCAGCGCCCAGTTTTTGTGCTGAGCTAGGCTAAAACATCCTGGGCCTCTCTCAGTACTGGAAACTCTTTAATTAAACTAATATTGATCTTCTTATCTGCGACTAGTGCTTTTAATAAACACTATAAGAAGATCAGGGAGTCATTCTAGACAGCTACAGCAGCCTCAAGCAAGTGAACGAGGCTGCAATTAACTAATAAACAACACTACAAGAGGGATTAAGAGTAAACTCCTGTGCACACATGAACGCAACAATCCACATTCCCCATTATCCCCCACTACTCAAAGTTTGGGAATTGAAAAACAGAAATAACACATATTTAAGACAGTAAGGACAGTAACTGTATCCCAAATTACTCTTCACCTAATCCCACTTTACTTTCCCACTTGTGCATTCATGACACCTGGTAACTATCCGACCTGTAGAATAAGTTTTAAAGCACAGCCAGGGTGCAGATGATGTGCAGTGTATATTTGTTCAGGCCTTGGGAAAGCCAAGCCCTCTCCTTGTTGACGCTTGAAGTCAGTTATGTTCCAGGCATCTTGACTGCACAGATGGGAAGACCACCAGACAGTCCTTTGTCTTAAGTAGAGTGAGAGCATTATCAGGTCCACCAATACAACTGTTCTGTACATTTTTTCAAAAGAGATTTAGTCTAATTTTGTCACAGAATTGGTCACCCTTGCCTTTTATTTATCCAACATTGGCACCAAAGAGTATCATGTAGAACTGGCAGAGAATTTAAGACAGCAGGAAATGTTGGCATGTGTTCAATCTGCCATTTTAGCCTTGTGAGATATTATTCTCTCAATGAGGCTGGGTGCTGTCAATGCTCTGAGACAAGTTTATTTGGCTCTTCATTTAAAATGTATATGAACACAATTGTGCACTGCTGACATCATTAAGACAGATCTTCTTTCCTCTAGCAGATAAAAGAAAAGCTCTTGTAAATGCTGTAGTGCTCTACCTGCTCTTTGTTTGTGGATCTTTACCAACGCTGTTTATTGTTGCCAGTCATTAATCATTACTACTGAGTGGAAGTATTTTAGTAGAATAGGACCTTTAGACTTCCCATTTTTATAAATTCATACCTGCATCTTACTCTACTGGTGATCTACTGTATGTGAGTAAAAAACCTCTCTTTTGTAGAACAATTAAAAGTTACAAGGATCAGGACTTGAGGAATAGATTCTGAACATTTGTAATGGTGTTTTGCTTACTTCACCCAGCCCATTTATTTATTTATTTTTATTACACAAGAGGCACCTCATCTTGCATAGTCTGATAATGCTAAGCCCAAGATCAATGGGAAAATAAAACTTCACCCCACTAACTGTTTAATGTAAAGCAGACATTTTAAATCATTGATCTCCCACAACCTTTGCAGAAGATTATAGTCCCAAAAGCAGCTTGCCCTAAGGAATGGAAAGAGGGACAGCAAAGGACAACACAGAAGCTGGATATGGTTTCTTCTCTTTAAGCCATATTTTGGATTTATTATGGCAGCCACATCAAAAAGGAAATACGGCATACCTTGGAGGTAATGGCATTAGTTTTAATTCCTGAGTAAAATGCTTTTGAAATATAAGGTGCCTGGTCCAATCAATCATCAAAAAGCCTTGGAATAGGAATCAAACACAAAACCAGCTTTGTAATGTCTTTAGTGCCCTGTCCCTTCAGTTTTACACAATATTTAGACAGCAAGTGCAGTCATGCAGGATGAGTACTCACTCCACAACATCGTCCTGATCAGCAAACTCTTCGTCATTGAAGCCGAACTGCTCAATAAAATTGGACGTCATTTGTTGCATCTGATAATCAGAAAAGGCCTGGCAAAACCCAGGACCAACGATAATGATATAGTCTTGGCTCTACACAAAGCTGGTCATTACTTGCAGTACAGAAAATAGCAAATGCATATAATGAGCTAGAAAAACACAGAATGTATAACATGTAGGCTAGATGGGTTAATGGCTAAAAAAGCACAAACATGCATTTACAGTCAGATGCCCAAAAGCTTGAACATTAGTTAAAAAACAAACTGTCAAGTCTATTCTATTTAAAACTGTAGTTTCCTAAATAACATTAGTAGTTAAATAAAGCAATTCAAAACATGGTAGAGAGATGTTCCTGTAGATTGTTACTGTGCATGACCCATAGTCACAAAATATCTTAAGATTAAAGGCCTGTTCATACAGACATGTAGCTTTTGAGCTCTATGTATTTCTCTTTGACGTATAAAAATAGTTTAACTTTTGAGGATATGCAGCATTGCATATGTCGTATTACAACTCAATAAGCAACCAATGGCAAGGGCTCCAGGGAAACATCTGTATTCCCGAGTGGTGAGTTTGTGCAATGACAAAAGAAACTGATGTCGATTGCATCATCACCCAGAAATTTGAATTTTTTTAATCAATTACTCTACTCATGTAGAAGGTAATGTATTCAAGGTAGGTTTGCTCTAACAACGGACCACGACATCCGCGTATAATGATAATTTAGGGTTTTTTCTTTCTTTTCTTTTCTTTTTTGTGTGTGTGTGTGTGTGTGTGTGGGGTGGGGTGGGGGGGGGGGGCTATAAGACTGCTGATGATTTATTCCCTTTCTATGCAAACTGGATAAGAAGTACGACTGATTCTCACACTATCTCACGCTGACCAACTCTGATGAGAATTAGAGGATTTGCTTCTAATACATGTCCATATAAAGAAAGGCTCACATGGCAAAACAACAGAGCTTCTCTTTAAGATTGTTATAGAAAAATCAGCTAGGTCTGTGTGGCTATGGGCCTTCTGTGTGCATGTATGCGTGTGTGTGTGTGTGTTTGTTTAGTTCTTACTTGTTGTAGAGAGGAGTCCTGGTGAAAGCCACTGTCTTTAAAGTCCACCTCATCATCACTGGAAGAATGGATGTGGTGTGTATTCACCTAAAGAAAAATTCATTTAGCAGAAAGGGTTGGCCTGAGAGAAAAAAAAGTCTACTGACAGCCTCGATGTGCCTTCCACACCACACTACAGGCATGGCTGTCCTAACATGGTGTAATGACATACATCGGTCTTGATATTTGCTTGAGCTGTGCTACAGAGCCAACACAATACAAAATGTCTCGCTGTCTAAATAACGGCATTGTAGCGTGAAATAAATATTAAGCTTGATACCAGTGTTAATGTTCATGTGGTTACTTACCAGGTCAACAGTGTTTCTCTTGTTTGTGTCAGCCAGCTGCCCAGAAATAAAGGCCTCCCATTTCTCTCGGTCCTCTGCTGGGAGCTCTGTGTCACACACACAAACATCTTCATATACTGTATATTTAAATTAACTGTTGAAGAACTGTGCTCAAGTCCACATCAGATGCCACTAGTTATTTTGATAAACAAAAATAGATTAAGTGATCCATTATCACTACCATCATGAGAACTTCACACATAACATAATATCGAGTCAATTGTCTGAAACTGAAAGAAGATCAAGCTGATTTACAAGACAGATGCGCAAAAAGAGATGAGGCCTCAGACAGAAGCCAGTCCTTACCAGAGATGAGCTGTTGTATCTGTGGGCCATTAGGGCCTTTGTCACAGTTGTGAACTATAGAGTTGGCTATTCTGGTGAGGTGACCCATGTAGCCTCGTCGCCGACCACCTTCCACCCTAAAAATCACACACAAAAACATAAATACAATTATTAGGACATTCCACTGCGAGTTCTTACTTTGACCTCTAAAGCCAAGCACCACTCTCTTAACTAATCTGAACCATGACCAGCAGTGATCATAGTAAAGGAGCAAAGGACTTTTGGTGTCGTCATCTACTTTTTTCCTATTCTACTACTGTGACAACACAATAATGTAGTCAGGTACACCTGACAGTTACTCATGGTCTCATTTGCAGCAGAGCAGAATACTCACTGTTCTTTCTCATTGGAGCTCCAGGCGTCTACGATTCTCTGTATAAACTGGCACTTTTGAAACAGCTGGTGGAGAAAAATAAAAGGAAATAATGTTCAGTTGGAACACGTCTTGCTTCATATTAGTATTTTTAACATAAAGACAGCTTTAGTTTGCTAAAACACAGCGACTGTTGCAGTTTTGCTATAGATCAATTACAGGTAAAAGCTTGTACAGAACTAAACGGTGACATCAAATAATGAGACATTTAAGAACTGATGTAAATATCTCCTTTTTTCTAGTATTCCAACCTTACATTTTTGATGAGAATGCTCTCCCTTGCATATTCTTGCTCTGTGTCTGGCTGCATGTCATTAGGAGCGGGGGGCATAGCCAGAATCATGGCGGTGCAGATCTCCACCTGAATGTGGAGGAAGTTGTTCCAGATGTATTTGAAATACATATCCTGTGAGCAAAACAAAGTAATTAGAAAAAGAGAGACATTAGTAAATGGTTTGGACAGTCTAATTCTGATTGTTCCTTTAACAGGATACTGAAGAAACATTCAGTTATTATGAGATGGTTTTTGTATGTTCTTCCTATCGGTTACAGTAACATTATAGTCAGCTGTGGTCGAGTGACAAACATAGCTTTGTTCTGACCTACAGGTCAGTCACATCAGTGATCAAGCTAAACCAATCTTTCCAATGGAAAGCAAAAGCAATTGAACCTAAAATGTCAGTTATAAAACCAAGTGAATGTATAGCTACAGTGAGTACACAAGGTAAAATCCTGTCAAAGATCAAATGGATGGAGTTCGAATAAAAAAGACAAATCATAAACTATAGAAAAATACTACTGAGCATACTGCTCACTTAAAACACAATCTTAGATCAAACTTAGCTGTCAGCTTGTAACAGGGTAGTGAGAAAACAAACTATCTGTTAAAACAGCCCAAAACAAATAGCCAAAATACGGATAGTACTCACTAGTATGACTCCCAGTGTGTTGAGGTTAATGAGTTCTGTGTTTATGCTGTGTGTGTTGCTCTGCAACAGACTGGCCACCAGTCTGACCACATTGAGCCTGGTGTTGCCCACAGGAGGGTCCAGCACCCCCCACGTTGTCTTCATCACATTCCTCTGTTGGTAGAAAATAAACACTGCTCAATATACACACTACTGACTGGGATATAGCCATACTAATTACTCAGTCTTTATAGTATTTGGTAGAAGATCCTCTGTCACAAACTGATTCTGTGATTGGACCATCTGTCATCTTCAGCTGCCTTCTAAGAGAAGTTTTACTCCTACTGTAAATTCACTGTTGTTTACAAATGTTGGATAAAACACACTAATTCAAACTGAACAGCTGATAATGGGTTGGACTAAAAGGATTAAATAGTCCCATGCAGAACTTGTAACTTTAATCTACAAGACATTGTCATTTAAAAAACTGCTCACAGCTGTCTGTGTGGTTTTTACCTTTGGGGGTTCGAGTAGCAGCTGGTGAAAGTCTTTGAGTCGGGGTCTCACAGCCTCCAGGATGCTGTGGTTGACTGAGAATGAAGGGTGGGACATCCCAGGAGGGCACTCCATATGACCCTCAAACCTACAACATAGAGTTAGAACCTAATGAACTAGCTCACCAAACACAATGTAGTAGTGCCAAGTCTTTTAGACTGTGCCTTAAGTCACAGACTGGGAAAATAATCTGATACTGAATCTACCACAGTAGTGGGAACGTTCATGGTAATACTGAGGGAGGGGGTGGGTAGACATAAAACTGTAGAATTTATTCAAAACATGTGAACTGTCTGATGAAGTCAGGGTGTGGTAATCATTTTTAATGCGTTTAATCATTTATAATGAAAAGACGACACTGTATTAAACCACAACGACCCTTTAACAATAACTTTAATCATTTCTTAACCCGAGTTCTTTATATTTTATATGAGGCATTCTGCCCTCATCTCACACTCTCTAACAATCTCATCATCTACTTTATATCCAATGACAAATTAAAAGATCAAGAGTGGCAGAGGCCATAGGACGTACGCTGGTCTCCTTGTCTCAAACAATGTGAGGAGGATCTGGATAACACTGACAATTGCAGATTCATTCTTCTCCTTATCGAAGATATTTGACAGCAGCTGCTCCACCGTTTCCTGTCTGAGGAGGAGGACAGACATGAAGATGAAGGGAAAGCAGGCTTCAGAGTTATTTGCCAGATCTGCAGGACAGGGTTTGTTTTCAATAGGCTACTAGGCAAAAATGACAATAGCCATTGTTAGATAAATGTATTATCATCACACACTGTGCTAAATAAACTGAAAAACAAAAATGGTGAGTAAATAAAAGCTAAATGACTGCTCTGCGTGATCTACATGAAAATCACTGGTACAGTAAGTAGAACCTCAGGAATATTTAATAAGCCTCAGTTCTTTAGTAGTTGTCAAGGGTCAGGTCACAAAAACACCTGGGGAAGTAACCAGGTTTGTACTGTACAGTACTGACTGTAAGAGTTCTTGTTGATAAACACATGCATACTTTTCAAGTGTGGCCAGAAGTGGGTCGGGCTCTGAGCAGCCCTGGACCTGGAACATCTGGTCTCTGCTCAGTCTGATGATCTCACACAGCGACTGGGAGGCATTGGAGTGTCTCTGTATCAAGAAAGGTGGACAAACCAAAACCATTAATCTGCGGTTTTGAGTTTGACTCTCTTGAAACTTAACATATTCAATCCTACAACCAAAGTCCTAATATTCCTGAACAGATTTAAATTAAACATTAGTATTCATCTTGATGCAGATTAAAACTACTGATCCTTAAATGTAGAAGTCGGCATGCAAATTCTCTAACAACTATTTTAATATACATTAATGTTTTCAAAGATTAAATGAAAACCAAACAAAACATTCCCTGGATCATAAAGAGCCCACAGAGGACTTTAACATCCTGGTAGCCAAGCAGAAACAGTGGAGTGTGTGTGTGAAACTCACATCCTCATCTTGAGATGGCTGTACCATGTCCACCAGTCTCTGAATCACCTTCTCCTCATTCAGCCACTGAAAGAGGACAGAGAGGTGGTCAGGACAGCACAAAATATTAGGAGTAAAACCAAGACAACAAGACCTTCAGTTCACAGTAAAAGGGATGTGTTTACCAATTCATTATCGCCTTCATGTAGCAAGTGGGTTACTGTTACAAAACACCAAAGTTTATTCTGACTTTAATTTTCTGGTTTATGTGCATGTGTGCCAATTAAGAAGTAATCACCAATTACGAATCCACATTTGAGTTTCCAGTAGCATTACAAAAAGACCAGCATCTAAAATACAGCCTCTAGTACTCTGCTGAGACTTGACTAACCCAGCTGGAACTAGGGGCTGATACTACAAATTCTATTTCTCTTCGTTCTCCACTTTAGAAACATTTTATGGTGGATAGTTTAGAAAACGTCTTCAAAATGTTCACAATAACCGCTTCCAGTTTGAAAATCAGAAGCAAAGAACAATGACATCTCAACACCTGGTGGGCTTGTCCAAGGCTTCATGTCGATGTGTCAGTGAAGAAGAGCAGCATGAATTATCTTTTGTACAGCATACCCTAAGTGACAATTGTCCTCAACTAATATTTACTGAGCCATGCCAGATCACAATGCATCAAATTTTATTTGTTGGCCTGTTCTTTTAGGTTGTGATGGTCCAATTCAAACAGCTTGATCAGTGAGCAGATGGGGGATGGGGATCAGTTTTAGCACAGCTGAGAAAGTGCTGTCCCGCAGCTACCCACATTAAGGACGTCCTGTCGTAGCTGTTGTGGTTCGATGCAGGTGAGCATTCTGAGCAGCAGGTCCATGATGGCAGATGTCCCAATGTGTTTGATCATCAAGTCTACAAAATCCTCCTGCTTCCGCAGAAAATCCACTATCTACGAACACAGACAAACAAACCATACACACCTTTAAATCAGTACACAGGAGTCTTTCATACAGGTCTAAAATATTCTGTTAGAGTGGAAAATACTAAAAGAAAACATTCAGAGAATGTGACCTAATTACTAAGTGATTACTACATTTTGGTATTGTTTCTGGAATAATCATATCAGATGACAATTTGTATCCCGTTCTCACATACAACCCCTTCTCGCCGACTTACCTGTTCAGGCTTGCGTCCTATCAGAATGGACAGGACCTTGGAGAAGAAGCTGGCCAGGAGCGGGTTGAGAGGTGGCTCATTCTGGAGGAAGCCATACAGTTTCATCAGCAGTTTTTCATCTTCTCCCAGTCTGTCGTTGATCTGGCTGACATCTGATGTAAGCAGCTCACATGATATGTTGGGATACCTGGAAGAGAACAAAAGCTGTTCTTCCAACACAACGATACTGTGAAGCAGTGTTTACACTGGACGAGCCTCCACTTCTTCATCAGTGAGCATAATTGGTTTCACTTTTTTTCTAGCTAATGTCTGAGCGTAATGTGAAAATGTACAACCTGTGTGGGTTTTTTAATACATATTATAATGATAATAGTCTAAAATTATGTGAAAACTGACCGTCTTGAGTGCTCCTAGTTTTTACCGTATGGGACATCAGCTACTCCGCTAAACTATCAATTGCCACTGGTCTGCTGCTAGCTACCGTTATGTGCCGATATTTACAAGGAGGGCAATTGCAGTAGACAGTAAGGAATCTGATGAGGTTTGATTAAAATTATTAAGCATCTGATTTCAATTCAATTTTATGTTTGGCAGTTGCTGTCTATCAGCTGTAGCATGCTAGTCAGCTTAGCCCAGTTAGCCAAGTTAGTCAAGCTCATGTAGTGTCGATGCCTTCAAATGGCAAACCCAAATGAGACCAGAGCTGCAGGATCCTCCCATGACATTCAGATCCACTGTATGGGATCATTACGGTTTCCCGGTTAGTTACAGAGAAAATGGACAACGATTAGCGTCAAACTGTGTGCCAACATCCTGTGCTGAAACCACAACAGAGGCGTGACTGAGCCGGAGTCAAGCTGGAGAGCAGCCAGAACACAGCGCAGTCGGATGCTATGTGCATTCGGCGTAAGAAACTTTTCCAGGGGCCCTGGAACCGTTGCAGGAACCAGGAACTTTACCTGCATTTCAACCAGAGGAATCAGGGTCTGAATTTATTTCCTCTGCCGTAGCTCCCGGAGCCCCTAAAGTGTGCCTTCTCCGGGAGCAATACTTTTTGGTAGCCCAGGAATTTTCATGGCAGAGTCTGCAGTGCTGAACATTACTCACTAGCACTGGGTGCCACTAGTATCAATATTAAGGCATGGTGGACAGTTCTTTTCATATTTATTGGCGTTAAAAACATAGTTATACATAGTTTGGTTTCCTGGGCGAATATAAAGAGAGTTAAAAAGAGAGTGTATGTGTGAAGCAGAGAGAGCACAAGCAAAGAAGATGAGAAGAGAGACGAGGCAGTGACTAAAGAGAACAAAGCAAGTGATCAAGAGACGAAACTTAATTCACTATTTGTTCCATCGCAGTTAAGTGGAATACCATAAAACTCTCAGCACATGGTTTATTTTGGAGACGGGTGTTCTGGAGTTTTCAATCTGCTTTTCCACCTCTGCATGTCTCTCTTGCATCCATTCAAACATCAGAGTTGCATTACAGTGAGAACACAATGACTCATGTTGTTTCCTTGAGTGTCAAAATTGCATGTCAAACAAACACGTCTTTTATGTGTCATTAGTGTAATCTGCCCAATTTTCATGGTTCTTTACACACAGTTTAGGTTTTTTGCCAACACAACTAAGAGCTACATAAAATGCTTTGTGGTCTTCAGATGTGGTGGAAACACAAACAGGAATGTGCAAAAGCTGCTTTTAGGTCCTTGTTTAGTTCCTGTGGCTGCTTAGTTCCTGTAACTATTTGGTCAAAAAGGGCTTTTGTAGTGCAGGCTTATTTGGCCACCATTTTCCAGCTAATACTTTTAAACATTCTACGATTACCAAAATGCTTTTACTGTGCAGTGCAGTGATTTTTATACTGTATAATTGAATTGCAAATGCCCAGTTTTACTCAGTTCTCTGTGAGCTTGCACAACCATTAACATACCCATAATGACACAATGAATGGTTGCAATACTAAGTGAGACTTGGAGTGATGTCTACATGTGTGTCAAATTGCATTTTCTCTTACTTGTATTTAACCTTCTCCTCAACATCAGTACTGGGTTCCTGTGTGATGAAGGTGACCAGGTCCTCCATGCACTGCGGTCTCAGCAGGAAGTCAACTAGTTTGTGGTTCTGGGCCTTGCACTCTTGCAGGACATCATCCTCATCCATCACCTCGGTCAGCGTCACATCCTCCTTCTCTAACAGTGTGTCAATGTGGGATGTGGTGTGGAGGTCAAATTTCCAAAACATGTTGGCTCTAAAAGACCAACAACATGTGTCATTAAAATCAATACAAATGCCATCTTCATCACTGATTATCAGAATAGACCACTAGAATGATTAACTGAGGGATCATTTAACAGCTCTTTCTTCTTCCTACCTGTGAGTATGTCGGAGTCCAGACGGCGGAGCTCAGGTTATAAAGAGGTGTGTTCTAGTCTTTGGGAGTTGTGGCCCATTCCAGGCTAGCCGGACGGACAGACAGGCAGGCAGACAGTGGTGGTGGACAGACTGACAAACAGCACACATACAGCAGTTCAACAGCACACACCTGTAAGGCGCAGACAAAAAAAAACAGATGGAGACATGTTGTTATAAGGAATGTTCCACTGGTTTTCATGATGATATAGCTATTTTGATTATTACAAAAAGGTACAAATCATTGACTTAGTCGTACCAGCGGTGAAAAGATACCCCTCATAAACACTCAGAGATGCCGCTCCTTCACATGCAGGTACGCTAGACTCCTAGTATTGTTACAATAACCAATTTATGGCTGCTTAAATAATGGCCCCAGGAAGCATCAGTTGAAACTATGGAAATCCCTTCTGCGTTCAGACAGACTTGAGTCCTGCATGAAAAAACGCAGCCCTCTCATTAATTTGAATGGAGCCAGTCCGTCAATGCAGCGAGGTTGCCAATACATAGGGCGGCAGCAAAACAACGCAGGGCCGCCCGGCAAACAAGTTGAATCAGGCTCAACCTTTGCTGCAGAGTAACATGACATTATCTGGCATGGCGCTGCATTGGCCAATCAAATACATCACATGCACATTCCTGGTGGATTACTTTGTAACATGAACACTGTATTTCTTCCGTTTTCCTCGCACAATGAAAGATAAAATATCGCCACAGCGATAACTTTCAAGAGATGTAAAGTGTTGTCTTGAGTATTACAAATCGTTGTCAAATGCAGCGTTATGCATCTGATAAGCCTTTAAACGCATTACACATTACTAAAACTCAACTTCCTGGACCAAGTTTCATTGTCTCACTGGTTCCTTTAACAACACGCCCCTAACAACGCAGCCCCCTGCACTGTTTTCAGTCTGAAATAAGCCTTATTCTGTTAAGTAGCACACATTACCAGCAACAAGAACCACAGGTACAACCAAACAAACACCATGAACCTGCTGGTATGTTGAAATCATACAGCTTTACAGAAACACTTAAGACAGTATCTTAGTAGCTGGAGCAAAAAGTCAACTCAAGAAAATATGCGTCACTGTCCTTATAGTTCCTGACTGCACCGTAAAACTATAAAATAAACATAAAAAAACATAATAAAAATAGAACCTTTTTTCATCCAATATCTTTCTCAGTGAGACAGCTTTAAACATCTTCCGAAATACGTTCTGTGGCTGCACAGATTCATCACATGCATCACACACCAGCCGCGTACACATGAAATTACAGATAACTTAAAGGGTAACTCCACCCTCAAATTCTGCTAGAATCGTCTCTCCCAATATATTTAAAAGATGCAACAAGTGAAGGAACAACAACAACTGTAGGAGGCGTGGCCTCGTGGCTACATAGTGTGTGGGTCAGGGGACACGTGGGAGACTGACTGACACTGATTAGAGTCTTTTTTTATATAACAATTTCATGATGTAGACAGGTCCCAACAGGTTGACTCTATGTCAGCACTGGCCTCGCAGGTTCAGAGGCTGATTTAAAACAGTAGATGGCGTGTTGAGCCATTTTCAACCCATGAAATGCAGAGTTTTATACATATGGTAGGAAATGTCAATATTAACACCAGCATTGATGTGTTTCATCACAGTACAGTCATACAGCTCAAAAAACACCTTAAGTGTGCAGTACCTCTTTAAGGACATGATGATGAAGGTTGTAAAATATTAACAGTGTTCCCTTAAATTAATATTATGACAACGACCACCTCAACAATCATGTTCAACCTCTATTGGTGATCAGTAAATACCAAAACAACCTTGATAAAACTATTCTCAGTCTAGAGACACTATTAAAAATATTCATAAACATTTAAATTACATTTTTTTTTTTTTTAATTAAACGCATATCCACTTAAGGCTAGGTGTGCACTCTGCAGCTGCATTACATAGGAAAGAAAGAAATATGAAATTGGACACTATTGGCAAATAAAGACACATAAGAACTTGTTGATAATGTCCTGGTTTAGAAGGGGGCTGTCAATAATAGATTATCCTGGTGAACACAGCTATAATTCTACTGGAGAAATCTGGTTTCTTGGCCATGTACATGCTTAATCAGGTTTTAATGGGATATGTTACAACAGTACATGTAAATGGGACAGGATAGGGAAGGTAACACAGTAGGATAAAAAGAAAGACAATTACTTAATAGCTGTATCCAAATGATTACAACCCAAACTCCGACTACAGCTGAAAGGGAGATAAATAGTTCTAAACAGTTTTTGCAGCTGAACAGCATTTGTAGACTTCACACACACACATTCACTCTGCAAGGTCCAAAGTCCAAATGCACCAAAAGAATTAAAAAAAAATTGATCTCTTCAGACGGTAGCCTCAAATACCCAATATATGTAGTGAGTAGTCGAAAAATCTGATTACTGACCAGCTGCAGGTAAACACAGATTTTATACTACACAGGTATACTACACACAATGTGTGTAAACCTATTCTCAGATTTTTGTTTTCTTGTGTATATGTAAACACAGTGATGTGCTGTGTATATGCATGGAAAAAGGGTAAAGTGTACACTGATGAATGAGGTGATACCAAGAGACTGCAGCAAATATGTTTGATAAACATAACAGCCACTGTGAGCTCAAAACTATGAATATGTGGCTAGTCATTATTATAGTACATTAAGTACATTTGTGTTGTTTTTTGCTGATTGTGTTTTTCTTTTTATCTGTATTAATTCAACAATAGCTGTCCACCACTTGCAAAAGTGTTGCAACTATAAAATATATCCAGAACCGTACAAACTCCTGAGACTCTAAATCAAAGAATAAAATGTATCCCTCCATCATGGTGAAACCTTAATTAGCCCCAGAATACAACAAAATAACAGTGAGACATACCAAAGCCAATAAAACACTCCAGGCAATGCAGCAGAACCACAGGAAAACAAACTTTGAGCTTTAACACGGTGCCTGATTGGGTGCCAGACACTCTCATGAGACCCAAACAAAATCCATCTACACACTAACTAGCTAACGTTACTGACAGTTTAGATACATTTGACCGGTAAATTACCAACCAACATAGTTTGCAAATGCATAAGTAAAACAGACAAGAGCGTTTTCCTTGCTTAAATCAACAGAGCTGTTATAGCCTATAACTTACACGGAATTATACGGTTCATTTCAGCTGTTAATTCCGAACCAACCGACTGAGCCTGTTGAAGACGCAGTTTTGTCTTCGAATGCAGCAGTAACCGAAATTATGACCATTAGTTACACTATTTTCCGGCTATCCACTAATCGTACGCAAAGTCCAAGTTCCCGGGGGGGGGGGGGGCACGATGGCCCTGTAATATGCAGCGAGTTAAACCCAACAAAATGCTTTAATTCCGACTAAACAAGGACTGAAACGTCAGGCAAACAACATCTGACAATTCAAGCTATTGCTGGCTTATGTTAGGTAATACTGACTAATGTTATTTGCGTTTTGCTCTCGAAATACTACGTTTGCTGTAACGTCAGTCAATTTAACGTTATACCAGGGCCCAAAACAGACTACCGCTAACGCAACAGAATCATACCGGCTATGGCAAACTGGCTAACGTCACTAGCTATCGTTAGCTATTGTTAGCTAACCTGGCCACCTAAAATGAGGATCCAACTAGCGTTAGAGACTACGTCAAGTTAACAAGTATCAATGAGTTAGACTAACGTTAATTGGCTGACAGGTTGGCCAACTAAATATCGTTTTGGCTTCAGGGTAACGTACCTAATATCACTGATATACAATGTTAACGTTACCCCTGTCCTAGCTAGAGGTACACCAAGAGTGCCTGACAGCATAGTGTTAAGATGGCCAACTATGCTTCTTGCTAGCCGGCTATCTGAAGACTGCTGGCTAATCGTCTCTTCAGCACCAACCAAGTGCATGGGCTAGCAAGTGTACCTACCGATAGACAACGGTAAACGGCGAGTCTCCAGCATGTAGCTTATCTTGCCATTAGCCCCAGGCCTTACCAAAACGAACACAGAGATAACACGAAATTCCGGTAAGGAAATTAAACGTTTAAAACAGATTCTGACAGGCGCGAAAAGGGAGATCATCGGAGGGCACTTTTCAAGATGGCGGTTCCGTCAACTTCAGCGACCCCTTCCCCCACAGCTACAACGTTTGTCACTCAAACTATTACAGCAAAACTATTGGTTGAAATCCCATCGCTCAAACCAGGTCTTGAGGTTTTATTGGCTACAGAGCGTGCCATTTCGTGGCGTCACTTAATCGAAGTTTATATAGTCTGTGGCCCGGAAGAGCGGAGTTTATACTGTTTAATTACGTATATATATTTATTAAAACTCATGTAGTAACAGAAAAAGTAATATATATATATATTAGTGTATCTAATTTGTTAAATAATCATATTTGGGGTAAAATGTGGTTAATGTAAACATTAACCCCGCTCGCACGTTTACTTTGCATTCTAAATCGAACACACTCGCACAGTACGAGCACGCCCTTGGTTTGTCGAGAAACGCCCAGTTTACTGAAGGTGGTGGATCAAAGATAGTGGACATATTTTTAAAATGAAAATAGGAGAGGTGTAACCAAGGAAACACACCGGACAATACTTCATCTCGCGTCCTGATGATAACTCAAAATCTTAATTGAAAATGATAACTGAAAAATCTCACTGCTTTTTGACTAACATGTAAGTATTTTTGCGAAGTTGTACATAAGAAAAATGCAAACATTTGTAAACATGATTGACAAGAGGACACACAAAATTGATTGTAATAGTCACATTAGTTTTGTTACCCCCTATGAAAAACTGTAGTTTATGTTTAATAAAAGTCAGGACTTTCTATCATATGCATAATGCATTGACAGCAGAGTATGGTGGTAGTGAATGCGAAAAGTTGTCTTAAACATTTACATTTTATTTATTTATTATTTTATTATAATAATTATTGTAATAATTATTACATTTATTTCATCATGTAGGCTTACAGCACACCAGAGGGTGTGGTGACTGTGAACAGTGTGAACAAAATCCAGACAAGCTAGATAGTTAGCACAATAGCCTGATTCCATGTTTGTTATCATTGCTCAAAGTAGCTACTAAATACAACCACAACCAATCATCTAATCAGGATATACAGTGTATATATACAGTAAGAGTATACACAGGTTTTGAATGTTATTTTCCTAATAAATTGCATAAATAAATGGATATAACTTTAGTATGTATAGTATTAACAATAAACTATAACAGTATATTAAGGTTCATTGGTGAACAGTAAACATATTAAACAATGAAACTCTATCTAAAGATATATAAACTATGTAAAAATATAGTTTCTCTAGATTGGATTGCCCTGGCCTCCAGCAACACCGTAAGGAATCTTGGAGTTATCTTTGATCAGGATATGTCCTTTAACTCCCACATAAAACAAACTTCAAGAACTGCCTTTTTTCACTTACGTAACATTGCAAAAATCAGGCACATCCTGTCTCAAAAAGATGCAGAAAAACTAGTCCATGCATTTGTTACGTCTAGGCTGGATTATTGCAACTCTCTATTATCAGGCTGCCCCAATAAGTCCCTTAAGACTCTCCAGCTGATCCAGAATGCTGCGGCACGTTTACTGACAAGAACCAGAAAAAGAGATCATATTTCTCCAATATTAGCTTCTCTACACTGGCTCCCTGTAAAATCCAGGTGTTTCTGCCTCCGGAGCTGTAGAGTCTGGATCTATGGTTGCAGCCACCTGCTGCCCCCGTGCTCCTGATCAACACCCACTGCTTGCTCATGGTGGGAACTGTTGGGTCTCTGTAAATATAAAGAGTCGGTCTAGACCTGCTCTATATAAAAAAGTGTCCTGAGATAACTTTGTTATGATATGGCGCTATATAAATAAAACTGAATTCAACTGAATTGAATTGAATTGAATAATACGTATGAATGATAAATCAGTTTCATTTGCTGATGAAGACGGTGAGAAGCTGTTGTGAATCTTTGAGTTGAGATTATTTTATCACACATGCTGATCCCAAGGTAAAGAATAACCTTCCATTCTCAACAATAAATGAGTATATAGAATATACAGTACAATGAATGTAAGAATATGTATACGGTATACAGTGTAAACAATAAGCTAGTATGTGATAGCCTATGTACAGTGTAAAAAGAAGCCCAAGTTTAACAGTTAAATACAGGTTAAAATCAAATCTTGTTTTGCTGAATGCTCTGAACAGTGTGAAAAGAGACATTGTGGCGCTAACATGATTTTGATAAAGAAAGAAGGACAATATATCTGAACATGAATTCTGCCAAAATGAATACACGTCAATGTAAATGAAAAGTTGTGATCATGCCGTGTTCGGCAGGGGAGGAGAGCTGCTAACCCGGACTGGGGATGTTGTCGAGCGGTGGAAAGAGCACTTTGAGGATCTCCTCAACCCGACCAACATGTCCTCAGTGGAGGAGGCAGAGTTTGAAGACTCAGGGGAAGACTCACCCATATCCCTGGCAGAAGTCTCCAAGGTAGTCAAAGAGCTTCTTGGTGGCAAGGCGCCAGGGGTGGATGAGATTCGCCCTGAGATGCTGAAGGCTCTGGACATTGTTGGGCTGTCTTGGCTGACACGCCTCTTCAGTGTCGCATGGAGGTCGGGGACAGTGCCTGTGGAGTGGCAGACCGGGGTGGTGGTTCCCGTCTTCAAAAAGGGGGACCGGAGGGTGTGCTCCAATTACCGTGGTATCACACTGCTCAGCCTCCCCGGGAAAGTTTATTCCAGGGTGCTGGAAAGGAGACTACGACCGATTGTCAAACCTCGGATCCAAGAGGAGCAATGTGGATTCCGTCCTGGCCATGGCACAGTGGACCAGCTCTTTACTCTTGCAGGGCTGCTGGGGGGTTCATGGGAGTTTGCCCATCCAGTCTACATGTGTTTTGTCGACTTGGAGAAGGCTTTCGACCGTGTCCCCCGGGGGGTCCTGTGGGGGGTACTGCGGGAGTATGGGGTACCGGGGTCGCTGCTACAAGCCATCCGGTCCCTATATAACCGAAGTGAGTGCTGTGTCCGCATTCTCGGCACAAAGTCAAACACGTTCCAAGTGGGTGTTGGACTCTGCCAGGGCTGCCCCTTGTCACCAATTCTGTTTGTGATATTCATGGACAGGATTTCAAGGCGCAGCCGGGGGGAGGAGAGTGTCCGGTTTGGTGGTCTCAGAATAGCATCTCTGCTCTTTGCGGACGATGTGGTTCTGTTGGCTTCATCGGGCTGTGACCTTCAGCATGCACTGGGGCGGTTTGCAGCCGAGTGTGAAGCGGCTGGGATGAGAGTCAGCACCTCCAAGTCCGAGGCCATGGTTCTCAGCTGGAAAACGGTGGACTGCCCCCTTTGGGTTGGAGGTGAGTTACTGCCCCAGACGGGGGAGTTCAAGTATCTCGGGGTCTTGTTCACGAGTGATGGTAAGATGGAGCTGAGATGGACAGGCGGATCGGTGCAGCATCAGCAGTAATGCGGGCGTTGTACCGGACCGTGGTGGTGAAGAGGGAGCTGAGCCGGAAGGCAAAGCTTTCGATTTACCAGTCGATCTACGTTCCAACCCTCACCTATGGTCATGAGCTTTGGGTAGTGACCGAAAGAATGAGATCGCGGATACAAGCGGCCGAAATGAGTTTCCTCCGCAGGGTGGCTGGGCTCACCCTTAGAGATAGGGAAAGGAGCTCGGACATCCGGAGGGAGCTCGGAGTAGAGCCACTGCTCCTTCGCATCGAAAGGAGCCAGTTGAGGTGGTTCGGGCATCTGATTAGGATGCCTCCTGGACGCCTCCCTTTGGAGGTTTTCCGGGCACGTCCAACTGGTAGGAGGCCCCGGGGCAGACCCAGAACACGCTGGAGGGATTATATATCTCATCTGGCCTGGGAACGCCTTGGGGTCCCCCAGGAGGAGCTGGAAAGCGTTGCCGAGGAGAGGGACGTCTGGACAACCCTGCTTAACCTGCTGCCACCGCGACCCGGCCCCGGATAAGTGGAAGAAAATGGATGGATGGATGATCATATAAGGTTATGTATAAACAGATATTCAAATATTTAAATTAGAATAGAATATAAACAATAAAATAGAACAAACTAAATAAAAGTAGCACTAAAATAAGAAATAAAGAGTAAAACTAAATTATATTTACAAGGATGATATACAGATAAGTATATACATACATAGTCAATTTTCAATTCAGTTTTATTTATATAGCGCCATATCATAACACGGTTATCTCAGGGCACTTTTTCATATAGAGCAGGTCTAGACCGACTCTATATTTATAGAGACCCAACAATTCCCACCATGTGCAAGCACTAGGCGACAGCGGCAAGGAAAAACTCCCTTTTAACAGGTAGAAACCTCGACCAGAACCAGGCTCTGGGTGGGCGGTCATCTGCCTCGACTGGTTGGATTGAGAGAGAGGGAAAGGGAGAGAGAGAGAGCAGGAAGAAAGAGAACATACAGTAGTACAGTACAGTTCTACATAGAGATGTAAAGTAATAGTTGTGGTAATGGTACTGATGTTAATATTAATAAAAATAATACTAATAGCAATATAATAATATTAATACTAATAATAAGACCAATAACAATAATAGCAGCAGCGGGTGCAGAGCAGGAACACGGGGGCAGCAGGTGGCAGCAACCACAGACCCAGACCTCCACAGCTCCAGAGGCAGAAACACCTGCAGAAAGCAACAGAAGGAGAGAGAGAGAGAGAGAGAGAAAGCACACAACTACGGGAAGCAGTCGAGTTAGTAACAAACATTAATGGGATAAGAGTGCCTACAGATGGAGAGGGAGAGGAGGAGAGAGGAGCTCAGTGCATCATAGGAAGTCTCCCAGAAGTCTAGCCATTCATTACCATTCACATAAATATTAATGTTATTAATTACGCCTGTGCTTTTCCTTCTGTGACATATCAAATATCTGCTATATATAATAAATACATAAAAACTTTGATTTAGCCTAATTTATACAATGGTAGTCTGAAGGGGTTTACTTTAAAACTCCCCTCCTTCCTTACATCATTATTATTATTATTATTATTATTAAATCAAAATTCGTAAATTAGAGGTTACCCTCTGTAAACTAAGATTAACTGCATTGCCAACCAATAGGCTATGAAAATACTTTAATCAGGAAAATCGTTTCTTCCGTCTTTCCCTGGGACACCTGAACGCAGCAATTGGCTTGCGCAAATCCTCTCCGTTAATCGCATCTCGCCGGCTAGTTGGGATTCAGACATCATGCAGTCATCTGTGGGAGGTGACTAACCGTAGCGTGTATGTATATACAATCTGAGTGACAAACACACACACACACACACACAAACACAGACTCCTGCTCTGACGGTGAATTCAGGGGGAAGCTGCAGCTCGCTCAATGGCGATGAAAATGGATTTAAATGTCATCATAGAGCAAATGGAGACGGGAGAGCAAGACGCTGCTTTGACGGCTCTACAGAGCTACAACAAGGAGGTAAAAATCAGCACAACAGCATGAGAATGGAAGTTGATCATATACATTTATGTTCTATAAATGTTACCTGTTTTACTGCCATAGCATAATTAGCCTCTGATCAAGCTTTAGGTCAACTGCAAGATTATTATTCATGTCGCTAGGAAGATTCGGACTTTATTGAAGATTAGGACTTTATTGCATCACCTTTGATAAAAAAGCAGTAACAATTAGTAAATACATGGCACAATTTGCCCATGGATTTATTTCCACAAGAATACTGAAGATTTTAGACTGAAACTGAAATGTTAAAATAATGCTTTTTATTTCCCATGGTAGAGACACTAAAGCAGTTTTAAAGCTGCATTCATTTTTTTGGCCACTTGGAGGCAGCAGAACAAGCTGCAAACACAACACTGACATTATCACCTCATAATGTTATTATAGCAAACATGTAAGACATAGAGCAGCATTAGCATTCTTTTTTTTGTGCTCATCTGATGAATGTAAATCTAATATTCACACTCCTTTAGCTCTGGATTTGTCTTCTGTCCTGAGAAAAATATTTCTCTTTAACTGCCAAATGCTCCACATTGTTGACCAGCAAGCCACCAACTTTGTCTGTCTGCTGTTTGGTGCTGGGCAGGTAGAGTACAGTGGGGTTTGTAGAGCTTTTTCACTACAGCAGCTTGCTGCTTCTGGAAATAAGGTGAGAGCACTGAGACTGAACCAGAACAGTAAATTTGTCGGCAGGAAAACCAAAACAATGAGCTTAAAAAGCTGAGGGTACTGTAGAGTTGCTGATCATACTCTGTGGGTTTGTCACTACGAGCAACACCTTTCACATTACACATAGTCATTCGATCCATTGTTCATAAAAAAAAATCGGAGATTATTGCAGCTTTAAAGTAAAATCTAAAGTATGAAATACCCATTTCTATAATGCTCATCTACTTATTGATAGTATTATTCAGTATTACTCACAGTAAATTGTATTGCACAACATCTTCTGATTTTAAGTAGCTGTTGGAAAAAAAACTGTATGTGGTTATATGTTACACATACCTCTCTTGTCTTGGTTGGATGAACCATTGTCTCCCTTACTCATTTGTGTGTGTGACCTGTAATTTGAGTATTTAAAGACAAACTGCTTCTTATTTGCATTAGTTTATTTTGAATAAACAGAGTAACTACACTCTCTAAGAAATAATCTGGTCTCTGGTCCTTTTTATTAGCAGTATAGTGTTTTGTGCAACCCCACATTAAAGGATAATTACAATTCTTTACAACTTTAAGTCTTCTTTTTGTAGTTTTAGCCATAATTTCTACCAGCGATAACATTGCAATTACCAAAGCAATTGCTGAGATTCGGCATGACGCATAGCTACAACAGGGAAAAAAACACGAGCAGTATGGAGTCAAAGAATAAGACAATAAATGGGGAAATATAAAGATAAATAAATAAAAGAATAAATAAATGTGGATATACTGTATAAAGACAAATAATTATTTTTCCTTTTCCCTTATTGCTTGTTCCTTGAAGGGCCAAGCTGTCAATCAACTGTCTTTGGGCAGGCCT